>CAXHSM010000969.1:0-82500 GCA_964019185.1 Maratus speculifer | reverse complement strand
ACTTTTTAAAACACCCTTATTATATTATAAGGATGTTCTATCAAACACTTTTTAAAACACTTTATAAAACAAAACCTTTTTAAAGCATAACCTTTTCATACACTTTTTACCTTTTTAAAACACTTTATACACCATTACCTTTCCCCACCACTTTATAAAACAAAACCTTTTTAAAACATAACCTTTTTAAAACATGACCTTTTCATACACTTTTTACCTTTTTAAAACACTTTATACACCATGACCACCTTTTTAAAACCAAACCTGTGGCCACCTCTCATGCATCCATCTCTCTGTGTGAAAAAAGAAAACCACCCACCTTTGTAAGCCAGGGAAATGGGCCGGCAAGCCGCCGAAGCGGCTCAAACCGGTCATCATCATCATCATAATAATAATAATAATAATTATAAAAAAGAGTACCACCTTGGACATTTCTGTCTCACGCCCCCTAGACAAACCGTTCCTTCTTTCTTGTCGGAATCTCCTTCGCTAGACCACGCTTCCTGTTCGCTTCCCCCTTGTCCACCTTCCAGTCTTCCAGAGTGCCGCCAGAGCTTTCATCCCCCGAGGACCGAATTCGACCCTCAGATATCCGAATTCGGGTCAAGCGACTCTTTACCACGGTGGTTCTACGCGTACCTAAAAGGCCTTGCGCCCCCGTGAGGGGATGGGCAACACAGGCGCTCCCTCCATCGTGTTGTGACCACCCTTTCCCACCGTGGCATCTCCCAACCCCGGAGGCACCTGGACCGCAGTGCACAGAGGCCTCCGGTCCTGAGAGACTTCTTCTACTGCGCGCCCACGGCACACGGGGTGCCCCAGGCGCCTTCCAGCCGGTTGCCTCTCATCGAGGCCCCAGACCTACAGGCTCAAGCAATGGCCATGCCGGCACAGAGCGTCAATTGACGAGGTTCTTTCCCTTACGGTGCGAGACACGGTCAGGTAATCTCTTTGTACCAGGAATTCGAATCCCGAACTCCCCATGCACGTACCGGGTCGCCCTGCAAGGGGCGCCGTTTTCGGAGGAACCTCTAGACCCCGCCAAGAGACAACCGGCCAACAGTAGCCCTTCGGACACCTTGTCGAGCTCCTTTGAACACCCGGAAGGGATTGGAAGGTTTGAAGGGTTCACTACTGGAGAAGAGCGGCGGCTGAAGTACAGACGATCCCTGCTGGAGAAGGGGGAGCAGGGTGGCTCCCATCACTCTGACCCTGGCGCCGCACTGGGAAAAGAAGTGGCTACCGGGGCCACGGTAGCCCTCGAGGAGAATCCTGCGAGCGGCCCCTACATACTGCATGGGAGCGGCGGTCCTCCGCACTCTCTCTTCCATCCGACCTTACTGAGGGCCAGGAATCTTAGGGCCGTGCATGCGAACCCCCTGCCTATACTAACCGACAGCGAGTATCGCGGTCCATGCTTGCAACTGACCCACAGCAGAGGATCGGAGAGGAGGATTGGAGTGACCCCATGTCCCTGGTATGCGGCCATCCGGCGAGTTCGGGGTGTAGTATCTGTATCCGCCTCCTCGCCCAGCGGGAGAGGGTAGGATCTGAGCAGCCCCCTGTCTCTCCCCTTCTGTCTAGAAGAGGTGCCACAGAAACGTCGCCATCTGAAAAGAAGAAGAAAAAGGACATGAGTGGAGCAAAAAGAAAAGGGTTGTCTCAGAAAATGAATCTTTTTAAAAAAGACAGTCAAGTTTCCATTTCAAAGAACATGGCAAAATTTTCAAACTCTTATGAAATACACTTTAGAAGAAAATGGACTTATTCTCTTTAACAGAAACTTTTTTAACAAAGTCGCAAAATAAAAACAATCTTTTTATATTCAAGTTTCAATTGTCAACATGGTCGCATAGCTAAATTTTCAAACTCTTATCCTCTCATGAAATACATTTTAGAAGAAAATGGATTAAAAACTTAAATTTTCAAAGTGTTGGATACATTCTCTTTAACAGAAGACGGCGAAATTTTCAAACTCTTATTCACAAACTCGAACCATTTCAGAATGGTTTTAAAACACCCTCTCAAAAAATCAATCTTTTTAACAAAGTAACTTTTATCGCATAATAATACAAAGTAAAACACTCACAGGCAGAATAATCCAAAGGCACAAGCATCGAGAAAGACGAAAGCCAAGTGAACGAACTAGTGAATTCACGGCCTTTTATACACCCGTTTGACCCAATTAATTTTTTTTTTTTTTTTTTTTTTTTTTTTTTTTTTTTTTTTTTTTTTTTTTGTGACCTCAATAATTTTTTTTTTTTTTTTTTTTTTTTTTTTTTTTTTTTTTTTTTTCCAAGGTGTTGGATACATTCTTTTTAACAGAACATAGCGAAACTTTTAAAGAATGAATCTTTTTAACAAAGTAACACATTAAAACTCAAAAAATCAATCTGTTTATATTCAAGTTTAAATTTTCAAAATATTGGATACATTCTCGCATAGCCAAATTTTCAAACTCTTATCCTCTCATGAAATACACTTTAGAAGAAAATGGATTAAAAACTTAAATTTTCAAAGTATTGGATACATTCTCTTTAACAGAACATAACGACATTTTCAAACTCTTATGCTCTCATTTCAGAAGAAACCATCTCAAAAAATCAAACTTTTTAACAAAATCACAAAATAAAAACAATCTTTTTATATTCAAGTTTAAATTTTCAAAGTGTTGGACGCAGCAAAATTTTCAAACTCTTATGCTCTCATTTCAGAAGAAACCATCTCAAAAAATCAAACTTTTTAACAAAGTCGCAAAATAAAAACAATCTTTTTATATTCAAGTTTAAATTTTCAAAGTGTTGGATAACAGAACGCAGCAAAATTTTCAAACTCTTATGCTCTCATTTCAGAAGAAAATTGTTTAAAATACCATCTCAAAAAATCAAACTTTTTAACACAGTCACAAAATAAAAACACTCTTTTTATATTCAAGTTTAAATTTTCAAAGTGTTGGATAACAGAACTAAGCAAAATTTTCCAACTCTTATACTTTCATTTCAGAAGAAAATTGGTTAAAATACTATCTCAAAAAATCAAACTTTTTAACACAGTCACAAAATAAAAACAATCTTTTTATATTCAAGTTTAAATTTTCAAAGTGTTGGATAACAGAACTAAGCAAAATTTTCCAACTCTTATACTTTCATTTCAGAAGAAAATTGGTTAAAATACTATCTCAAAAAATCAAACTTTTTAACACAGTCACAAAATAAAAACAATCTTTTTATATTCAAGTTTAAATTTTCAAAGTGTTGGATAACAGAACGCAGCAAAATTTTCAAACTCTTATTCCCTCATTTCAGAAGAAAATTGTTTAAAATACCATCTCAAAAAATCAAAGTTCCAAAATAAAATAATACGAAGTAAAATACTCACAGAAATCCACAGGCACAGAAATCCACAGGCACAGAAATCCACAGGCACAGAAATCCACAGGCACAGAAATCCACAGGCACAGAAATCCACAGGCAGAGTAATCCACGGGCAGAGTAATCCACAGGCAGAGTAATCCACAGGCAGAGTAATCCACAGGCAGAGTAATCCAAAGAGCAGGCACAAGCATCGAGGTAGACGAAAGCCAAGTGAAAGAGCTAGCGAATGCACGGCCTTTTATACACCAGTTTGACCTCAATAATTTTTTTTTTTTTTTTTTTTTTTTTTTTTTTTTTTTTTTTTTTTTTTAAGGTCGCAGAGGGTTATGCAATAGGATATAGGCTTCGTATACCTTACAATGCATTAAAAAAAAAAAAAAAAAAAAAAAAAAAAAAAAAAATATTATTTTTTTTTTTTTTTTTTTTTTTTTTTTTTTTTTTTTTTTTTTTTTCAAGGTTGCAGAGGGTTGTGCAATAGGATATAGGCTTCGTATACCTTACAAAGCATTGAAGGAAAAAAAAAAAAAAAAAAAAAAAAAAAAAAAAAAAAAAAAAATTTTTTTTTTTTTTTTTTTTTTTTTTTTTTTTTTTTTTTTTTTTTTTTCAAGGTTGCAGAGGGTTGTGCAATAGGATATAGGCTTCGTATACCTTACAATACATTAAAAAAAAAAAAAAAAAAAAAAAAAAAAAAAAAAAAAAAAAAAAATTTTTTTTTTTTTTTTTTTTTTTTTTTTTTTTTTTTCAAGGTCACAGAGGGTTGTGCAATAGGATATAGGCTTCGTATACCTTACAATACATAAAAAAAAAAAAAAAAAAAAAAAAAAAAAAAATTTTTTTTTTTTTTTTTTTTTTTTTTTTTTTTTTTTTTTTTTTTTTTTTCAAGGTCGCAGAGTGTAGAAATGCAGTATAAAAGGCCGTGCATCCGCTTGCTCGTTCACTCGGCTGTCTTGTTTCACCCAGTTTTTGCCTGCCTGCCTGCCTGCCTGCTGGATGACCTCACCACCGCCGATATACAGGGCCGTTTTCCAAAGACTTGGATTCTGTGGAAGATGCAGGAGGAGACTGGTTGCTTTCCGTGAGCTTTCGAGCAGACGGGTTTAGTTTATGAAGACTGCCACTTCCCGAGACATGGATTGAATTGGGTGCCATTGGAAAAGATGGACTTGTATTTTTTCGGTGACCATTCTACGATAAAACTCTGTTTTCTTTGATAGAGTCCAGCCGCATTTCGAAAGACATTTTTCAAAGTGTTGGAATGGTCGAACTGAAAAAGATTGACTTTTTGTGACATTTCCAAGTTAAAACTTGAACCGTTTTCTTGTATGGAGCCCAGCCGCATGTCGATAGACTCTGAATTTTTTCAAAGTGTTGGAGTGGTCCAACTGAAAAAGATTGACTTTTTGTGACATTTCCAAGTTAAAACCGTTTTCTTGTATGGAGCCCATCTGCATTTCGAAAGACTGCGACATTTTTCAAAGTGTTGGAGGGGTCCAACTGAAAAAGATTGATTTTTTGTGACTTTTCCAAGTTAAAACTGTTTTCTTGTGTGGAGCCCATCTGCATTTCGATAGACTCTGAATTTTTTCAAGTGTTGGAGTGGTTGAACTGAAAAAGAGTGACATTTCCAAGTGAAACCAGAGAACGGTTCGTGAGATTTTCCCAAAGAAGACCTCCCTCTCTTTCCACCCCATACCCACGCGCGCGCTGACGCAGGCTTCAGTAGCTCTCTGTCTCGAGGACGATGAACACCTGCATGTGTTGCTCTCTGCCGGTCCTCAACGGCTCGCGCTTGACGCGGTGCCAGCATGCGGTCCACCCGCCGTGTCTGTTGGAGCAGGTCCGAGATGCCCGGCATCTCAAGTGTCGGGTGTGCGGGGCCACACTCAAGGCCCCGGACCTCACCTATCTCTGGATCCAGTACAAAGAGAGGTTGACGGATGAGCAATTTCGTTGGTTGTGAGAAAAAAGAAACGAAATTTTGATTCTCGAACTGGATCCAAAAGATTTGGAAGGATCTCACCTCCAAGTCTAAAGTGTCTCATCCGTCGCAGAAAAAAGAGTTGAAAGGGGAAACCTGTTCCCCTTTCAACTCTTTTTTTTGCGCCCAACCCCTCACCAACGTTGGTCCCGAAAGGGAGAGTCGTGTTTAAAACTTTATCCTCTGTTCTAAAATGTATTATACTACATTTTTTTTTTTTTTTTTTTTTTTTTTTTTTTTTTTTTACATCTATTCATATGAAATATGTTTAAACATTAAATATAAATATACATCATATTATTCTTTATTCTATTATAACTTGATTATAAAATATATGACACTACTACAAGAAAAAAAAAAAAAAAAAAAAAAAAAAAAAAAAAAAAAAAAATTTTTTTTTTTTTTTTTTTTTTTTTTTTAATAGTATTTACATTTTATTTTTACATCTATTCATATGAAATATGTTTAAACATTAAATATAAATATACATCATACATTTCTTTACTCTAATATATCTTATTTTTATTATAACTTGATTATAAAATATAGGATACTACTACAAAAAAAAAAAAAAAAAAAAAAAAAAAAAAAAAAAAAAAAAATTTTTTTTTTTTTTTTTTTTTTTTTTTTTTTTTTTTTTAATAGTATTTACATTTTATTTTTACATCTATTCATATGAAATATGTTTAAACATTAAATATAAATATACATCATACATTTCTTTACTCTAATATATCTTATTTTTATTATAACTTGATTATAAAATATAGGATACTACTACTACTACAAAAAAAAAAAAAAAAAAAAAAAAAAAAAAAAAAAAAAATTTTTTTTTTTTTTTTTTTTTTTTTTTTTTTTTTTTTTTTTTTTTTCCAAGGTCGCAGAGTGTAGAAATGCAGTATAAAAGGCCGTGCATCCGCTTGCTCGTTCACTCGGCTGTCTTGTTTCACCCAGTTTTTGCCTGCCTGCCTGCCTGCTGGATGACCTCACCACCGCCGATATACAGGGCCGTTTTCCAGACTTGGATTCTGTGGAAGATGCAGGAGGAGACTGGAAAAAGATTGCTTTCCGTGACCTTTCTGGCAGACGGGTTTAGTTTATGAAGACTGCCACTTCCCGAGACATGGATTGAATTGGGTGCCATTGGAAAAGATGGACTTGTATTTTTTGGATACCGTTCGTCTCGTTTGCTGAGAGGATGGCCAGACATTCTCGACTCGTGTGTGTGTATTGCAACGTGCCGCAGGGAGGACTGGGTTTAATTCTAAGAGAGTGTGGTCACGGATATCATGCGGGGTGCATCGTGCATTATGTCAAAAGCTGTTGTGATAACAAAGAGCTCCCCCTGACGTGTTTCGAATGTGCCACCTCCATCCACTGGCGAGAACTGAGGGCCGTATGGACGGTCCTCTGCCATCCCCTGAGTCCCAGCCGGCTCGGAAGGAGCCCCGCCGAAAGAGAATGTAGACTGTGGTTAGAAGAGGCCATTGAAAAAGAAAACAAGACATTGGTGTGTAAAATAATGCATGTCCCATGCATTCTATCCTATAAAGAATGGATCCCTACATACTTTCCCTCTATCATTTTTTTTTTTTTTTTTTTTTTTTTTTTTTTTTTTTTTTTTTTTCAATACAGTTATGTAGTAAATTATTTTTATTCAACAGATGTAAAGATAAAATAATTATATTATAAAATATATTTAAATACAATATTATTAAAAAAAAAAAAAAAAAAAAAAAAAAAAAAAAAAATTTTTTTTTTTTTTTTTTTTTTTTTTTTTTTTTTTTTTTTTTGTATATATATATTTGAATCGCATGTCCCTTAGACACTCTCTGCTTATTTTCAGTCCTAATCGAATGAAATCTCGAAAGTACACCTTCTGATTCACACAACTTTTTTTCAAATTGACGGAAAACGTTGAGGTGTATCCTCTTGTATGGGGTGTTTTAGGAATCCTCTTGGGTTGCGCAACAGGACACCTATTCCAAAAAGAGGATTGAGTGTGAAGGTGAACGACACGGTGCCTTTTCGTGATGCCGCGGACTACGACTCCCCATACACAGAAAGTGTGCCAGTAGACATGGCTTTAAAAAGTCTCTTTGTGCTTTCTAGCGTGATCGCTTCCTGTGCTTTTTTTTTAATAGTAGCATTTATATTTTATTCTTACATCTGTTGATATAAAATATAGTTGGAAAACTAAAAACTAAATTTCTTAAAAGTACATTACAAAATGCTTTGTTCTATAACTGTATTATAAAATAGTTTATACTACTATAAAAAAAAAAAAAAAAAAAAAAAAAAAAAAAAAAAAAAAAAAAATATATATAATTTTTTTTTTTTTTTTTTTTTTTTTTTTTTTTTTTTTTTTTTTTTTTTTTTTTTTTGTAATAGTATTTATATTTTATTTTTACATCTATTGATATGAAATATATTTAGAGAATTAAATATCTTAAATGTATATCAGAATACTTTAATATATCTAATCTCTATTATAACTTGATTATAAAAGTGTATCCTCTTTTAAGGGGTGGTTGCGCAACCTGTCCCCCCAAAGGGATGGAGCGGGAAGGTGAAGGGCAATGGGTCTTTTCGAGAGGCCGCCGCGGACTCCCCATCTACAGGGAGGATGTCAGGATTTTAAAACGTGCCGTCGGGTGGGAAGATGAATGACAAGGTTCGTGGTGTCACTCTCCATGCACTGGCAGTATGCCACGGGGCACTCGATACACGGGATCCGATGCAGGGCGAAAGAATCAAGAGGAGCCCCCCAGTAAAGAGAAGAGAAACAAGAGGTCCTCTCGACAAGGGAGGCGGCTCGTGTAAAAGTCGTCTAGAAGCCCCCCTTCAAACGGGTCTGAAACCATTTTCAGAGAAACAGGTAAGTATTAAAAAAAAAAAAAAAAAAAAAAAAAAAAAAAATATATATATATATATATATATATATCCCCCCTTTTTTTTTTTTTTTTTTTTTTTTTTTTTTTTTTTTTTTTTTTTTTTTTTTTAAATTAAAGTTTAAGTAAAAAAAAAAAAAAAAAAAAAAAAAAAAAAAAAAAAATATATATATATATATATATATATATATATATATATATATATATATATATATATATATATATATATATATATATATATATATATATATATATCCCCTTTTTTTTTTTTTTTTTTTTTTTTTTTTTTTACTTAAACTTTAATTTCAATTTCAATTTCAACTTTAATTTTAACTTAAACTTTAACTTAAACTTTAATTTTAATTTCAATTTCAATTTCAATTTCAACTTTAATTTTAACTTAAACTTTAACTTAAACTTTAATTTTAATTTCAATTTCAATTTCAATTTCAACTTTAATTTTAACTTAAACTTTAACTTAAACTTTAATTTTAATTTCAATTTCAATTTCAATTTTAACACTTAAATGCTACTCCCTGAGGTGCGGGGGCTCGCTCAATGTCTACCCGATTCCCGGACACAAGTATCCCGCTCCCAAGAGGGGTGTTGCCTCTCTTGATTCAACAGGTCCCTACCCAAGAGGGGCTCTCTGGATTCAACAGGACCCGGGGAATAGAAAAGGTGGGTGGCCTTCCACGAGAGGGATGGGAAATGGATTGAGAGAACTCTACGTCTTCAATGGACATTATACAATCTTTTGCTCTAATATATCTCATCGCTACTATGCTTCACTTGTTATAAAACTATATTAGACTACTACTACTTGTATTTTATTTTTACATCTATTGATATGAAATAAATTTAGAATATGAAATACCTTAATTATACATCATAGAATACTTTACTCTAATATATCTCATCTCTATTATAACTTGATTATAAAATAAATTATACTACTACTAAAAAAAAAAAAAAAAAAAAAAAAAAAAAAAAAAAAAAAAAAAAAAAAAAAAAAATTTTTTTTTTTTTTTTTTTTTTTTTTTTTTTTTTTTTAATAGTAGTATTTATATTTTATTTTTACATCTATTGATATGAAATATATTTAGAGAATTAAATATCTTAAATATACATCATAGAATACTTTAATATATCTTATCTCTATTATAACTTGATTATAAAATATATTATACTACTACAAAAAAAAAAAAAAAAAAAAAAAAAAAAAAAAAAAAAAAAAAAATTTTTTTTTTTTTTTTTTTTTTTTTTTTTTTTTTTTTTTTTTTTTTTTGTAATAGTAGTATTTATATTTTATTTTTACATCTATTGATATGAAATAAATTTAGAATATTAAATACCTTAATTATACATCATAGAATACTTTAATATATCTTATCTCATCTCTATTATAACTTGATTATAAAATATATTATACAACTACAAAAAAAAAAAAAAAAAAAAAAAAAAAAAAAAAAAAAAAATTTTTTTTTTTTTTTTTTTTTTTTTTTTTTTTTTTTTTTTTTTTTTATGGTGGTATTTATATTTTATTTTTACATCTATTGATATGAAATATATTTAGAGAATTAAATATCTTAAATATAACATCATAGAATACTTTGTTCATCCTTCTGAAATTTTACAAGTCCAGCGTCTTGTCTTTATAAAGGGAAAGGTAGAGTGGCCGTTTGAGAGAGGTTCCCGTGGAGAGAGGTCAGAATGGATGTCAGATTCACACCGGACGCAAGATGTAGATTTAAAAAAAAAAAAAAAAAAAAAAAAAAAAAAAAAAAAAAAAAAAAAAAAAAAATTTTTTTTTTTTTTTTTTTTTTTTTTTTTTTTTTTTTTTTTTTTTTCCAAGGTCGCAGAGTGTAGAAATGCAGTATAAAAGGCCGTGCATCCGCTTGCTCGTTCACTCGGCTGTCTTGTTTCACCCAGTTTTTGCCTGCCTGCCTGCCTGCCTGCTGGATGACCTCACCACCGCCGATATACAGGGCCGTTTTCCAAAGACTTGGATTCTGTGGAAGATGCAGGAGGAGACTGGTTGCTTTCCGTGAGCTTTCGGGCAGACGGGTTTAGTTTATGAAGACTGCCACTTCCCGAGACATGGATTGAATTGGGTGCCATTGGAAAAGATGGACTTGTATTTTTTCGGTGACCATTCTACGATAAAACTCTGTTTTCTTTGATAGAGTCCAGCCGCATTTCGAAAGACATTTTTCAAAGTGTTGGAATGGTCGAACTGAAAAAGATTGACTTTTTGTGACATTTCCAAGTTAAAACTTGAACCGTTTTCTTGTATGGAGCCCAGCCGCATGTCGATAGACTCTGAATTTTTTCAAAGTGTTGGAGTGGTCCAACTGAAAAAGATTGACTTTTTGTGACATTTCCAAGTTAAAACCGTTTTCTTGTATGGAGCCCATCTGCATTTCGAAAGACTGCGACATTTTTCAAAGTGTTGGAGGGGTCCAACTGAAAAAGATTGATTTTTTGTGACTTTTCCAAGTTAAAACTGTTTTCTTGTGTGGAGCCCATCTGCATTTCGATAGACTCTGAATTTTTTCAAGTGTTGGAGTGGTTGAACTGAAAAAGAGTGACATTTCCAAGTGAAACCAGAGAACGGTTCGTGAGATTTTCCCAAAGAAGACCTCCCTCTCTTTCCACCCCATACCCACGCGCGCGCTGACGCAGGCTTCAGTAGCTCTCTGTCTCGAGGACGATGAACACCTGCATGTGTTGCTCTCTGCCGGTCCTCAACGGCTCGCGCTTGACGCGGTGCCAGCATGCGGTCCACCCGCCGTGTCTGTTGGAGCAGGTCCGAGATGCCCGGCATCTCAAGTGTCGGGTGTGCGGGGCCACACTCAAGGCCCCGGACCTCACCTTTCTCTGGATCCAGTACAAAGAGAGGTTGACGGATGAGCAATTTCGTTGGTTGCGAGAAAAAAGAAACGAAATTTTGATTCTCGAACTGGATCCAAAAGATTTGGAAGGATCTCACCTCCAAGTCTAAAGTGTCTCATCCGTCGCAGAAAAAAGAGTTGAAAGGGGAAACCTGTTCCCCTTTCAACTCTTTTTTTTGCGCCCAACCCCTCACCAACGTTGGTCCCGAAAGGGAGAGTCGTGTTTAAAACTTTATCCTCTGTTCTAAAATGTATTATACTACATTTTTTTTTTTTTTTTTTTTTTTTTTTTTTTTTTTTTACATCTATTCATATGAAATATGTTTAAACATTAAATATAAATATACATCATATTATTCTTTATTCTATTATAACTTGATTATAAAATATATGACACTACTACAAAAAAAAAAAAAAAAAAAAAAAAAAAAAAAAAATTTTTTTTTTTTTTTTTTTTTTTTTTTTTTTTTTTTTAATAGTATTTACATTTTATTTTTACATCTATTCATATGAAATATGTTTAAACATTAAATATAAATATACATCATACATTTCTTTACTCTAATATATCTTATTTTTATTATAACTTGATTATAAAATATAGGATACTACTACAAAAAAAAAAAAAAAAAAAAAAAAAAAAAAAAAATTTTTTTTTTTTTTTTTTTTTTTTTTTTTTTTTTTTTTTTCAAATAATAGTATTTACATTTTATTTTTACATCTATTCATATGAAATATGTTTAAACATTAAATATAAATATACATCATACATTTCTTTACTCTAATATATCTTATCTCTATTATAACTTGATTATAAAATATAGGATACTACTACAAAAAAAAAAAAAAAAAAAAAAAAAAAAAAAAAAAAAAAAATTTTTTTTTTTTTTTTTTTTTTTTTTTTTTTTTTTTTTTTTTTTTTTTCCAAGGTCGCAGAGTGTAGAAATGCAGTATAAAAGGCCGTGCATCCGCTTGCTCGTTCACTCGGCTGTCTTGTTTCACCCAGTTTTTGCCTGCCTGCCTGCCTGCTGGATGACCTCACCACCGCCGATATACAGGGCCGTTTTCCAGACTTGGATTCTGTGGAAGATGCAGGAGGAGACTGGAAAAAGATTGCTTTCCGTGACCTTTCTGGCAGACGGGTTTAGTTTATGAAGACTGCCACTTCCCGAGACATGGATTGAATTGGGTGCCATTGGAAAAGATGGACTTGTATTTTTTGGATACCGTTCGTCTCGTTTGCTGAGAGGATGGCCAGACATTCTCGACTCGTGTGTGTGTATTGCAACGTGCCGCAGGGAGGACTGGGTTTAATTCTAAGAGAGTGTGGTCACGGATATCATGCGGGGTGCATCGTGCATTATGTCAAAAGCTGTTGTGATAACAAAGAGCTCCCCCTGACGTGTTTCGAATGTGCCACCTCCATCCACTGGCGAGAACTGAGGGCCGTATGGACGGTCCTCTGCCATCCCCTGAGTCCCAGCCGGCTCGGAAGGAGCCCCGCCGAAAGAGAATGTAGACTGTGGTTAGAAGAGGCCATTGAAAAAGAAAACAAGACATTGGATGTGTAAAATAATGCATGTCCCATGCATTCTATCCTATAAAGAATGGATCCCTACATACTTTCCCTCTATCATTTTTTTTTTTTTTTTTTTTTTTTTTTTTTTTTTTTTTTTTTTTTTTTTTCAATACAGTTATGTAGTAAATTATTTTTATTCAACAGATGTAAAGATAAAATAATTATATTATAAAATATATTTAAATACAATATTATTAAAAAAAAAAAAAAAAAAAAAAAAAAAAAAAAAAATTTTTTTTTTTTTTTTTTTTTTTTTTTTTTTTTTTTTTTTTTTTTTGTATATATATATTTGAATCGCATGTCCCTTAGACACTCTCTGCTTATTTTCAGTCCTAATCGAATGAAATCTCGAAAGTACACCTTCTGATTCACACAACTTTTTTTCAAATTGACGGAAAACGTTGAGGTGTATCCTCTTGTATGGGGTGTTTTAGGAATCCTCTTGGGTTGCGCAACAGGACACCTATTCCAAAAAGAGGATTGAGTGTGAAGGTGAACGACACGGTGCCTTTTCGTGATGCCGCGGACTACGACTCCCCATACACAGAAAGTGTGCCAGTAGACATGGCTTTAAAAAGTCTCTTTGTGCTTTCTAGCGTGATCGCTTCCTGTGCTTTTTTTTAATAGTAGCATTTATATTTTATTCTTACATCTGTTGATATAAAATATAGTTGGAAAACTAAAAACTAAATTTCTTAAAAGTACATTACAAAATGCTTTGTTCTATAACTGTATTATAAAATAGTTTATACTACTATAAAAAAAAAAAAAAAAAAAAAAAAAAAAAAAAAAAAAAATTTTTTTTTTTTTTTTTTTTTTTTTTTTTTTTTTTTTTTTTTTTTTTTTTTTGTAATAGTATTTATATTTTATTTTTACATCTATTGATATGAAATATATTTAGAGAATTAAATATCTTAAATGTATATCAGAATACTTTAATATATCTTATCTTATCTTAAACTTTAACTTAAACTTTAATTTTAATTTCAATTTCAATTTCAATTTCAACTTTAATTTTAACTTAAACTTTAACTTAAACTTTAATTTTAATTTCAATTTCAATTTCAATTTCAACTTTAATTTTAACTTAAACTTTAACTTAAACTTTAATTTTAATTTCAATTTCAATTTCAATTTTAACACTTAAATGCTACTCCCTGAGGTGCGGGGGCTCGCTCAATGTCTACCCGATTCCCGGACACAAGTATCCCGCTCCCAAGAGGGGTGTTGCCTCTCTTGATTCAACAGGTCCCTACCCAAGAGGGGCTCTCTGGATTCAACAGGACCCGGGGAATAGAAAAGGTGGGTGGCCTTCCACGAGAGGGATGGGAAATGGATTGAGAGAACTCTACGTCTTCAATGGACATTATACAATCTTTTGCTCTAATATATCTCATCGCTACTATGCTTCACTTGTTATAAAACTATATTAGACTACTACTACTTGTATTTTATTTTTACATCTATTGATATGAAATAAATTTAGAATATGAAATACCTTAATTATACATCATAGAATACTTTACTCTAATATATCTCATCTCTATTATAACTTGATTATAAAATAAATTATACTACTACTACAAAAAAAAAAAAAAAAAAAAAAAATTTTTTTTTTTTTTTTTTTTTTTTTTTTTTTTTTTTTTTTTTTAATAGTAGTATTTATATTTTATTTTTACATCTATTGATATGAAATATATTTAGAGAATTAAATATCTTAAATATACATCATAGAATACTTTAATATATCTTATCTCTATTATAACTTGATTATAAAATATATTATACTACTACAAAAAAAAAAAAAAAAAAAAAAAAAAAAAAAAAAAAAAAAAATTTTTTTTTTTTTTTTTTTTTTTTTTTTTTTTTGTAATAGTAGTATTTATATTTTATTTTTACATCTATTGATATGAAATAAATTTAGAATATTAAATACCTTAATTATACATCATAGAATACTTTAATATATCTTATCTCATCTCTATTATAACTTGATTATAAAATATATTATACCACTACAAAAAAAAAAAAAAAAAAAAAAAAAAAAAAAAAAAAAAAAAAAAAAAAATTTTTTTTTTTTTTTTTTTTTTTTTTTTTTATGGTGGTATTTATATTTTATTTTTACATCTATTGATATGAAATATATTTAGAGAATTAAATATCTTAAATATAACATCATAGAATACTTTGTTCATCCTTCTGAAATTTTACAAGTCCAGCGTCTTGTCTTTATAAAGGGAAAGGTAGAGTGGCCGTTTGAGAGAGGTTCCCGTGGAGAGAGGTCAGAATGGATGTCAGATTCACACCGGACGCAAGATGTAGATTTAAAAAAAAAAAAAAAAAAAAAAAAAAAAAAAAAAAAAAAAAAAAAAAAAATTTTTTTTTTTTTTTTTTTTTTTTTTTTTTTTTTTTTTTTTTTTTTTTCTAAATCTTGCGTCCGGCGTGAATCTGTCCTCCATTCTGACCCCACTGCATGGGAACCTCTCTCAAACGGCCCTTCAACTTTACCCTTTATCAAGAGAGGGTGTCTGGACTTGTGTTTCGCGTCGGACGACACCCGAAAATAAAAGTGTCCAGCAGGGACTCGGAAAGGGGCCGGAACGTTCCCCTCGGTCCGAGCTTTCGTTTGCACCGGGTGGCGTGCCTCTCGTGGGTCGACCGGGGGAGAGGGGCCCGTCGGAAATTTCGGGTTCGCCTTTTCAAAAGGCCCTCCCGCACGCGGTGGGGGTCGGAAACTTGGGAGGGGGGGTCAGGCCGATGACCCTCGAGACGGTCTTTCGAGGGGTCCCTCGCATCCCGTCCCCAGACAGGTCGTTGACCCCTGAGGCGTGTTGGCATTTCCGCGGTAAAAGGGGAGGCAAGGGGGGACCGGAGAGGGCTTCGACCCCCTTCCAACGACTTTTCGCTTCGTTTCCCTTCCTCCTCTGCCGAGACCCCCGTTTCGAACGCGGGCGGTACCCCACTCCCTTTTGGGGGCCCTCGGAGGCTTTTGGCGGAAGTGTTTTTCGCTGGTCACGGTCCAACGCGTCGCCGAACCGCCGAAAGAACATTGGTTTCGAATGGCTCGATTTTTTTCCAACCCGTAGATAGGTGACATGACCCCTCTAACCCGAGCGGTTCTGACCCGACCCAAACCCGCCCGAGACACGCCCCAACGGGACCGGGTCATGTGACCTATCCACGGGTCGGAAAAAAATCAAGCTTCTCAAAAATGTCTCGGTTTCGGTCGGCATCCGCTTTTTTCGAGGTCAAAAGGGGTCAAAACCGCGAATCGGGGAACCCGGAAAAGGCCCTACAGGACCCCCCGGTCGCCTCACGCCTCCCCAACTCGCTGGGAAGAAGCGGACCGACGCGTAGAGTGGGAGGTTTTGAGGGGGTCGTTCGGTCGACCGCCCGGGCCCCGGGCCACAAAGTAGAGCGTCTGAAATTCGAGGGGCCCCGGGCCCTTTCCACACGACCGGAAACGGACCGAAGCGACACCGTCGGGAAGAGGGGGGAGAGAGGGGGACCGCGACAGGGTCCGCGATCCCTTCCGCCCGAAACCCGACGCGACAGGCGTCCTCCAAGTTTCCACCCGAAAGTGGGTCAGGGCCCTCGACCCCCCCGTGGACCGCGGAGAGGGACGAAACTGGACGGGAAAGAAGGCCCTGCGAGAGAGGCAACTCCGAGTCGAAGCTCGAGGGTCGAGTCCCAAAATAAAGTTCAAGGTCGCCAAAATTTTTTTTTTTTTTTTTTTTTTTTTTTTTTTTTTTTTTTTTTTTTTCCAAGTTTTTGAACCTACATCTTGCGTCCGGCGTAAATCTCTCATCCATTCGGACCCAGCTCCACGGGAACCTCTCTGAAACGGCCACGCAACCTTTCCCTTTATAAAGACAAGACGCTGGACTTGTAAAATTTCAGAAGGCATGAAAACGAAAAGGGCCGTAGAGAGGTCCGTGGGCCCCAGAGGACACTGGGGAGTGTCGAATATCGCATTAAAAAAAAAAAAAAAAAAAAAAAAAAAAAAAAAAAAAAAAAAAAAAAAAATTTTTTTTTTTTTTTTTTTTTTTTTTTTTTTTTTTATCTACATTTTGCGTCCGGTGTGAATCTGATATCCATTCTGACCTCTCTAAACGGAAACTTCTCTCAAACGGCCACTCAACTTTTCCCTTTATAAAGACAAGACGCTGGACTTGTAAAATTTCAGAAGGATGAACAAAGGACATTATACAATCCTTCGCTCTAATATATCTTATCGCTACTATGCTTCACTTGTTATAAAACTGTATTAGATTACTACTACTTGTATTTTATTTTTACATCTATTGATATGAAATAAATTTAGAATATTAAATACCTTTACTATACATCATACAATACTTTACTCTAATATATCTTATCTCTATTATAACTTGATTATAAAATATATTATACTACTACTACTAAAAAAAAAAAAAAAAAAAAAAAAAAAAAAAAAAAAAAAAAAAAAAAAAAATTTTTTTTTTTTTTTTTTTTTTTTTTTTTTTTTTTTTTTTTTTTTTTTTTTAAATAGTATTTATATTTTATTTTTACATCTATTGATATGAAATATATTTAGAGAATTAAATATCTTAAATATACATCATAGAATACTTTACTCTAATATATCTTATCTCATCTCTATCATAACTTGATTATAAAATAAAATATAAATACTACAAAAAAAAAAAAAAAAAAAAAAAAAAAAAAAAAAAAAAAAAAAATTTTTTTTTTTTTTTTTTTTTTTTTTTTTTTTTTTTTTTAATAGTATTTATATTTTATTTTTACATCTATTGATATGAAATATATTTAGAGAATTAAATATCTTAAATATACATCATAGAATACTTTACTCTAATATATC
This sequence comes from Maratus speculifer, assembly GCA_964019185.1. Taxonomy (NCBI): domain Eukaryota; kingdom Metazoa; phylum Arthropoda; class Arachnida; order Araneae; family Salticidae; genus Maratus; species Maratus speculifer. Next base: position 64,923 of record CAXHSM010000969.1, on the reverse strand, counting down.
TTATCTCATCTCTATTATAACTTGATTATAAAATATATTATACTACTACAGAAAAAAATCGCATTAAAAAATATCGCATTAAAAAAAAAAAAAAAAAAAAAAAAAAAAAAAAAAAAAAAAAAAAAATTTTTTTTTTTTTTTTTTTTTTTTTTTTTTTTTTTTTTTTTTTTTTTTTTTAATAGTATTTATATTTTATTTTTACATCTATTGATATGAAATATATTTAGAGAATTAAATATCTTAAATATACATCATAGAATACTTTACTCTAATATATCTTATCTCATCTCTATTATAACTTGATTATAAAATATATTATACTACTACAGAAAAAAATCGCATTAAAAAATATCGCATTAAAAAAAAAAAAAAAAAAAAAAAAAAAAAAAAAAAAAAAATTTTTTTTTTTTTTTTTTTTTTTTTTTTTTTTTTTTTTTAATGCGATATTCGACACTCCCCAGTGTCCTCTGGGGCCCACGGACCTCTCTACGGCCCTTTTCGTTTTCATGCCTTCTGAAATTTTACAAGTCCAGCGTCTTGTCTTTATAAAGGGAAAGGTTGCGTGGCCGTTTCAGAGAGGTTCCCGTGGAGCTGGGTCCGAATGGATGAGAGATTTACGCCGGACGCAAGATGTAGGTTCAAAAACTTGGAAAAAAAAAAAAAAAAAAAAAAAAAAAAAAAAAAAAAAAAAAATTTTTGGCGACCTTGAACTTTATTTTGGGACTCGACCCTCGAGCTTCGACTCGGAGTTGCCTCTCTCGCAGGGCCTTCTTTCCCGTCCAGTTTCGTCCCTCTCCGCGGTCCACGGGGGGGTCGAGGGCCCTGACCCACTTTCGGGTGGAAACTTGGAGGACGCCTGTCGCGTCGGGTTTCGGGCGGAAGGGATCGCGGACCCTGTCGCGGTCCCCCTCTCTCCCCCCTCTTCCCGACGGTGTCGCTTCGGTCCGTTTCCGGTCTTGTGGAAAGGGCCCGGGGCCCCTCGAATTTCAGACGCTCTACTTTGTGGCCCGGGGCCCGGGCGGTCGACCGAACGACCCCCTCAAAACCTCCCACTCTACGCGTCGGTCCGCTTCTTCCCAGCGAGTTGGGGAGGCGTGAGGCGACCGGGGGGTCCTGTAGGGCCTTTTCCGGGTTCCCCGATTCGCGGTTTTGACCCCTTTTGACCTCGAAAAAAGCGGATGCCGACCGAAACCGAGACATTTTTGAGAAGCTTGATTTTTTTCCGACCCGTGGATAGGTCACATGACCCGGTCCCGTTGGGGCGTGTCTCGGGCGGGTTTGGGTCGGGTCAGAACCGCTCGGGTTAGAGGGGTCATGTCACCTATCTACGGGTTGGAAAAAAATCGAGTCATTCGAAACCAATGTTCTTTCGGCGGTTCGGCGACGCGTTGGACCGTGACCAGCGAAAAACACTTCCGCCAAAAGCCTCCGAGGGCCCCCAAAAGGGAGTGGGGTACCGCCCGCGTTCGAAACGGGGGTCTCGGCAGAGGAGGAAGGGAAACGAAGCGAAAAGTCGTTGGAAGGGGGTCGAAGCCCTCTCCGGTCCCCCCTTGCCTCCCCTTTTACCGCGGAAATGCCAACACGCCTCAGGGGTCAACGACCTGTCTGGGGACGGGATGCGAGGGACCCCTCGAAAGACCGTCTCGAGGGTCATCGGCCTGACCCCCCCTCCCAAGTTTCCGACCCCCACCGCGTGCGGGAGGGCCTTTTGAAAAGGCGAACCCGAAATTTCCGACGGGCCCCTCTCCCCCGGTCGACCCACGAGAGGCACGCCACCCGGTGCAAACGAAAGCTCGGACCGAGGGGAACGTTCCGGCCCCTTTCCGAGTCCCTGCTGGACACTTTTATTTTCGGGTGTCGTCCGACGCGAAACACAAGTCCAGACACCCTCTCTTGATAAAGGGTAAAGTTGAAGGGCCGTTTGAGAGAGGTTCCCATGCAGTGGGGTCAGAATGGAGGACAGATTCACGCCGGACGCAAGATTTAGAAAAAAAAAAAAAAAAAAAAAAAAAAAAAAAAAAAAAAAAAAAAAAAAAAAAAATTTTTTTTTTTTTTTTTTTTTTTTTTTTTTTTTTTTTTAAATCTACATCTTGCGTCCGGTGTGAATCTGACATCCATTCTGACCTCTCTCCACGGGAACCTCTCTCAAACGGCCACTCTACCTTTCCCTTTATAAAGACAAGACGCTGGACTTGTAAAATTTCAGAAGGATGAACAAAGTATTCTATGATGTTATATTTAAGATATTTAATTCTCTAAATATATTTCATATCAATAGATGTAAAAATAAAATATAAATACCACCATAAAAAAAAAAAAAAAAAAAAAAAAAAAAAAAAAAAAAAAAAAAATTTTTTTTTTTTTTTTTTTTTTTTTTTTTTTTTTTTTTTTTTTTTTGTAGTGGTATAATATATTTTATAATCAAGTTATAATAGAGATGAGATAAGATATATTAAAGTATTCTATGATGTATAATTAAGGTATTTAATATTCTAAATTTATTTCATATCAATAGATGTAAAAATAAAATATAAATACTACTATTACAAAAAAAAAAAAAAAAAAAAAAAAAAAAAAAAAAAAAAAATTTTTTTTTTTTTTTTTTTTTTTTTTTTTTTTTTTTGTAGTAGTATAATATATTTTATAATCAAGTTATAATAGAGATAAGATATATTAAAGTATTCTATGATGTATATTTAAGATATTTAATTCTCTAAATATATTTCATATCAATAGATGTAAAAATAAAATATAAATACTACTATTAAAAAAAAAAAAAAAAAAAAAAAAAAAAAAAAAAAAAAAAAAAAAAAATTTTTTTTTTTTTTTTTTTTTTTTTTTTTTTTTTTTTTTTGTAGTAGTAGTATAATTTATTTTATAATCAAGTTATAATAGAGATGAGATATATTAGAGTAAAGTATTCTATGATGTATAATTAAGGTATTTCATATTCTAAATTTATTTCATATCAATAGATGTAAAAATAAAATACAAGTAGTAGTAGTCTAATATAGTTTTATAACAAGTGAAGCATAGTAGCGATGAGATATATTAGAGCAAAAGATTGTATAATGTCCATTGAAGACGTAGAGTTCTCTCAATCCATTTCCCATCCCTCTCGTGGAAGGCCACCCACCTTTTCTATTCCCCGGGTCCTGTTGAATCCAGAGAGCCCCTCTTGGGTAGGGACCTGTTGAATCAAGAGAGGCAACACCCCTCTTGGGAGCGGGATACTTGTGTCCGGGAATCGGGTAGACATTGAGCGAGCCCCCGCACCTCAGGGAGTAGCATTTAAGTGTTAAAATTGAAATTGAAATTGAAATTAAAATTAAAGTTTAAGTTAAAGTTTAAGTTAAAATTAAAGTTGAAATTGAAATTGAAATTGAAATTAAAATTAAAGTTTAAGTTAAAGTTTAAGTTAAAATTAAAGTTGAAATTGAAATTGAAATTGAAATTAAAATTAAAGTTTAAGTTAAAGTTTAAGATAAGATAAGATATATTAAAGTATTCTGATATACATTTAAGATATTTAATTCTCTAAATATATTTCATATCAATAGATGTAAAAATAAAATATAAATACTATTACAAAAAAAAAAAAAAAAAAAAAAAAAAAAAAAAATTTTTTTTTTTTTTTTTTTTTTTTTTTTTTTTTTTTTTTTTTTTTATAGTAGTATAAACTATTTTATAATACAGTTATAGAACAAAGCATTTTGTAATGTACTTTTAAGAAATTTAGTTTTTAGTTTTCCAACTATATTTTATATCAACAGATGTAAGAATAAAATATAAATGCTACTATTAAAAAAAAAGCACAGGAAGCGATCACGCTAGAAAGCACAAAGAGACTTTTTAAAGCCATGTCTACTGGCACACTTTCTGTGTATGGGGAGTCGTAGTCCGCGGCATCACGAAAAGGCACCGTGTCGTTCACCTTCACACTCAATCCTCTTTTTGGAATAGGTGTCCTGTTGCGCAACCCAAGAGGATTCCTAAAACACCCCATACAAGAGGATACACCTCAACGTTTTCCGTCAATTTGAAAAAAAGTTGTGTGAATCAGAAGGTGTACTTTCGAGATTTCATTCGATTAGGACTGAAAATAAGCAGAGAGTGTCTAAGGGACATGCGATTCAAATATATATATGTTGAAAAAAAAAAAAAAAAAAAAAAAAAAAAAAAAAAAAAAAAAAAAAAAAAAAAAAATTTTTTTTTTTTTTTTTTTTTTTTTTTTTTTTTTTTTAATAATATTGTATTTAATGATATAATTATTTTATGATATAATTATTTTATCTTTACATCTGTTGAATAAAAATAATTTACTACATAACTGTATTGAAAAAAAAAAAAAAAAAAAAAAAAAAAAAAAAAAAAAAAAAAAATGATAGAGGGAAAGTATGTAGGGATCCATTCTTTATAGGATAGAATGCATGGGACATGCATTATTTTACACATCCAATGTCTTGTTTTCTTTTTCAATGGCCTCTTCTAACCACAGTCTACATTCTCTTTCGGCGGGGCTCCTTCCGAGCCGGCTGGGACTCAGGGGATGGCAGAGGACCGTCCATACGGCCCTCAGTTCTCGCCAGTGGATGGAGGTGGCACATTCGAAACACGTCAGGGGGAGCTCTTTGTTATCACAACAGCTTTTGACATAATGCACGATGCACCCCGCATGATATCCGTGACCACACTCTCTTAGAATTAAACCCAGTCCTCCCTGCGGCACGTTGCAATACACACACACGAGTCGAGAATGTCTGGCCATCCTCTCAGCAAACGAGACGAACGGTATCCAAAAAATACAAGTCCATCTTTTCCAATGGCACCCAATTCAATCCATGTCTCGGGAAGTGGCAGTCTTCATAAACTAAACCCGTCTGCCAGAAAGGTCACGGAAAGCAATCTTTTTCCAGTCTCCTCCTGCATCTTCCACAGAATCCAAGTCTGGAAAACGGCCCTGTATATCGGCGGTGGTGAGGTCATCCAGCAGGCAGGCAGGCAGGCAAAAACTGGGTGAAACAAGACAGCCGAGTGAACGAGCAAGCGGATGCACGGCCTTTTATACTGCATTTCTACACTCTGCGACCTTGGAAAAAAAAAAAAAAAAAAAAAAAAAAAAAAAAAAAAAAAAAAAAATTTTTTTTTTTTTTTTTTTTTTTTTTTTTTTTTTTTTTTTGTAGTAGTATCCTATATTTTATAATCAAGTTATAATAGAGATAAGATATATTAGAGTAAAGAAATGTATGATGTATATTTATATTTAATGTTTAAACATATTTCATATGAATAGATGTAAAAATAAAATGTAAATACTATTATTTGAAAAAAAAAAAAAAAAAAAAAAAAAAAAAAAAAAAAAATTTTTTTTTTTTTTTTTTTTTTTTTTTTTTTGTAGTAGTGTCATATATTTTATAATCAAGTTATAATAGAATAAAGAATAATATGATGTATATTTATATTTAATGTTTAAACATATTTCATATGAATAGATGTAAAAAAAAAAAAAAAAAAAAAAAAAAAAAAAAAAAAATGTAGTATAATACATTTTAGAACAGAGGATAAAGTTTTAAACACGACTCTCCCTTTCGGGACCAACGTTGGTGAGGGGTTGGGCGCAAAAAAAAGAGTTGAAAGGGGAACAGGTTTCCCCTTTCAACTCTTTTTTCTGCGACGGATGAGACACTTTAGACTTGGAGGTGAGATCCTTCCAAATCTTTTGGATCCAGTTCGAGAATCAAAATTTCGTTTCTTTTTTCTCGCAACCAACGAAATTGCTCATCCGTCAACCTCTCTTTGTACTGGATCCAGAGAAAGGTGAGGTCCGGGGCCTTGAGTGTGGCCCCGCACACCCGACACTTGAGATGCCGGGCATCTCGGACCTGCTCCAACAGACACGGCGGGTGGACCGCATGCTGGCACCGCGTCAAGCGCGAGCCGTTGAGGACCGGCAGAGAGCAACACATGCAGGTGTTCATCGTCCTCGAGACAGAGAGCTACTGAAGCCTGCGTCAGCGCGCGCGTGGGTATGGGGTGGAAAGAGAGGGAGGTCTTCTTTGGGAAAATCTCACGAACCGTTCTCTGGTTTCACTTGGAAATGTCACTCTTTTTCAGTTCAACCACTCCAACACTTGAAAAAATTCAGAGTCTATCGAAATGCAGATGGGCTCCACACAAGAAAACAGTTTTAACTTGGAAAAGTCACAAAAAATCAATCTTTTTCAGTTGGACCCCTCCAACACTTTGAAAAATGTCGCAGTCTTTCGAAATGCAGATGGGCTCCATACAAGAAAACGGTTTTAACTTGGAAATGTCACAAAAAGTCAATCTTTTTCAGTTGGACCACTCCAACACTTTGAAAAAATTCAGAGTCTATCGACATGCGGCTGGGCTCCATACAAGAAAACGGTTCAAGTTTTAACTTGGAAATGTCACAAAAAGTCAATCTTTTTCAGTTCGACCATTCCAACACTTTGAAAAATGTCTTTCGAAATGCGGCTGGACTCTATCAAAGAAAACAGAGTTTTATCGTAGAATGGTCACCGAAAAAATACAAGTCCATCTTTTCCAATGGCACCCAATTCAATCCATGTCTCGGGAAGTGGCAGTCTTCATAAACTAAACCCGTCTGCCCGAAAGCTCACGGAAAGCAACCAGTCTCCTCCTGCATCTTCCACAGAATCCAAGTCTTTGGAAAACGGCCCTGTATATCGGCGGTGGTGAGGTCATCCAGCAGGCAGGCAGGCAGGCAGGCAAAAACTGGGTGAAACAAGACAGCCGAGTGAACGAGCAAGCGGATGCACGGCCTTTTATACTGCATTTCTACACTCTGCGACCTTGAAAAAAAAAAAAAAAAAAAAAAAAAAAAAAAAATTTTTTTTTTTTTTTTTTTTTTTTTTTTTTTTTTTTTTAAATCTACATCTTGCGTCCGGTGTGAATCTGACATCCATTCTGACCTCTCTCCACGGGAACCTCTCTCAAACGGCCACGCTACCTTTCCCTTTATAAAGACAAGACGCTGGACTTGTAAAATTTCAGAAGGATGAACAAAGTATTCTATGATGTTATATTTAAGATATTTAATTCTCTAAATATATTTCATATCAATAGATGTAAAAATAAAATATAAATACCACCATAAAAAAAAAAAAAAAAAAAAAAAAAAAAAAAAAAAAAAAAAAAATTTTTTTTTTTTTTTTTTTTTTTTTTTTTTTTTTTTTTTGTAGTGGTATAATATATTTTATAATCAAGTTATAATAGAGATGAGATAAGATATATTAAAGTATTCTATGATGTATAATTAAGGTATTTAATATTCTAAATTTATTTCATATCAATAGATGTAAAAATAAAATATAAATACTACTATTACAAAAAAAAAAAAAAAAAAAAAAAAAAAAAAAAAAAAAAAAAAATTTTTTTTTTTTTTTTTTTTTTTTTTTTTTTTTTTTTTTTTTTTTTGTAGTAGTATAATATATTTTATAATCAAGTTATAATAGAGATAAGATATATTAAAGTATTCTATGATGTATATTTAAGATATTTAATTCTCTAAATATATTTCATATCAATAGATGTAAAAATAAAATATAAATACTACTATTAAAAAAAAAAAAAAAAAAAAAAAAAAAAAAAAAAAAAAAAAAAAAAATTTTTTTTTTTTTTTTTTTTTTTTTTTTTTTTTTTTTTTTTTTAGTAGTAGTATAATTTATTTTATAATCAAGTTATAATAGAGATGAGATATATTAGAGTAAAGTATTCTATGATGTATAATTAAGGTATTTCATATTCTAAATTTATTTCATATCAATAGATGTAAAAATAAAATACAAGTAGTAGTAGTCTAATATAGTTTTATAACAAGTGAAGCATAGTAGCGATGAGATATATTAGAGCAAAAGATTGTATAATGTCCATTGAAGACGTAGAGTTCTCTCAATCCATTTCCCATCCCTCTCGTGGAAGGCCACCCACCTTTTCTATTCCCCGGGTCCTGTTGAATCCAGAGAGCCCCTCTTGGGTAGGGACCTGTTGAATCAAGAGAGGCAACACCCCTCTTGGGAGCGGGATACTTGTGTCCGGGAATCGGGTAGACATTGAGCGAGCCCCCGCACCTCAGGGAGTAGCATTTAAGTGTTAAAATTGAAATTGAAATTGAAATTAAAATTAAAGTTTAAGTTAAAGTTTAAGTTAAAATTAAAGTTGAAATTGAAATTGAAATTGAAATTAAAATTAAAGTTTAAGTTAAAGTTTAAGTTAAAATTAAAGTTGAAATTGAAATTGAAATTGAAATTAAAATTAAAGTTTAAGTTAAAGTTTAAGTTAAAATTAAAGTTGAAATTGAAATTGAAATTAAAGTTTAAGTAAAAAAAAAAAAAAAAAAAAAAAAAAAAAAAAAAAAAAAAAAAAAAAGGGGGGATATATATATATATATATATATATATATATATATATATATATATATATATATATATATATATATTTTTTTTTTTTTTTTTTTTTTTTTTTTTTTTTTTTTTTTTTTTTTTTTTTTACTTAAACTTTAATTTAAAAAAAAAAAAAAAAAAAAAAAAAAAAAAAAAAAAAAAAAAAAGGGGGGATATATATATATATATATATATATATATATATTTTTTTTTTTTTTTTTTTTTTTTTTTTTTTTTTTTTTTTTTTTTAATACTTACCTGTTTCTCTGAAAATGGTTTCAGACCCGTTTGAAGGGGGGCTTCTAGACGACTTTTACACGAGCCGCCTCCCTTGTCGAGAGGACCTCTTGTTTCTCTTCTCTTTACTGGGGGGCTCCTCTTGATTCTTTCGCCCTGCATCGGATCCCGTGTATCGAGTGCCCCGTGGCATACTGCCAGTGCATGGAGAGTGACACCACGAACCTTGTCATTCATCTTCCCACCCGACGGCACGTTTTAAAATCCTGACATCCTCCCTGTAGATGGGGAGTCCGCGGCGGCCTCTCGAAAAGACCCATTGCCCTTCACCTTCCCGCTCCATCCCTTTGGGGGGACAGGTTGCGCAACCACCCCTTAAAAGAGGATACACTTTTATAATCAAGTTATAATAGAGATTAGATATATTAAAGTATTCTGATATACATTTAAGATATTTAATTCTCTAAATATATTTCATATCAATAGATGTAAAAATAAAATATAAATACTATTACAAAAAAAAAAAAAAAAAAAAAAAAAAAAAAAAATTATATATATATTTTTTTTTTTTTTTTTTTTTTTTTTTTTTTTTTTATAGTAGTATAAACTATTTTATAATACAGTTATAGAACAAAGCATTTTGTAATGTACTTTTAAGAAATTTAGTTTTTAGTTTTCCAACTATATTTTATATCAACAGATGTAAGAATAAAATATAAATGCTACTATTAAAAAAAAAGCACAGGAAGCGATCACGCTAGAAAGCACAAAGAGACTTTTTAAAGCCATGTCTACTGGCACACTTTCTGTGTATGGGGAGTCGTAGTCCGCGGCATCACGAAAAGGCACCGTGTCGTTCACCTTCACACTCAATCCTCTTTTTGGAATAGGTGTCCTGTTGCGCAACCCAAGAGGATTCCTAAAACACCCCATACAAGAGGATACACCTCAACGTTTTCCGTCAATTTGAAAAAAAGTTGTGTGAATCAGAAGGTGTACTTTCGAGATTTCATTCGATTAGGACTGAAAATAAGCAGAGAGTGTCTAAGGGACATGCGATTCAAATATATATATACAAAAAAAAAAAAAAAAAAAAAAAAAAAAAAAAAAAAAAAAAATTTTTTTTTTTTTTTTTTTTTTTTTTTTTTTTTTTTTTTTTTTTTTAATAATATTGTATTTAAATATATTTTATAATATAATTATTTTATCTTTACATCTGTTGAATAAAAATAATTTACTACATAACTGTATTGAAAAAAAAAAAAAAAAAAAAAAAAAAAAAAAAAAAAAAAATGATAGAGGGAAAGTATGTAGGGATCCATTCTTTATAGGATAGAATGCATGGGACATGCATTATTTTACACATCCAATGTCTTGTTTTCTTTTTCAATGGCCTCTTCTAACCACAGTCTACATTCTCTTTCGGCGGGGCTCCTTCCGAGCCGGCTGGGACTCAGGGGATGGCAGAGGACCGTCCATACGGCCCTCAGTTCTCGCCAGTGGATGGAGGTGGCACATTCGAAACACGTCAGGGGGAGCTCTTTGTTATCACAACAGCTTTTGACATAATGCACGATGCACCCCGCATGATATCCGTGACCACACTCTCTTAGAATTAAACCCAGTCCTCCCTGCGGCACGTTGCAATACACACACACGAGTCGAGAATGTCTGGCCATCCTCTCAGCAAACGAGACGAACGGTATCCAAAAAATACAAGTCCATCTTTTCCAATGGCACCCAATTCAATCCATGTCTCGGGAAGTGGCAGTCTTCATAAACTAAACCCGTCTGCCAGAAAGGTCACGGAAAGCAATCTTTTTCCAGTCTCCTCCTGCATCTTCCACAGAATCCAAGTCTGGAAAACGGCCCTGTATATCGGCGGTGGTGAGGTCATCCAGCAGGCAGGCAGGCAGGCAAAAACTGGGTGAAACAAGACAGCCGAGTGAACGAGCAAGCGGATGCACGGCCTTTTATACTGCATTTCTACACTCTGCGACCTTGGAAAAAAAAAAAAAAAAAAAAAAAAAAAAAAAAAAAAAAAAATTTTTTTTTTTTTTTTTTTTTTTTTTTTTTTTTTTTTTTTTGTAGTAGTAGTAGTATCCTATATTTTATAATCAAGTTATAATAAAAATAAGATATATTAGAGTAAAGAAATGTATGATGTATATTTATATTTAATGTTTAAACATATTTCATATGAATAGATGTAAAAATAAAATGTAAATACTATTAAAAAAAAAAAAAAAAAAAAAAAAAAAAAAAAAAAAAAAAAAAAAAATTTTTTTTTTTTTTTTTTTTTTTTTTTTTTTTTTTTTTTTGTAGTAGTATCCTATATTTTATAATCAAGTTATAATAAAAATAAGATATATTAGAGTAAAGAAATGTATGATGTATATTTATATTTAATGTTTAAACATATTTCATATGAATAGATGTAAAAATAAAATGTAAATACTATTAAAAAAAAAAAAAAAAAAAAAAAAAAAAAAAAAAAAAAAAAAAATTTTTTTTTTTTTTTTTTTTTTTTTTTTTTTTTTTTTTTTTTTTTTTTTCTTGTAGTAGTGTCATATATTTTATAATCAAGTTATAATAGAATAAAGAATAATATGATGTATATTTATATTTAATGTTTAAACATATTTCATATGAATAGATGTAAAAAAAAAAAAAAAAAAAAAAAAAAAAAAAAAAAAAAAAAAATGTAGTATAATACATTTTAGAACAGAGGATAAAGTTTTAAACACGACTCTCCCTTTCGGGACCAACGTTGGTGAGGGGTTGGGCGCAAAAAAAAGAGTTGAAAGGGGAACAGGTTTCCCCTTTCAACTCTTTTTTCTGCGACGGATGAGACACTTTAGACTTGGAGGTGAGATCCTTCCAAATCTTTTGGATCCAGTTCGAGAATCAAAATTTCGTTTCTTTTTTCTCGCAACCAACGAAATTGCTCATCCGTCAACCTCTCTTTGTACTGGATCCAGAGATAGGTGAGGTCCGGGGCCTTGAGTGTGGCCCCGCACACCCGACACTTGAGATGCCGGGCATCTCGGACCTGCTCCAACAGACACGGCGGGTGGACCGCATGCTGGCACCGCGTCAAGCGCGAGCCGTTGAGGACCGGCAGAGAGCAACACATGCAGGTGTTCATCGTCCTCGAGACAGAGAGCTACTGAAGCCTGCGTCAGCGCGCGCGTGGGTATGGGGTGGAAAGAGAGGGAGGTCTTCTTTGGGAAAATCTCACGAACCGTTCTCTGGTTTCACTTGGAAATGTCACTCTTTTTCAGTTCAACCACTCCAACACTTGAAAAAATTCAGAGTCTATCGAAATGCAGATGGGCTCCACACAAGAAAACAGTTTTAACTTGGAAAAGTCACAAAAAATCAATCTTTTTCAGTTGGACCCCTCCAACACTTTGAAAAATGTCGCAGTCTTTCGAAATGCAGATGGGCTCCATACAAGAAAACGGTTTTAACTTGGAAATGTCACAAAAAGTCAATCTTTTTCAGTTGGACCACTCCAACACTTTGAAAAAATTCAGAGTCTATCGACATGCGGCTGGGCTCCATACAAGAAAACGGTTCAAGTTTTAACTTGGAAATGTCACAAAAAGTCAATCTTTTTCAGTTCGACCATTCCAACACTTTGAAAAATGTCTTTCGAAATGCGGCTGGACTCTATCAAAGAAAACAGAGTTTTATCGTAGAATGGTCACCGAAAAAATACAAGTCCATCTTTTCCAATGGCACCCAATTCAATCCATGTCTCGGGAAGTGGCAGTCTTCATAAACTAAACCCGTCTGCTCGAAAGCTCACGGAAAGCAACCAGTCTCCTCCTGCATCTTCCACAGAATCCAAGTCTTTGGAAAACGGCCCTGTATATCGGCGGTGGTGAGGTCATCCAGCAGGCAGGCAGGCAGGCAGGCAAAAACTGGGTGAAACAAGACAGCCGAGTGAACGAGCAAGCGGATGCACGGCCTTTTATACTGCATTTCTACACTCTGCGACCTTGAAAAAAAAAAAAAAAAAAAAAAAAAAAAAAAAAAAAAAAAAAAAAAAAAAATTTTTTTTTTTTTTTTTTTTTTTTTTTTTTTTTATGTATTGTAAGGTATACGAAGCCTATATCCTATTGCACAACCCTCTGTGACCTTGAAAAAAAAAAAAAAAAAAAAAAAAAAAAAAAAAATTTTTTTTTTTTTTTTTTTTTTTTTTTTTTTTTTTTTTTTTTTTTTTAATGTATTGTAAGGTATACGAAGCCTATATCCTATTGCACAACCCTCTGCAACCTTGAAAAAAAAAAAAAAAAAAAAAAAAAAAAAAAAAAAAAAAAAAAAAAAAAATTTTTTTTTTTTTTTTTTTTTTTTTTTTTTTTTTTTTTTCCTTCAATGCTTTGTAAGGTATACGAAGCCTATATCCTATTGCACAACCCTCTGCAACCTTGAAAAAAAAAAAAAAAAAAAAAAAAAAAAAAAAAAAAAAAAAATAATAATAATTTTTTTTTTTTTTTTTTTTTTTTTTTTTTTTTAATGCATTGTAAGGTATACGAAGCCTATATCCTATTGCATAACCCTCTGCGACCTTAAAAAAAAAAAAAAAAAAAAAAAAAAAAAAAAAAAAAAAAAAAAAAATTATTGAGGTCAAACTGGTGTATAAAAGGCCGTGCATTCGCTAGCTCTTTCACTTGGCTTTCGTCTACCTCGATGCTTGTGCCTGCTCTTTGGATTACTCTGCCTGTGGATTACTCTGCCTGTGGATTACTCTGCCTGTGGATTACTCTGCCCGTGGATTACTCTGCCTGTGGATTTCTGTGCCTGTGGATTTCTGTGCCTGTGGATTTCTGTGCCTGTGGATTTCTGTGCCTCTGGATTTCTGTGAGTATTTTACTTCGTATTATTTTATTTTGGAACTTTGATTTTTTGAGATGGTATTTTAAACAATTTTCTTCTGAAATGAGGGAATAAGAGTTTGAAAATTTTGCTGCGTTCTGTTATCCAACACTTTGAAAATTTAAACTTGAATATAAAAAGATTGTTTTTATTTTGTGACTGTGTTAAAAAGTTTGATTTTTTGAGATAGTATTTTAACCAATTTTCTTCTGAAATGAAAGTATAAGAGTTGGAAAATTTTGCTTAGTTCTGTTATCCAACACTTTGAAAATTTAAACTTGAATATAAAAAGATTGTTTTTATTTTGTGACTGTGTTAAAAAGTTTGATTTTTTGAGATAGTATTTTAACCAATTTTCTTCTGAAATGAAAGTATAAGAGTTGGAAAATTTTGCTTAGTTCTGTTATCCAACACTTTGAAAATTTAAACTTGAATATAAAAAGAGTGTTTTTATTTTGTGACTGTGTTAAAAAGTTTGATTTTTTGAGATGGTATTTTAAACAATTTTCTTCTGAAATGAGAGCATAAGAGTTTGAAAATTTTGCTGCGTTCTGTTATCCAACACTTTGAAAATTTAAACTTGAATATAAAAAGATTGTTTTTATTTTGCGACTTTGTTAAAAAGTTTGATTTTTTGAGATGGTTTCTTCTGAAATGAGAGCATAAGAGTTTGAAAATTTTGCTGCGTCCAACACTTTGAAAATTTAAACTTGAATATAAAAAGATTGTTTTTATTTTGTGATTTTGTTAAAAAGTTTGATTTTTTGAGATGGTTTCTTCTGAAATGAGAGCATAAGAGTTTGAAAATGTCGTTATGTTCTGTTAAAGAGAATGTATCCAATACTTTGAAAATTTAAGTTTTTAATCCATTTTCTTCTAAAGTGTATTTCATGAGAGGATAAGAGTTTGAAAATTTGGCTATGCGAGAATGTATCCAATATTTTGAAAATTTAAACTTGAATATAAACAGATTGATTTTTTGAGTTTTAATGTGTTACTTTGTTAAAAAGATTCATTCTTTAAAAGTTTCGCTATGTTCTGTTAAAAAGAATGTATCCAACACCTTGGAAAAAAAAAAAAAAAAAAAAAAAAAAAAAAAAAAAAAAAAAATTATTGAGGTCACAAAAAAAAAAAAAAAAAAAAAAAAAAAAAAAAAAAAAAAAAAAAAAAAAAAAATTAATTGGGTCAAACGGGTGTATAAAAGGCCGTGAATTCACTAGTTCGTTCACTTGGCTTTCGTCTTTCTCGATGCTTGTGCCTTTGGATTATTCTGCCTGTGAGTGTTTTACTTTGTATTATTATGCGATAAAAGTTACTTTGTTAAAAAGATTGATTTTTTGAGAGGGTGTTTTAAAACCATTCTGAAATGGTTCGAGTTTGTGAATAAGAGTTTGAAAATTTCGCCGTCTTCTGTTAAAGAGAATGTATCCAACACTTTGAAAATTTAAGTTTTTAATCCATTTTCTTCTAAAATGTATTTCATGAGAGGATAAGAGTTTGAAAATTTAGCTATGCGACCATGTTGACAATTGAAACTTGAATATAAAAAGATTGTTTTTATTTTGCGACTTTGTTAAAAAAGTTTCTGTTAAAGAGAATAAGTCCATTTTCTTCTAAAGTGTATTTCATAAGAGTTTGAAAATTTTGCCATGTTCTTTGAAATGGAAACTTGACTGTCTTTTTTAAAAAGATTCATTTTCTGAGACAACCCTTTTCTTTTTGCTCCACTCATGTCCTTTTTCTTCTTCTTTTCAGATGGCGACGTTTCTGTGGCACCTCTTCTAGACAGAAGGGGAGAGACAGGGGGCTGCTCAGATCCTACCCTCTCCCGCTGGGCGAGGAGGCGGATACAGATACTACACCCCGAACTCGCCGGATGGCCGCATACCAGGGACATGGGGTCACTCCAATCCTCCTCTCCGATCCTCTGCTGTGGGTCAGTTGCAAGCATGGACCGCGATACTCGCTGTCGGTTAGTATAGGCAGGGGGTTCGCATGCACGGCCCTAAGATTCCTGGCCCTCAGTAAGGTCGGATGGAAGAGAGAGTGCGGAGGACCGCCGCTCCCATGCAGTATGTAGGGGCCGCTCGCAGGATTCTCCTCGAGGGCTACCGTGGCCCCGGTAGCCACTTCTTTTCCCAGTGCGGCGCCAGGGTCAGAGTGATGGGAGCCACCCTGCTCCCCCTTCTCCAGCAGGGATCGTCTGTACTTCAGCCGCCGCTCTTCTCCAGTAGTGAACCCTTCAAACCTTCCAATCCCTTCCGGGTGTTCAAAGGAGCTCGACAAGGTGTCCGAAGGGCTACTGTTGGCCGGTTGTCTCTTGGCGGGGTCTAGAGGTTCCTCCGAAAACGGCGCCCCTTGCAGGGCGACCCGGTACGTGCATGGGGAGTTCGGGATTCGAATTCCTGGTACAAAGAGATTACCTGACCGTGTCTCGCACCGTAAGGGAAAGAACCTCGTCAATTGACGCTCTGTGCCGGCATGGCCATTGCTTGAGCCTGTAGGTCTGGGGCCTCGATGAGAGGCAACCGGCTGGAAGGCGCCTGGGGCACCCCGTGTGCCGTGGGCGCGCAGTAGAAGAAGTCTCTCAGGACCGGAGGCCTCTGTGCACTGCGGTCCAGGTGCCTCCGGGGTTGGGAGATGCCACGGTGGGAAAGGGTGGTCACAACACGATGGAGGGAGCGCCTGTGTTGCCCATCCCCTCACGGGGGCGCAAGGCCTTTTAGGTACGCGTAGAACCACCGTGGTAAAGAGTCGCTTGACCCGAATTCGGATATCTGAGGGTCGAATTCGGTCCTCGGGGGATGAAAGCTCTGGCGGCACTCTGGAAGACTGGAAGGTGGACAAGGGGGAAGCGAACAGGAAGCGTGGTCTAGCGAAGGAGATTCCGACAAGAAAGAAGGAACGGTTTGTCTAGGGGGCGTGAGACAGAAATGTCCAAGGTGGTACTCTTTTTTATAATTATTATTATTATTATTATGATGATGATGATGACCGGTTTGAGCCGCTTCGGCGGCTTGCCGGCCCATTTCCCTGGCTTACAAAGGTGGGTGGTTTTCTTTTTTCACACAGAGAGATGGATGCATGAGAGGTGGCCACAGGTTTGGTTTTAAAAAGGTGGTCATGGTGTATAAAGTGTTTTAAAAAGGTAAAAAGTGTATGAAAAGGTCATGTTTTAAAAAGGTTATGTTTTAAAAAGGTTTTGTTTTATAAAGTGGTGGGGAAAGGTAATGGTGTATAAAGTGTTTTAAAAAGGTAAAAAGTGTATGAAAAGGTTATGCTTTAAAAAGGTTTTGTTTTATAAAGTGTTTTAAAAAGTGTTTGATAGAACATCCTTATAATATAATAAGGGTGTTTTAAAAAGTGAAAAAATCCTGTGGGGAAGTTTGTTTTGAAGAAGGTCAAGTTTTATAAAGGTTTTGTTTTATAAAGTGTTTTAAAAAGTGTTTGATAGAACATCCTTATAAGGGTGTTTTAAAAAGTGAAAAAATCCTGTGGGGAAGTTTGTTTTGAAGAAGGTCATGTTTTTAAAGTCAAGTTTTCATAGAAAATGTAAAAATGAAAGGTTACTATGAAAGGTACGTTTTTTCATTTTTTAAGAAATTGGTATTTGATAAATGTATTTGATAAATGTATTTGATAAATGTATTTGATAAATGTATTTGATAAATGTATTTGATAAATATTTGATAAATACTTGATAAATTTTTGATAAATACTTGATAAATTTTTGATAAATTTTTGATAAATACTTGATAAATTTTTGATAAATACTTGATAAATTTTTGATAAATACTTGATAAATTTTTGATAAATACTTGATAAATATTTGATATTTTTGATAAATACTTGATATTTTTGATAAATGCTTGATAAATATTTGATATTTTTGATATTATTGCATCGATAGTTCGTCGATTTTACAATGAACAAGAAAACGCGTATTCTTTTTCAGGGCGTTTTCCTTTACAGGAAACAAGACTCAAGTACCAAGTTTTCACGTGTCTTCGCGTTTTTCTTTACAAGACGCGCTTCGATCTTACAAGGCGTTTTCAATTACAGGGCGTTTTCTTTTACAGGAAACAAGACTCAAGTACCAAGTTTCGCGTTTTTCTTTACAAGACGCGCTTCGATCTTACAAGGCGTTTTCTTTTACAGGAAACAAGACTCAAGTACCCAGTTTCGCGTTTTTCTTTACAAGACGCGCTTCGATCTTACAAGGCGTTTTCTTTTACAGGAAACAAGACTCAAGTACCAAGTTTCGCGTGTCTTCGCGTTTTCTTTTACAGGGCGTTTTCTTTTACAGGAAACCAGTTTCACCCGAGACGGAGTCGGGTAGACGGTCAGACCGTCGGCCTAGCCTTCGAAGGTTTTCTGTGGTTTCCCTTCGAACTCGAAGGGAGCTTCCGGCAAAAACGGAAACTCTCCTCGAGCGTGAATGCGGGTTAGGTTCCCTTTCAAAGTCCCACCACAGATGGGCTTTAGCACACATTGGATACACAAATAAAATTGTACACAAACAACACAAACATTTTTTTTTTTTTTTTTTTTTTTTTTTTTTTTTTTTTTTTTTTTTTTTTTTTTTTTTTTTTTACCCCAATTTGAACCCATTTTTACAGACACTCGACTCCAATCCAGACACATTTCCACAAATACAAATTTACAAATAAGATTTCATCCAACCATGGAATCTTGTTATAATATTTCACATTTCCACAAATACAAATTTAGAAATAAAATTTCATTCAACCATGGAATCTTGTTATATTTCACATTTCCACAAATACAAATTTAGAAATAAAGTTTCATCCAACCATGGAATCTTGTTATAATATTTCACATTTCCACAAACACAAACAACACAAACAACAAACAACATAAACAACGCAAACAACATAAACAACGCAAACAACATAAACAACGCAAACAACATAAACAACGCAAACAACATAAACAACGCAAACAACATAAACAACACAAACAACACAAACAACACAAACAACACAAACAACATAAACAACATAAACAACACGAACAACACAAACAACATAAACAACGCAAACAACATAAACAACGCAAACAACATAAACAACGCAAACAACATAAACAACGCAAACAACATAAACAACGCAAACAACACAAACAACACAAACAACACAAACAACATAAACAACATAAACAACACGAACAACACAAACAACACAAACAACGCAAACAACGCAAACAACATAAACAACATAAACAACACAAACAACATAAACAACATAAACAACACAAACAACACAAACAACACAAACAACACAAACAACACAAACAACACAAACAACACAAACAACACAAACAACACAAACAACGCAAACAACGCAAACAACGCAAACAACACAAACAACACAAACAACACAAACAACATAAACAACATAAACAACACGAACAACACAAACAACACAAACAACGCAAACAACGCAAACAACGCAAACAACATAAACAACGCAAACAACATAAACAACACAAACAACACAAACAACACAAACAACACAAACAACATAAACAACATAAACAACACGAACAACACAAACAACACAAACAACGCAAACAACGCAAACAACATAAACAACATAAACAACACAAACAACATAAACAACACAAACAACACAAACAACACAAACAACACAAACAACACAAACAACACAAACAACACAAACAACACAAACAACGCAAACAACGCAAACAACGCAAACAACACAAACAACACAAACAACACAAACAACATAAACAACATAAACAACACGAACAACACAAACAACACAAACAACGCAAACAACGCAAACAACATAAACAACATAAACAACACAAACAACATAAACAACATAAACAACACAAACAACACAAACAACACAAACAACACAAACAACACAAACAACACAAACAACACAAACAACACAAACAACACAAACAACACAAACAACGCAAACAACGCAAACAACGCAAACAACACAAACAACACAAACATTTTTTTTTTTTTTTTTTTTTTTTTTTTTTTTTTTTTTTTAGACTCATTTCCACAAATACAACTTCACAAATAAGATTTCATCCAACCATGGAGGATGGAATCTTGTTATAAAATTTGTGAAGTTCTTTTTATACTCTCCCACCCACACACATTTTGACAAGAAACACTCTCCCACCCACTCACATTTTGACAAGAAACACACTCCCACACACACACACATTTTGACAAGAAACACTCTCCCACACACACACACACATTTTGACAAGAAACATTCTCCCACACACACACTCCAAACCACACACGTTTCCACAAGAAACACTCTCCCACACACACACTCCAAACCACACACGTTTCCACAAGAAACACTCTCCAAACCACACACGAAACCACACACGTTTCCACAAGAAACACTCTCCCACCCACACACGTTTCCACAAGAAACACTCTCCCACCCACACACATTTCCTCAAGAAACACTCTCCCACCCACACACATTTCCACAAGAAACACTCTCCCACCCACACACATTTCCACAAGAAACACTCTCCCACCCACACACATTTCCACAAGAAACACTCTCCCACCCACACACATTTCCACAAGAAACACTCTCCCACCCACACACATTTCCACAAGAAACACTCTCCCACCCACACACGTTTCCACAAGAAACACTCTCCCACCCACACACATTTCCACAAGAAACACTCTCCCACCCACACACATTTCCACAAGAAACACTCTCCCACCCACACACATTTCCACAAGAAACACTCTCCAACACAACACAACACATTTCCAAAAACAAAAATAGAAATAAGATTCCATGAATGAGCCACCGATTTTTTTTTTTTTTTTTTTTTTTTTTTTTTTTTTTTTTTTTTTTTTTTTTTTTTTTTTTGATGAGTCATTTTTTTTTTTTTTTTTTTTTGAGATGAGTCATAATATTTTTTAATGACTCACCTAATTATTAAAAAAAAAAAAAAAAAAAAAAAAAAAAAAAAAAAAAAAAAAATTTTTTTTTTTTTTTTTTTTTTTTTTTGAGATGAGTCATAATTTTTTTTTTTTTTTTTTTTTTTTTTTTTTTTTTTGAGATGAGTCATAATTTTTTTTAATGACTCACCTAATTATTAAAAAAAAAAAAAAAAAAAAAAAAAAAAAAAAAAAAAAAAAAAAAAAAAAAAAAAGACTCATTTAAAAAAAAAAAAAAAAAAAAAAAAAAAAAAAAAAAAAAAAAAAAAAAAAAAAAAAATTTTTTTTTTTTTTTTTTTTTTTTTTTTTTTTTTATGACTCATCTGATTCAATGACTCATCTAATAATTATCTTTAAGTATCTATACTCATCTTTGAATATCTACATAAAAAAGAGACTCCAGATTTCGTTTTCCAGGGTTGGATGAAAACTTATTTCGACTGTCGCCCCGTTTTTCGTTTTCCAACCTAGTCACACGCTTTCTACAAAGAGCCTCCATGTTCGCTCTCGTGACACGGAGGCCCGCCACGATGCGACCTACGGGTTTTTTTTTCCGTCCCACCCTTCTGTGGCCCGAGACGTGGAGCGTGCGACTCGAATCGCACAGAAAAAAACCGGTGCGACGATTGTGGACGCATGTCTCCCGAGGGACCGGACCCAGGCGTCTAGCTTGGGAGCCAGGCGTCTGTTTTAAAGCAACACCTTGGGAGCATGGCGTCTGGTTTAAACCAACACCTTGGGAGTCTGGCGTCTGGTTTAAACCAACACCTTGGGAGTCAGGCGTCTGGTTTAAACCAACACCTTGGGAGTCTCCAACTCAGGCGTCTTTTTTAACCCTTTCAGGGGCGGTGTTTGCAGTGTGCAAACACATAATATTACTGTTCCAATTTCGAACTGGCACCAGTATAATTTTAGTACAATTTGGATTTTATAATATTCGTGAAAAACAGCTCTTGATTATTTTCAAATAAATCTGTTCTTAAATTGTGGTGTGAATC
Source organism: Maratus speculifer (assembly GCA_964019185.1). NCBI lineage: Eukaryota > Metazoa > Arthropoda > Arachnida > Araneae > Salticidae > Maratus > Maratus speculifer. The sequence continues at coordinate 43,396 of CAXHSM010000969.1, read as the reverse complement.
AATTATTTGAACATTTTCGGAGCAGAAATACCTTGCCCCTGAAAGGGTTAAACAAACACATTGGGAGCCAGGCGTCTGTTGACAGTACGCCTTGGGAGTCTCCAACTCAGGCGTCTTTTTTAAACAAACACATTGGGAGCCAGGCGTCTGTTGACAGTACGCCTTGGGAGTCTCCAACTCAGGCGTCTTTTTTAAACAAACACATTGGGAGCCAGGCGTCTGTTGACAGTACGCCTTGGGAGTCTCCAACTCAGGCGTCTTTTTTAAACAAACACATTGGGAGCCAGGCGTCTGTTGACAGTACGCCTTGGGAGTCTCCAACTCAGGCGTCTTTTTTAAACAAACACATTGGGAGCCAGGCGTCTGTTGACAGTACGCCTTGGGAGTCTCCAACTCAGGCGTCTTTTTTAAACAAACACATTGGGAGCCAGGCGTCTGTTGACAGTACGCCTTGGGAGTCTCCAACTCAGGCGTCTTTTTTAAACAAACACATTGCGAGCCAGGCGTCTGTTGACAGTACGCCTTGGGAGTCTCCAACTCAGGCGTCTTTTTTAAACAAACACATTGGGAGCCAGGCGTCTGTTGACAGTACGCCTTGGGAGTCTCCAACTCAGGCGTCTTTTTTAAACAAACACATTGGGAGCCAGGCGTCTGTTGACAGTACGCCTTGGGAGTCTCCAACTCAGGCGTCTTTTTTAAACAAACACATTGGGAGCCAGGCGTCTGTTGACAGTACGCCTTTTTTTACACAACACCTAGTCAGGCAGATGTTTTTTGAAACACAGTGTTTGTACGCCTTTTTTACACAACCCCTTGGGAGCCAAGCGTCTTTTGAAACCATACTCTCGACCACCACCACCCCCCTCGTGCAAAGGTTTCGTTCCGCAACGGGGCCACTCCACTCTTTGAGGCGAGCCGCGTCTGGTTCGGAATCGCCGAGGGTCCGGTGCTCGAAACATTGTGCAGTCGACTGTCTCAGAGCCGGCTGTCAACTGGAAAGGGACAAGGGGGTCGGAATCCACGGATCCGAGCCGGGGTAACGGAGCCAAGGGAAGAGGAGAGAAGAAGGCAGACCCTTCTCGAAAAATAAAATATTTAGTCCAAAAAAAAAAAAAAAAAAAAAAAAAAAAAAAAAAAAAAAAAATTTTTTTTTTTTTTTTTTTTTTTTTTTTTTTTTTTTTTTTTTTTTTTTTTTTTTTTTAGAATATAAATAGCAGACATTTAGTTGGAGTAAACAGAATGCAATTCGGTATGGATAATTTAAATAATCTTATCAAATATCATCACATTAAATGTAAATTGATTACTGATAAATTTTCGTTCACTGATGGCTTTATCGTGACTGAAAAGATTCATGGATCAAACTTTGCAATTGGTTATATCAAAGATACGCTTCGACTTCAGAGTAGAAATGTAATAATTGATAAAGATTTTAAACCATTTGGTTTACCCGAAATCATCGAACCATTGATACAAATTGTAGAAAAGGTAAAAAATGTCCTTGACTACAATTTTCTAATTTATGGTGAAATATTTGGTAAAACAATACCTACGATGAACTATTATGATCCTACATCTGCAACTGTTTTGGGAAGTGAAAAATATTTTTTCAGAGCCTTTGATCTTTGTAATGTAGATAAGAAAAAATATTTAAAATACAGCGATGCTATTGCGTTATTTGAAAAAGTGGGATTACCTTATCTACCCATTTTAAATATAAATTACCAAACTATAAGCGATTTATATGCTATAGTAGAAAAACATCAAAGTGCCTTTTCCAAAAAGTTTGTGGAAGGGTTTGTCTTGAAAAAGAATGAACAGGAATTAGCTTGCTCGAGAAACATTTTCAAGATTGTGAGAAAGGAGTTTAATGCAAATAATGGTAAACCGTTAATCAAGAATATATTGAAATCCTATGTAAATTACAATAGATTCATTTCAGCCTATTCAAAAATTGGGGAAGATGAAGAAAAAATCAAGGAAGAGATGATACGAGATACGTTACAAGATATGATGAACATAATTAAGGATGAAATAGAAGAAGAAGTAGAAGAAAATTACCAAAGATTTCAACAAAAATTTCTAAAATGTCAAGCAAGAAAAAAGGAAATGAAATAATATACATTTACAAAAAAAAAAAAAAAAAAAAAAAAAAAAAAAAAAAAAAAAAAAAAAAAAATTTTTTTTTTTTTTTTTTTTTTTTTTTTTTTTTTTTTTTTTTTTTTAAGCATGATTAACGTTTTTATTATCCCATTTGTAGTAGTATTATATATTTTATAATAAAGTTATAAAGTTAGAGCAAAGCATTTTATGATGTACATATGTAATTTTATGTAAAAATTTTTTTTTTTTTTTTTTTTTTTTTTTTTTTTTTTTTTTTTTTTTTTTTTTTTTTTTTAGTCCTTTCGGTCCTCTTCTCTCCTCTGTACCCGAGCAGGTTTACCCGTTTCCTTTATGTCTTTTTCATAACCCGGCCGAAGAACCGTTATTTGTTCCAATTTCAAAATTTTACAACCTTCGGGATGTCCCGTACAATCTTCTCGGGTACAGTCGCAAGTAAGGACGCACACGTCTACTTCATCATACGTTTTTTCTGGATCCAACTTCTCCATGGCGGCATTCAAATCAAAGAGTATATGATATTCTGCAACGTCCGGAAGATTGGTTTGATGCTTATCGTAATACAATTTATAGACGTACATTTTTTTAAAATTCAATATTCACACTCTTAAATACCAAACATTCCATCCTATTTCATAGACGCAATCAATAGGAATGGACTTGAATATACCGTTGGATCTTTTATAAACAAGTGTTATATTGGCTTGACAATTGTCAATCTTTTTTTGTATGCCATCCACTCTTAAATAACTTTTCAGACACCGAGATACAAATGTGGAGGGTACCCTTTGTTCGCAGAAAAGCAGGTTTTGGGGGTTGGGATCGTCTTCTGCTAATCCGCTATCGTTTAAAGTATCTTTAGTATTCATGGTGTTTTCTTGAAGAATGATGGCTACAAATTGATGAATAAGTTTTATAGTAAATGGACACCATACAACACTTTACTCTATCATATCTTAGAAAAAAAAAAAAAAAAAAAAAAAAAAAAAAAAAAAAAAAAAAAAAAAAATTTTTTTTTTTTTTTTTTTTTTTTTTTTTATTTTTTTTTTTTTTTTTTTTTTTATTTTTTTTTTTTTTTTTTTTTTTTTTTTTTTTTAACCATTTGGAAAAAATGGTTGTTGTTTTCGGTCGAGAATAGACCCCTGTCCGTCACTACTTTTGAAATCTTAGCATTTTATGCAAAATACTTTACTTTTAGAAGAATTTTTATTTGAATAATAAATTGCAATGTTTAAAATCATTGTTAATAAAGAGGAAACTTACAATTGCAAAAATGGTTCGACGCAAATTAACGGATATGGAAAGAGCGGAAGCCAAAGAAAGACAACGTATTAAGAATCGTCTCATAAAGCAGAAAGCGAGATCTTAAAATATCTAATTAAAAAAAAAAAAAAAAAAAAAAAAAAAAAAAAAAAAAAAAAAATATTTTTTCCAAATGGTTATTGTAATTTTTTTTTTTTTTTTTTTTTTTTTTTTTTTTTTTTTCCTATTAGTAGTGTAATATATTTTATAATCAAGTTATAATAAAGATAAGATGTATTAGAGTAAAGTACATTTAAGATACTTAATGTTTTAAATATATTTCATATCAACAAATGTAAAAATAAAATATAACTACTATTAAAAAAAAAAAAAAAAAAAAAAAAAAAAAAAAAAAAAAATTTTTTTTTTTTTTTTTTTTTTTTTTTTTTTTTTTTTTTTTTTTTTTTTTTATTAGTAGTGTAATATATTTTATAATCAAGTTATAATAAAGATAAGATGTATTAGAGTAAAGTACATTTAAGATACTTAATGTTTTAAATATATTTCATATCAACAAATGTAAAAATAAAATATAACTACTAAAAAAAAAAAAAAAAAAAAAAAAAAAAAAAAAAAAAAAAAAAATTTTTTTTTTTTTTTTTTTTTTTTTTTTTTTTTTGTAATATATTTTATAATCAAGTTATAATAAAGATAAGATGTATTAGAGTAAAGTATTGAATGATGTACATTTAAGATATTTAATGTTTTAAATATATTTCATATCAACAAATGTAAAAATAAAATATTACTACTATTAAAAAAAAAAAAAAAAAAAAAAAAAAAAAAAAAAAAAAAAAAAAAAAAAAAATTTTTTTTTTTTTTTTTTTTTTTTTTTTTTTTTTTTTTTTTTTTTTATTAGTAGTGTAATATATTTTATAATCAAGTTATAATAAAGATAAGATGTATTAGAGTAAAGTACATTTAAGATACTTAATGTTTTAAATATATTTCATATCAACAAATGTAAAAATAAAATATAACTACTATTAAAAAAAAAAAAAAAAAAAAAAAAAAAAAAAAAAAAAAAAAAAAAAAATTTTTTTTTTTTTTTTTTTTTTTTTTGTAATATATTTTATAATCAAGTTATAATAAAGATAAGATGTATTAGAGTAAAGTATTGAATGATGTACATTTAAGATATTTAATGTTTTAAATATATTTCATATCAACAAATGTAAAAATAAAATATAACTACTATTAAAAAAAAAAAAAAAAAAAAAAAAAAAAAAAAAAAAAAAAAAAAAAAAAAATTTTTTTTTTTTTTTTTTTTTTTTTTTTTTTTTTTTTATTAGTAGTGTAATATATTTTATAATCAAGTTATAATAAAGATAAGATGTATTAGAGTAAAGTACATTTAAGATACTTAATGTTTTAAATATATTTCATATCAACAAATGTAAAAATAAAATATAACTACTATTAAAAAAAAAAAAAAAAAAAAAAAAAAAAAAAAAAAAAAAAAAAAAAAAAAAAAAAAAATTTTTTTTTTTTTTTTTTTTTTTTTTTTTTTTTTTTTTTTTTTGTAATATATTTTATAATAATGTTATAATAGAATTAAAATTATTATAAAGTTGAAATAGAATAATACATTGAATTCTCTAAATATATATTTCATATCAAACTGTAGATGTGTCTATTTTTCAATAGTCTTTTATCCCTTTCCGTTTCCAAGATTGGCAAAACCTTTTTCGCAAAAAAAGGGGGTTGAAGGAAGTTGTCCCAGCAACTTCCTTCAACCCCCTTTTTCTGCTGTGGAAAGAAACACACCTTTTACAACCAAACAACCTTTATTGAAAAATCTTTTTTCATACAGCATAAAGGGTTTGTGTCAGTCCTTTCGTCTTTATAATTACTTTTTTTGCAGGTATATTGTCTATTAGAATGATAATACCACTATCCAGCGGGTAGTTTGGTGCAGTGTCCTCTGTGTCGCTGGAATCCGAGCTGGAGCTGCAAGTGACGACCGACGGGGATGAACTGTTGGGCTGGGGTGTGTAGCTCGGAGAGGCCGGCGTGTAGCTCGGAGAGGCCGGCGTGTAGCTCGGAGAGGCCGGCGTGTAGCTCGGAGAGGCCGGCGTGTAGCTCGGAGAGGCCGGCGTGTAGCTCGGAGAGGCTGGCATGTAGCAGGGACTGTAGGGAGAGTAGACTGGCGAGGCCGGTGTATAGCAGGGACTGCAAGGAGAGTAGACTGGCGAGGCCGGCGTGTAGCTCGGAGAGGCTGGCATGTAGCAGGGACTGTAGGGAGAGTAGACTGGCGAGGCCGGTGTGTAGCAGGGACTGCAAGGAGAGTAGACTGGCGAGGCCGGTGTGTAGCAGGGGCTTGTGGCAGGGTAGACTGGCGAGGTCGGCGTGTAGCAGGGGCTTGTGGCAGGGTAGACTGGCGAGGCCGGCGTGTAGCAGGGGCTTGTGGCCGAGTAGACTGGGTTTGTTCGGGCAGGCGAGGAAGGTGTGTAGACGGGTGAGGCGGGAGAGTAGCCTGGACTGGACGCGGGAGAGTCGCCTGGACTGGACGCGGGAGAGTAGCCTGGACGACAGGGTGAAGAGGCAGGCGAGGTCGGTCTCTGGTGGAGGAGGTGGTCAATCCAGGGCCAAAATGGACTCGCATCCGCTGCGTTCGACTGTCGGAGCCTATACACCCCTTTGGCATGGGTCACCCTCACACCAAAGTCCGTCTCGAAGAGGTGGAGAGGCTCCTTGACCGAGAAATGTTCCAGCAGGGCAATCAGTTGGAAATGGGGAATGACTTTCTGTTGCAGCCAGCTCAGTGGGTACAGTTCCTGCGCCTCCTCGTCCGCCACCTCCTGGACCCGGGCTTGGCCCTTCACGGCCCTTCCTAAAAGCTGGGTGGCCGAGGTGTCGAGCCAAAAGAGCTGGCCGTCTCTTCCCAAGAATCCCCACAAAGCAGGCTGAGCGGTGAGGTGCAGCTGGAGCATCATGGTGAGACGGAACCGGGGTGGAAAGGACCTTTTATAAGAGAGCGTGTCTCCGCCTCCGCTTCCGCTTCCAATCCAATCGGACGTGGGGGGAGTTTCACCAGGACATCCTACAAGTGACGTTTTAAAAAAAACCATTCATCCATAGGGGGTGTAAACAGGTTGCAGAAGAAGCCTCCTGTGGATGGGCACTCTGTGAAGGGGGCTATTCATTCAAACATTTTATATCCCATAGTAAATACTTTCAGACGCATGGAGAAGGAAAACCCATGCGATCCAACGATGGAATAAGAGAAAAAGGCTTCCACAGGAAGGCAAGCACAAGGAGCGTGAGGAACGATAGGCGAGTGAAAGAGAGAGATGGCTCGGCCTTTTATAAGGCAATAAAAAAAAAAAAAAAAAAAAAAAAAAAAAAAAAAAAAAAAAAAAAAAAAAAATTTTTTTTTTTTTTTTTTTTTTTTTTTTTTTTTTTTTTTTTTTTTTTTTAATAGTTGTATTGTAATACATTTTATAATAGTCTCAAACATATTTCATAACACAACATATGTAAAGATAAAATATTTATAATACTAATATATTTAAAAAAAAAAAAAAAAAAAAAAAAAAAAAAAAAAAAAAAAATTTTTTTTTTTTTTTTTTTTTTTTTTTTTTTTTTTTTTTTTTTTTTTTTTTTTAATCTGTTGATATGAAATATATTTAAAACATTAAATATCTTAAATGTACATCATACAATTTACTCTAATATCTTTATTATAACTTGATTATAAAATATATTATACTACAAAAAAAAAAAAAAAAAAAAAAAAAAAAAAAAAAAAAAAAAAAAAAAAAATTTTTTTTTTTTTTTTTTTTTTTTTTTTTTTTTTTTTTTTTTTTTAATAGTTTCAATGTATTTTATAATAGCTCTTGTCCCTAAAACTCTAGCTCTTTCATATTTTGTCATATAAGTTGTGATTTTTTTTCTTGTTTCATTTGAGGATGATGTTCTGATAAAGATAATATATTTTTTGCTACTTTATCTTTACTTCATTTTTCTAAATATATTTTATAGTAATGATAAAGTGTAACTTAATTATTAATAATTAATTCATCTACTCTCCAGTCTTCACGTGTACCATCAGGAAGATATCTTAGAATGAGTGGAATGTTTCTCTCTTTTAATTCTTTCATTGCAAGTTGCAATGGATCTGTTTCATCATCCACTATCACTAAAACGGGAGCTTACATCGAAATCTGTAATGCTCTTGTTCCTAAAACGCTAGTTGTTTCATATTTTGTCATAGAAGGAGTAATGGTCTTGATTCATTTGAGGCTGATGTTCTGATAAAGATACTATATTTTTTACTAGTTTTTCTTTATTCTTTTAAATATATTTTATAATAAAAGCTTACAGGGCTCAAGTATTTGATGATGTACTCTTAAATAGAAAGAATCAAGCGAGATGGCGTTTCGACTCTGTCTATCTCCTGGCAGCTTGTGGGGATATGTGACTTTTAGCGGGGATGTTTATTTTAGAGTAGTCGATATTGCCAAATATTTAAACGTAGAGTCGGTCCCCAACTTTGTAGCGCAGTTTGGTTCATCCCAATTGGGCGCCGTGTCTCACAATTGTCCTTTGCGCATGCGACGCTGGCGTGTGATTGAAATCTTTGATTTATTACGACTTTTATGGAGAGTGACTTGGGGAGACGTTTTGTTGGATTTTTTTGAGCACGGTAGGGTTCAAATCCAGTACAGAGGCTCTGTACCCTATGTAATGAGGCGAAGCCGAGGCATAAAGTTTTCAAGTTGGTTACGGTATTACCAGGCGAAAATTCTCAGTCTTGAACGCATGGGGTTAAGACTTTAAACAGGATCCAAAACTTGTCCCCATCCAGAATTTTCGGGATCCAAAGTGAAGGGGTTCATTTTTAGGGTTTTTTCCACACACAACTGGCCACCCAATTCTTTTTATAGCTGAAATAAAATGCTTTGAATTTTTTAGATTCATTTACAGGTCATAACACTGTGCATGATTTTTGGAAAATAAATAATTGTAAAATGTATAGTTTGCTCAATGTACAAATAGATTCAAACATGTTCAAAATTTCAAAAAATATTTAGAAAATATTTTTTTCTTATCTTTATATTCCGATATATAAAATTCAATGCAATTTTTTATGGAGGTAAATTAAGCATTTTAAATAATATTGGAGACATCTTTTTTCGCTCTATTTTAAAAAATGACACTTATTCAAGAATACATTCTATAACACACATTTATCACTAAAAATGTAAAAAATGTAAAAATGTTTGTACTATTTTAACTTTAACTTTTACTGAGTTTTCCAAAAGGTTTTAAAAATGAAGGTGTAATACATACTTTGAAAGGCATAACAAAAAAACAAACTATGATAAACAATCTCTTTTTATTAAAAATTAATTGAAGAGATTACACTTTGCCCATTTACTCGGCAGTGTTTAAAAGTCATTTGGAGCATATTTACAAAACATTATCACACATAAATGTATACAGAAAGGCTGCACCTTTTCCATCCAGTTCCATTGAGTCAGTTTTTCGAAAAATGTTTGATTCACCGTAAAAAATTCACGAAAATATCGGTTGACAGGATCGGTTAGATTGACATTACATTCGGTGATTGAGATCGGTGAGATTACATTTTTGCCCATTTACTCGGCAGTGTTTAAAAGTCATTTGGAGCATTTTACAAAGATATCACACATAAATGTATACAGAAAGGCTGCACCTTTTCCATCCAGTTCCAGTTAGTCACTTTTTTCGAAAAATGTTTGATTCACCGTAAAAAATTCACGAAAATATCGGTTGACAGGATCGGTGGAGGATTCCCAATTGGGTGGGGTTATTTGCAACAGCGATTGTTCATTGGGTTGTGGATTCCACTCTGAGCCGAGGCCCTCTAAATCCCGGACCATGTTGTCAATGGCCGCCGACACACCTTGGGGAGTGGATCGCCAATGGGTTTCCGTGTCCACCAAATCTTGGACACTGTTGTCAATGGCCGCCGACACACCTTGGGGAGTGGATCGCCAATGGGTTTCCGTGTCCACCAAATCTTGGACAATTTTGGAAATGGCTGCCGATTGTTCGTCTGGGGACGTGGGTGAAAAAGTCGGTTCCAGACGAGCTCGTTTCCATTCAGGCTCCTCGTTGTCCCTTTGCTCAATTTCTTTGGGAGACTCTTCCGGAGGGGGAGGGGAAAAAATTTCATCCACGATGAGCAAGTCCGGACTGCTGGCACGAGACTGGTCTAGATGGCTGGTACGTGACAAATCTAATACCTCCACAGGATCTTCCGTTGCATAAAAGGTGATGGGGGGTCGAGGGTCGTCATATTCTTTGTACATAAATCTCTGTAAATGGTGTATGAGGTTGGTATGCAATAATACGATATTTTTTTCGACAGGAAAATGTCTCTCATAAACTTTTTTGATAATGACAAGAGGTTGTCCAGGCGTCGCAGCAGGAGGGGTGGGGACTCTTGAGGTCATGGGTGCCTTGGCCGGCGCCTCCTCCGGGAGATCGGCTGGATCTGTCGAAAATTCTTCCTCACTGTCACTACTGTCGTCTGGCCGAGTGCGAGTTTCAATGCAAGGAGTCTGTACAGGGACTCGGTAGATATCATCTGTCCGATAAGTGGCCTGAGTGCTGCGGATTGTAGTCACATGGGAGAAAGGGAGGACCACATCTTCTTTCAAGAGGTGCAGTGAAAAGAAGGAACGATCTGTGGTGTATAAGACGTACACCGTACCACTGGGAATAATGTAGATACTATCGATGGCTAATATCACAGTTCTATAATTATGTTGCTCTGTATCGACGAATCCTTTTAAATTGAGTCCCCTTTTTTTCCTTTCCAACGTATAGATACATAGGGGATGTTTTCCAGTCTGGATCACATGCATCGTCCCAGGCTCCACTAATCTATTTCCAAAGGTAAAGTACTTTTTGGTGAGAAAAAAGTGAATATTAAATTTGAAGCAGGTACGGTGATTCACATTCTTCGTCTTTAAGATGGGTTTCTGTAGCAAAGGGATCGCATCTGTCCAGTTTCGGGAGGTGTAGGGGGCTGCAGTCATGAGATACTTTAATGTATCCACAAAATGTTTGCGGATAACATCATCATACTTGACGGAACAATAGGCCACTTTGTAAGCACTAGTTAAATATATAATGTAGGGATAGATCTGGTGTCGCTCCGGTAACACCGCAAACTCCGATGGACGGGGCAACCGGTCTTCTTCCGGAAAGCTCTCGAGAACTTGGCAGGGAAACACGTCTCGCTTCAAACTTTCTAGCTTTCTGGCATCAATCACTTCGATAGAGTTTGGGGTGATTCGGGTGGAAGGAAAAGGCTTCTTGAAAATTTTTTTCTCCTCCATCGCTTTCACAAAGTCTCGACCAGAGGCAAGGCAAGAGTAAAGAAATGAACGACGACGCTCTCCTTATATAGTCGATTCCCCCACGAGTCCAACCAATCACCGGGCTTCGCGCTTTCCGGTCCAACCCATCCGCGTGAGTCACTGCGTAGGCGTCTGGGAAGCTGTCACCGAGTCACGGTGTTGAATGATGAGAAAGTAGAATCGAAGCTTTTTCAAAGAAAGTGACCTAGGATGGTTGTGACATGAGATAATAAAAAAGTCATGGCCTTGAGTGGCAAGTCCATCAAACAAACAGAGTCCATTCTTCCTCAAATAGGGAGTAAAATAACAAATTTCACGTTGAAAGATACACGAAATGTAAACGACACTTGATTTGCACAGAGTCCATTCTTCGTCAAATAGGGAGTAAAATAACAAATCTCACGTTGAAAAGATGCAGGAAATGTAAACGACACTTGATTTGCACAGAGTCCATTCTTCGTCAAATAGGGAGTAAAATAACAAATTTCACGTTAAAAAGATACACGAAATGTAAACGACACTTGATTTGCACAGAGTCCATTCTTCCTCAAATAGGGAGTAAAATAACAAATCTCACGTTGAAAAGATGCAGGAAATGTAAACGACACTTGATTTGCACATAGTCCATTCTTCCTCAAATAGGGAGTAAAATAACAAATTTCACGTTGAAAAGATGCAGGAAATGTAAACGACACTTGATTTGCACAGAGTCCATTCTTCCTCAAATATGGCGTTGAATAAAGTCTTTAAAATTATTGAATACACTTTTGGAATGCTATCCAATGCGACACAAATGAAAAAAGTAATCCAAAGGTAAGCAGAGCAGGCACAAGCATCGTGAAAAATAAAAGCCAAGTGAACGAGATAGCGAATGCATGGCCTTTTAAACACCAGTTTAACCCTATTAAAAAAAAAAAAAAAAAAAAAAAAAAAAAAAAAAAAAAAAAAAAAAAAAAAAAAAAAAATTTTTTTTTTTTTTTTTTTTTTTTTTTTTTTTTTTTTTTTTTTTTTTTTAGCCTCCGATGCTATTCACGTCCACGATCCGTTGGAGAGGATACGGTAACAAGGAGGCAACACGGGTAATAGGATAAAATTGTTTATAGCGGTAAATTTGCAACGTTTGAAATTGAGAGAGGCGCAAAAAAGCTAAAATGAAAACATCCTGATCCACACTGAAAACAATGGAATGTCGACACTCGGGAAAAAATTTCGCAACATGAAAAATTTTATGTTCACCTTCGCCGGGTACATTACAACCCGCTAAAACAAAAGTAAACGTGTAGTTGGACAGTTTTAGCATTTTCAACACATAGTTTTGAACGGCCATCGTCAAAGTATTATTACCAAAGAGCATGTACTGGTAAAAGGATTTACCACCGCCTTTTTTGCCTTGGCGACGCTCGCGTTGGGTACGCCATTTCATAGGAACGCCTTCTCCATCAAAGGAGAGCAGGACGGTCAGGGGGTGGGAAGCTTGTGGAAAACTGATAAATAAATCTAAGAGACTACGAAACTGATTCCAGGTAGATTTGCAGATTTCATCAAACAAGAGTGTTTCCACAGTTTCTAGACTGTATTCTATAGCAACATATAAAAAACTTTGACCATCGATCAGTAAAGAATCAAAAGAATCGGGCTCGGAGGAAGGAGGACAGACGGGATCAAAGAATTTGCAAAAGTTGTCGATTCCCATAATTCTAAAAGAGAGGAATGCAGATACTTGATATATTTAAAAAAAAAAAAAAAAAAAAAAAAAAAAAAAAAAAAAAAAAAAAATTTTTTTTTTTTTTTTTTTTTTTTTTTTAATAAGTTTTATAAGTTTTTAAATAAGCTTTTTTTTAATCAAGTTATAATCAAGTTATTATAACTTGATTATAAAATATATTGCACTACTAAAAAAAAAAAAAAAAAAAAAAAAAAAAAAAAAAAAAAAATATTTTTTTTTTTTTTTTTTTTTTTTTTTTTTTTTTTTTTTTTAATAAGTTTTATAAGTTTTTAAATAAGCTTTTTTTTAATCAAGTTATAATCAAGTTATTATAACTTGATTATAAAATATATTGCACTACTAAAAAAAAAAAAAAAAAAAAAAAAAAAAAAAAAAAAAAAAAAAAAAAAAAAAAATTTTTTTTTTTTTTTTTTTTTTTTTTTTTTTTTTTTTTTTTTTTAGTAGTGCAATATATTTTATAATCAAGTTATAATAACTTTTTTTTTTTTTTTTTTTTTTTTTTTTTTTTTTTTTTTTTTTTTTGACTTGATTTTAAATTCAAGTAAAAATTTAAATAGAATTTAAATCGGAGGCGAAATTGAATTCTGCAGTGCTAGTAGTTGTATTGTAATACATTTTATAATAGTCTCAAACATATTTCATAACACAACATATGTAAAGATAAAATATTTATAATACTAATATATTTAAAAAAAAAAAAAAAAAAAAAAAAAAAAAAAAAAAAAAAAAAATTTTTTTTTTTTTTTTTTTTTTTTTTTTTTTTAGCCTCCGATGCTATTTCTTTCAGACAAGCTAAAAAGTGTCGTCTCCAAAAATTGTAAATCACTTTTTCGCAATCTGGACATTAAAACGAGACATTCATGTAATTTTATTGTTAAAATGCATTTTATCTTTTTCAAAGACAATAAAAAAGTGTTTAAACTAAAGAAAAAATCCATTTTTTAGGAATCGAGTCACTGAAGAAGTAGCACGTCAAATAGTATCTCTTTATTATTCCGCAATTTCAATGTCTCAGAGAGAAACTGTTAATCATTTGGGTATTTCCCGTTGTTCTGTTTGCTATTGCATTAATAAACACAAGAAAAATGAAGTTAGTTCATTGCATTCCAAATGGGGTCACCCTTCTAAACCTCCATCGAAAAAAAAAAAAAAAAAAAAAAAAAAAAAAAAAAAAAAAAAAAAAATTTTTTTTTTTTTTTTTTTTTTTTTTTTTTTTTTTTTTTTTTTTTTTTTTTAGAATTTAAATTCAAGTAAAAATAAATAGAATTTAAATCGGAGGCGAAATTGAATTCTGCAATGGCAGAATCTAAATTTAACTTTTTTTTTTTTTTTTTTTTTTTTTTTTTTTTTTTTTTTTTTTATAGTAGTTGCATTTTTTTTCTACATCTGTTGATATGAAATATATTTAAAACATTCAATATCTTAAATGTACATCATACAATACTTTACTCTCATATCTTATCTTTATTATAACTAGATTATAAAACATTCTATTACAATATCATACTACAAAAAAAATTTACAATTTTCTTAATATGTTTTTACAATTTGATTTTTCGGCCATAAAAACTTTTTCAAAAGTTTGTCATTTTCGTCTTCTTTCCAAATGGGTCTCATAGTGCCAAATTGGTGCTGCGCATGGGGTCTATAATGAAATATTCGAAATGCTTCGACGTAATGATCTTTTTCCAATCTGTAATCTGAACAAACCAACTGGGGGATCGGGTCGGCGCCTTCCCAAAACAGAATCCTAAAGTCGGCTGTCATTTCTAAGGTAATGGGTTCCATTTCTTGGACAGGATCTTGACACTGACATTTTTGAGGGTCTGTGCAGGAAGCGATGAGTTTTTTCTCTTCGGTAAACGAGACATCGAAAAAACATTGAGGACTGGAAGGCAGCCATCGCACCAAGGGGATCGATTCTTCAGAAAATAGAAAATATCGGCACCTTTTATTGATATAAATTTCTTGAAAATTGCGCAAAGGCTCGTAATGCACAACAATATAACCGTACCCCTTCATATAATAAGTGAGGAGATTTTCCTGGTCTATGAAATATTCGAAATCGGAAAAGGCTTCCACGAATTCTCTTGTCATGTTGTCAAGGGTCTTCCGATAGAAGAGTACACAAGTATTCGGCCGATGGTGGCTTTGAAGCTCTTGTAATTCAAAGTGATATTTATTGACATGCAATGTGGTGTCATCTATTTGCATGTAAAATCGGTGAAACGCATTTTTCCGAGAAAAGTACCATCCGGGTCTCAATCGATGCAGAAATTGGATGTACTTGAACGAAAAAGGAGCTGAGGAGTCCAGATACGAGGCACGATCTTCTAAAAATGGACGAAATTCCGGCATTTGGGAGAGGGTATGTAATTTATCTTTGAGGGGCACATGTCGAAAAATGAAGAACAAAACATCCACGGGCAAGTCTAATAACCGGAGATGAGCCATCTCCGAGAGGGATGTGTGGGAACGGCATGCGAAGAGAGAATGAAAAGAAAATTTGAAGAACTTTATATATATACACACTTAAAAAAAAAAAAAAAAAAAAAAAAAAAAAAAAAAAAAAAAAAAAAAAAAAAAATTTTTTTTTTTTTTTTTTTTTTTTTTTTTTTTTTTTTTTTTTTTTTTTTTTTTTAATTTAAAAAAAATTTAAATTTTAAAATTTAAAAAAATAAATTTTAAAAATTTAAAAATAGCCTTTTTTGTACAAATTAAAATTTGTACAAAAAAGGCTATTTTTAAATACATCTTGTAGCTAACAAATTTTTATAGAAAATGAAACAAAATTTTTTAAATTTTTAACTCAAAAGTCAAGTTTTATATATTTGTGTCTAAATAAAAATTAAAATGATGAATAATTGTATTGATTTAGATAATAACCTTCAGAAACCTCTTGTGTTTGTTGTTACTCTCCAGATTTTAGCTCTTCTAAACTTACTTTCGATCCTGCGTATAGACACTATACAGCCATGTCCATATTTATTTTTCCATGATGTTTGTAATTAAGAAGTTTAAAATCTTCAAATTTAAAATCCTCTAAATTTTCTTTTTTAGTTATAATTTCCAATTTTGGAAACTCAAATGGTTTTCTTTGTATTTGTTGTTTCAATTGATCCACTTGATTCAAATATATGTGAACATCTCCCATAACATGTATAAATTCGGCTGGCTTTAGATTCGTTAGATGAGCTATTATACAAGTCAAAAGTGAATAACTAGCAATATTAAAAGGTACTCCCAGCCCTATATCTGCTGATCTCTGATACATTTGAGAATACAATTCATTGTTTGCAACATAAAATTGAACCAAACAATGACATGGGGGAAGAGCCATTTTATCAATATCTAACGGATTCCAGGCACATAGTACAATTCTTCGATCATTGGGATTGGTTTTAATTTTTTCAATGACATTCAAGAGTTGATCTAAACCTTGATAACGAATATTCATATCAATATACTTTTCACCATAATGTCTCCATTGAAATCCATAGACAGGACCTAAATCACCTTCCTCTCTATCATAAAATCCTAGCGAGTCCAAGTATTCTCTGGAACTATGATCTTTCCATATTGTGATACCTTTTTTCTCCAACTCTTTTGAATTTGTAGAACCGCTTATAAACCATAATAATTCTTCAACTATTCCTCTCCAAAACATTTTTTTAGTTGTCAATAATGGAAATGTATTATTTCTAAGATTCCATCGCATATTCATTCCAAAAAGAGATAGAGTTCCAATACCTGTTCGATCCAATCTTTTATTACCATATTTTAATATATTTTGGATACAATCCAGATACTGATTTTCTTCCATCTGACCAAAGAGAAACTAAACTATAAATAAAAATGTTTACCTCTTTATAAAAAAAAAAAAAAAAAAAAAAAAAAAAAAAAAAAAAAAAATTTTTTTTTTTTTTTTTTTTTTTTTTTTTTTTTTTTTTTTTTTTTTTTTTCATAAAATGTTTTATAATAAAGTTATGAAGTAAAATATTTTTATTCAACAGATGTAAAGATAAAATATTTTTATTATAAAATATATTTAAAAAAAAAAAAAAAAAAAAAAAAAATTTTTTTTTTTTTTTTTTTTTTTTTTTTTTTTTTTTTTTTTTCATAAAATGTTTTATAATAAAGTTATGAAGTAAAATATTTTTATTCAACAGATGTAAAGATAAAATATTTTTATTATAAAATATATTTAAAAAAAAAAAAAAAAAAAAAAAAAAAAAAAAAAAAAATTTTTTTTTTTTTTTTTTTTTTTTTTTTTTTTTTTTGTAGTAATATTAGTAGAATATATTTTATAATCAAGTTATAATAGAGATAAGATATATTAGAGTAAAGTATTCTGATATATATTTAAAATATTTAATTCTCTAAATATACTTCATATTAATAGATGTAAAAATAAAATATAAATACTATAAAAAAAAAAAAAAAAAAAAAAAAAAAAAAAAAAAAAAAAAAAAAAAAAAAAATTTTTTTTTTTTTTTTTTTTTTTTTTTTTTTTTTTTTTTTTTTTTTTTATGTACCTTAGATTTCATTTCTTTCTTTTCCACGCATCATTCAATTCCGCAAATAACGTTCGTCCTTCTTTTCTTCCCCATCGTGCCTGAGGGTTATTCAAAATATAACCATCCCGTGGAAGATCTGAAAACCAGTCATTTTCTTTGCATTCATGAAATGTTTGTGGAGGTTTAAAATTTCGTAAATGCTGTGGATTATGTATTGGATGACTCATATATACACTACTTTATCTAAGCTGTGTTTTCTTAACTATATACTGTCACAAAAATTTAAAATTTTTATTATTTATGTTACACATTTTCAAATTTACAGATTGTGTCTTTATCCATTAGAAATTTCTTCAAGTGTGGGTCGTGTTTGTCTTCTTCTACGATTAATCTTCCTTTCTCTTCTTCATATTTGTGGTAAACAGTAAATCCTTCAACATGTTTTTCGTCCGCCAGTCTGTAATTGGAACATGTTTGCACAGGAATTATCCCCCCTCTATCTGTCGTCAGATAGGTGAAATCTTTTGATAATTCGAAGGTTATCGGGTCCAGTTCATGAAAAGATTTTTTGCAACGACACTCGACATGGTCCACACATTTCAGGGTTATTTTTTTCTCTCGGGTCAATGTCACATCCCAAAAACAATCTTTCAAAAAATGTTTCACACGGATGGGTTTGTCGATCGGGATTTTGTAATACCCTCTCAAAGGACAAATGTTAAAGGCTATTTTACACAAAGGAGGTGTATAGAGTACCGTTATGTATCCCCATACTTCCATACAATAGATCAAATATTCTGACTCTTTCTCTCCGAAAGATTGGAAACGAAGCAAGAATTCTCTTTCTTTTTTCATGGTCGAAATGGATTGACGAAAAAAATCAACACGGTTGTTGGGTCGCAAGCAATAGTTAAGGTTAAAATCATACTCTGTGAATTGTAACGTGGCGTCATCGAATCGCACATAGGTCCACCGACCCAAAACAATCCGATGAACATAACAGCCGGGTCGGTATAAGCGCAAAAGTTCAATATAATCCATCGAAAATGGACCAGGAGAATTCAGATAAGAAGCACGATGTTCTAGAAACGATCGAAATTCAGGCATTTTATAAAGCGTGTGCAGTTTATCTTTGAGCGGAACGTAGTCTCTCAAAATCAGGAATAAAATGTCCACGGGCAGGTCTAATAATTGTGGAAGTACCGTCGCCATCTTCATAGAAAGTGCAACTGAAGACGCACGCTGGGTGGAAGAGTATGGCAAATGTTGAAATAACGTAAAAAAAAAAAAAAAAAAAAAAAAAAAAAAAAAAAAAAAAAAAAAAAAAATAAGTTACACATTTTTCAATTTGCAGATTGTGTCTTTATCCAATAGAAATTTCTTCAACCGTGGGTCGTGTTTGTCTTCTTCTACGATTAATCTTCCGAACTTATCTTCATTATCATGGTATATAGTGAATCCTTCAACATGTTTTTCGTCCGCCAATCTGTAATTGGAACACGTTTGTATAGGAAGTATCTCTCCTCTATCCGTCGTCAGACAGGTGAAATCTTTTGATAATTCAAAGGTTATCGGGTCCAGTTCATGAAATGATTTTTTGCAGCGACACTTGACATGGTCCACACATTTTATGATTATTTTTTTCTCTCGGGTCAATGTCACTTCCCAAAAACGCTCTTCCAAATAATGTTTCAAAAGGATGGGTTTGTCGATCGGAATAATGTGATTTCTTCTCACGGGAAATATTTCAATACTCATGTCACACAGAGGAGGTGTATAGTGTACCGCAATGTATTCATGTTCTTCCAGGTAATAAAACAAATAATCTGTCTCATTCTCTATATAGAATACGTGACGAAGCCAGAATTCCCTATCGTTTTTCATTTTCGAAAGGGATTGTCGAAAAATATCAACACGGTGGTTGGGTCGGAAGGAATGGTAATCAATATCATACACATACTCTGTGAATTGTAACGTGGCGTCATCGAATCGCACATAAGTCCGCTGACTCCAAAATATCCGATGACCATACCATCCGGGCCGGTATAAGCGCAAAAGTTCAATATAGTCCATCGAAAATGGACCAGGAGAATTCAGATAGGATGCACGATGTTCTAGAAACGATCGAAATTCAGGCATTTTATAAAGAGTGTGCAGTTTATCTTTGAGTGGAACGTAGTCTCTCAAAATCAGGAATAAAATGTCTTCGGGCAAGTCTAATAACTGAGGAAGTGCCGTCGCCATCGTTGTTTAAAATGCTACTAAAGATGCACACCAGGTGGAAGAGTAAGGCAAGCACAAGCAGCGTGAAGAACAAAAGTCGAGTGAACGAGAGAGAGATGGCTCGGCCTTTTATAAGGCAGTAAAAAAAAAAAAAAAAAAAAAAAAAAAAAAAAAAAAAAAAAAAAAATTTTTTTTTTTTTTTTTTTTTTTTTTTTTTTTTTTTTTTTTTTTAATACAATATTTATATATATGAAATATATTTAGTGAATTACATTTTTTAAATGTACATCATAAAATGCTCTAACATATCTTATCTCTATTATAACTTTTTTATAAAATATAATACTACTTTTTTTTTTTTTTTTTTTTTTTTTTTTTTTTTTTTTTTTTTTTTTCAATAGTTGTAATATATTTTATAATAGTCTCAAACAAATTTCATAAAAAAAAAAAAAAAAAAAAAAAAAAAAAAAAAAAAATGTTAGTTTTTCCTTTATTACAGTGATTTTAAACATTTCAATTTACTAAACAAATAATTTTTTTTCAAAAAGTAAAGAATTTAATTTAAATTGAAAAGTGACCACGGACAGGTGTCAATTCTCGACCGAAAACAACAACCATTTTTTCCAAATAGTTAAAAAAAAAAAAAAAAAAAAAAAAAAAAAAAAAAAAAAAAAAAAACTGCACATTGTTACCAAAAATTTACATTTTTAATTATAATTTTTATATATTACAAATTTTCAAATTTACAGATTGTGTCTTTATCCATTAGAAATTTCTTCAACCGTGGGTCGTGTTTGTCTTCTTCTACGATTAATCTTCCTTTCTCTTCTTCAGTAATGTGACATACATGATATACAGTAAATCCCTCAACATGTTTTTCGTCCGCCAGTCTGTAATTGGAACATGTTTGCAGAGGAATTATCCCTCCTCTATCCGTCGTCAGACAGGTGAAATCTTTTGATAATTCGAAGGTTATTGGGTCCAGTTCATGAAATGTTTGTTTGCAATCACACTCGACATGGTCCACACATTTTAGGGTTATTTTTTTCTCACGGGTGAATGTCACTTCCCAAAAACGCTCTTCCAAATAATTTTTCACAAGGATGGGTTTGTCGATCGGAATTTCGTGATAGTCTTTCCAAGGATAAATTTCAAAGTCCATTTTACACAAAGGAGGTGTATAGTGTACCGCAATGTATCCATGTTCTTCCAGGTAATAAAACAAATAATCTGATTTATTTTCTACGTAAAGTTTTAGAGGAAAGCAGAATTCCCTATCTTTTTTCATGGTCGAAAGGGATTGACGAAAAAAATCAACCCGGTGGTTGGGTCGGAAGCAACAGTATTTAAGGTTAAACTCATACTCTGTGAATTGTAACGTGGCGTCATCGAATTGCACATAGGTCCACCGATTCCAAAGACACCGATGAAAATACCATCCGGGACGATACAAACCCATAAATTTAATATAATCCATCGAAAATGGACCAGGAGAATTCAGATAAGATGCACGATGTTCTAGAAACGATCGAAATTCAGGCATTTTATAAAGCGTGTGCAGTTTATCTTTGAGTGGAACGTAGTCTCTCAAAATCAGGAATAAAATGTCCGCGGGCAAGTCTAATAATTGTGGAAGTGCCGTCGCCATCCTCATTGAAAGTGCAACTGAAGACACACGCTAGGTGGAAGAGTACCGCAATTGCTGAAGTAACGTAATATATAAGGCTTGAAAAAAAAAAAAAAAAAAAAAAAAAAAAAAAAATTTTTTTTTTTTTTTTTTTTTTTTTTTTTTTCCAACATTGGTTTAAACTATTTTCTAATAAAGTTAAAGAGTAATATGTTTTATGATGTACTTTTAAAAAGTTTAATTCTCAAAAAAAAAAAAAAAAAAAAAAAAAAAAAAAAAAAAAAATTTTTTTTTTTTTTTTTTTTTTTTTTTTTTTTTTTTTTCAACATTGGTTTAAACTATTTTCTAATAAAGTTAAAAAGTAATATGTTTTTTTTTTTTTTTTTTTTTTTTTTTTTTTTTTTTTTTTTTTTTTTTACATGTGTTTTAATTGATTTTGAGACAATTTCATAATTTCTGAAATAATGTACAATTCTTTTTGTAATTCGTGCAAGTCACTTAACAGATGCAATTCTTGAAGATCACGCTTGTAATGTAGTTCTAAATTATTGACACTTTTGATTGTATCAAACACTTCACATATCAAATTATTTACACCCTCTTTCAAACCTTCATTATGCACTGCTCGTTGTATTTGTTTTCGAAATTCACTATCCTTATTACTTACTAATGAATGCATATCATCTATGCACTGGAAAAATTTGTGCGCTTGAACTCTCAATCGTTTAGTCATCTCCTTTAAAGAAGGGAGATCCATTATGTTATCCGAATTGATCTGATCCATTTGTATCACATATGTTATGGCATTTAAACCTATATATACTATTATAAAAAACGAGTGAACGAGCAAGCGAATGCACGGCCTTTTATACTGCATTTAAATAAAAAAAAAAAAAAATAAAATAAAAATAAAAAAAAAAAAAATTTTTTTTTTTTTTTTTTTTTTTTTTTTTTTTTTTTTTTTTTTTTTTTTTTTTACATCTACAGTTATGAAATATATTTAGAGAATTATATTTTTTAAATGTACATCATACAATGCTTTACTCTAACATATCTTATCTCTATTTTAACTTTATTATAAAATATATTATATTACTACAAAAAAAAAAAAAAAAAAAAAAAAAAAAAAAAAAAAAAAAAAAAAAAATTTTTTTTTTTTTTTTTTTTTTTTTTTTTTTTTTTTTTTTTTTTTTTTTTTTTTTTGTGAGTGTGTGTTATAATATATTGATTCTTTTCTCCACTTTTAAATAATTATAAATTTAGAAAATATTTTACAATAGATTTATTCATTTTTAAATTTCAAAAAATTCCAAGATTGGCAAAGCTGCTTTTGCAAAAAAAGGGGTTGAAGGAAGTTGCCTTGGCAACTTCCTTCAACCCCTTTTTTGCTTGTTTCACTGTGGTCAACCGGTTAGAGAAAACATATTTATTCAACTAAAATACAAAGAAACAGTACAATACAATGTACAGTAAAATACATTTATAACAGTTATACCTTTTATACAGTTTTATGCATTTATACAGTTTTTTCTAAGTTTCACCTTCTCAGTCCTTCCGCGGGGTGGGCAAATGGATGTGTGACAGAGGTAAATGAAATAATTTTTTCATTTTATGAGTCATAGTTCCTTCAATTTGATCATTGTCACCGGCTTGAAAAGTCTGGATACCAGCTTGTTTTAGCGTGTCTCCGTTGATCACTTT
The DNA here is from genome assembly GCA_964019185.1 of Maratus speculifer. Classification (NCBI taxonomy): domain Eukaryota; kingdom Metazoa; phylum Arthropoda; class Arachnida; order Araneae; family Salticidae; genus Maratus; species Maratus speculifer. The sequence goes on along the minus strand of CAXHSM010000969.1, from coordinate 20,824 downwards.
GAGAGGTCCCTCCTCTCCTTCACAATAAGGTAACAGGGTGCGGATTTCTTCTGGGCACTGACACTGTCCTCGGGCCAACATACATTCTACGATGAGCATACGTTGATAGGTTAGTGTGACTTTAAAATGATAGCGTCCCTTCTCATCTTTCATGGGTCTCGGTATAATAAAGGGGAGATCGTAGAATCCATCTTCCCAATCGTATAAATGGATGAGTCTCTCGTGACTGGGATCCACGATTAAACGCTGATCAGACTTTAAGTGATACGTGGGTGAGCCTAATGTGGGACTGTAAATAAAATTGTTAAAAAATTCTGCCAACACTCTTTTTAGGATGGGTAAGTTGAAGGAGCGCGTGATGCGGGTTGGAGTGGCTAACGGATCGAGACCTTGGTCCAGTAAATAATGATGAAAAGACAGGGTCATGGCATAAGGGTCCACTTTTAAAAAGAGTCGGTAGTACCAGTTTTGTGTATGAATATACCATCCAGACGGAAATTGATGCATCCATTGAAGAAAGGGAATGGAGAGGTGTTTCGAAGCAGTTTTCCAAGCTCCACGGTCTTCCAGGTAGGGTTGAAATTCTGGAATAGGCCATAAACTATCCAATTTATCCTCGATGGGGATATAATTTCGAAGGATATGTAGGACGAGTTCGGGGGGCAGCACGTTTGGAAAAGCCATCGTTTGAAACCGGTCCAAGCAGCAACAATCTTTTATATTCGACGGGAAAGGCGGAGCATAAAGCTCCACCCTCCTTGCCCCCATCAGACGGAAGAATTTAATAATTTTGCTATGTGACATTGAATCCAATTTGGAAACGGAATTCCTTTCAATCGACTACAAGGGCAAAATTTTAACACGTGTTCGTTCAAAATAATTCCTTTATATTTGAGATGGATCTGTCCTCGCAATAATTGGTAGAGAAGACGACATTCCATCGATGGTGTTTTCAGATGGTGTTTCAAGAGGGATATTAAGGGAAAATAGCGAATCATGGGATGTGTTCTTCTCAGGGTATCCGGCTGGAGGGCAATGTCCTCGAATCGGCAACTCATTTTTTTGAGAGCCCAGTTAAAAATATCTTTCTTTTTCAACATTCGGCCAATACCCAACAAGTCGAAATAGAGTCGACCATCTTTCCCAACAGTCCCCAAAATGTATTCGGGTTGACTTTGAAAAAAAAATGTAATTTTAAAATTGGAGGGATACATGTTTTCTCTAAAGCAGTATTCAACTAATCAATTTTATATTCTTTTTATATACTAAAAATAATTTTAATACTGATATTTAATACTAAAAAAAAAAAAAAAAAAAAAAAAAAAAAAAAAAAAAAAAAAAAAAAAAAAAAAAAAAAAAAAAAATTTTTTTTTTTTTTTTTTTTTTTTTTTTTTTTTTTTTCAATTGTGAAACATTTATGTTAGTAAACACAACAAATGCAAATTTTTATGTAATTGTTCCAAATGGGTGCATGGTAAAGCTTACATGGTGAATCCAGTCCATCACGTTTACTTCTTCAAAAAAATCAAGCAGCATATTGGATACGTTTGCGAAAATTTCATTCGTACAGTCTGGAAATTTAACCATACATTCTGATGTAAATTTTCCAGTGATAATAAGACATTCTAACGTAACACATTGATAAGGCATTGGTAGTACTCCGATTAAACCAAATTCATGACGAAGTACATGAAATTCACCCAATTCAATTGTCATTTTGACCAATTCATTCATTTTTTGTTTCAACACAGGCCAAATATCCATCATAGTGTTGACATTTTCTGTTGTGATATTCAATTTGTTTGGATGCTTTTTAAAAAAGTGTTTTTGAATTTTAGTAAGTGTGCAATACATTTGCCACTCTACTTCATTCATTGTTCCATAGTCTGTTGGATCAAAAAACAATCTTTCATCCAAATAATTATTTGTAAGACAGATGGATTCTCTCAAAAGATGTTTAAAAATGAGATCTGTTTTCCACAATCTCCCAATACGACAGGGGTCTACATGACAAAATGAACAAGGAAATTTTGGTAACCGTGCCATTAGGTGTGAATAGTAATTTAGATTATATTTTATATAAATATTAAAGAAAAAAAAAAAAAAAAAAAAAAAAAAAAAAAAAAAAAAAAAAAAAAAAATTTTTTTTTTTTTTTTTTTTTTTTTTTTTTTTTTTTTTTTTTTTTTTTTTCAACTGTATATAAAAGTTTTTACCACCCTGTGGTCAAGATGCCATGACATACCTGTACGTGCCTTTTGAATCCATTACCGATTTAATTACCCAATTTAAAAATTTGAATGTATCAGACATTCCCATTTATAGTGCACCCAAAGATAAAGATCCCCGATCCAATTTTGTCCTCATCCAGCCTCACTCTTATCACGGCCAATATGGGGGGTTAATGTATAATTCTTTCCTGGAACGTTACGATCCAAACGAGTACCTGTCTAGCCGTATCGATTCCGATATATCTCTCGTTTGGTGGTGGTCTTCGCGTCCAGACATGATTGGAGACATTCATGCGCTCTCTGTAGGGGAACGGAAAGCAGTGACTCCGTTCATTTTTGAGAAGCTGATCCTGAATCCTTTTCGAAAACCTAACGTGGGGAAAAGTTCTTATTATGGCCCTAAAGCTTGGAGCATGAAATCACGATCCGATTCATACTCCGACTCGGTATAATCGGGTTCTTTTAGAAACGTATATTGTTCTCGTCTTTGAGCATGAACCCGATTATGTATATCAAACCACAGTTTAGGAAAATTGGTTTTCGGATCCATGAGTTGAGGTTTCAGTTCGTTCAACATGGTTCGAAAGTGGTACATGCAGATGCCGCAACGCAGCGTTCGATACAGTGATTCATTAATCAACTCTAGCCAACAACGTTTGTAAAAAGCCATGTGAGTTTCTGTGCGCATTTGATAGGCTTCCGCCATCCAATGTAAATATCGCCAGTAAAAAGAACTGTATTGACCTACGTGCAAAAAGTTTAATTTTTCAAAATGAAGTTCGGCTTGATAAGGAGTTTCACGCGCCAAAGGAATACCGAGCGATTTCATGAGGTTTCGAAGAGCAAAGACATTTCCGCCACTTAAGAGTTCCATGACAGTGGGTTCCAAAAACGTATAAATGGTTTCAGGTGTCCAGCGAACATTGTATAGAAGAGCGAAAGAACATAAAATAATGCGACGTAGAATGGCTTCCCACGCCATAACGGCATCAAATGATTCGGGTTTCTGAAATGTACGTAAATAGCGTTCTTCTTTGTTGATGGCCACAAGACGAAGTATGAAGGCAAAGACGGTTTCATCCAAACGCTCCCGGGGTGACCCAGAGCGGAATGTGTCGGTAAAGAGGGTGATGGGCCAATCGACTTTAATTTCATTTTTCTCAAGGATCAAATCAATTAAATTGTGATAAAATGGATCCGTTTCTCGCTCTCGCGCTGCTAGGAGATCTTTTTCGTTGACATTTCCCAAATGCGCTTGATATAAGGTTTGATACGTTTGATGTTTCATCTTAATTTCTACACAAAAAAAAAAAAAAAAAAAAAAAAAAAAAAAAAAAAAAAAAAAAATTTTTTTTTTTTTTTTTTTTTTTTTTTTTTTTTTTTTTTTTTTTAAATAATACATATCCTTGCATTTTAAGACGTTTCTTTAAACGACGTTTTTCTTTGGCTTCAGCTTTTTCCATATCTGATAATTTTTTTCTAACCATTTTTAAATTTGTTAGTTTTCTCCTTCATTAAAATGATTTTAAGCATTTTAATTTACTAATCAAATAAAAATTCTTTTAAAAGTAAAGAATTTAATTTAAATTCAAAAGTGGTAACATCATCGGGTCTATTCCCCCGAAAACAACAACCATTTTTCAAATGGTTAATAAAAAAAAAAAAAAAAAAAAAAAAAAAAAAAAAAAAAAAAAAAAAAAAATTTTTTTTTTTTTTTTTTTTTTTTTTTTTTTTTTTTTTTTTTTTTTTTTAATATAGGTGTTTAATTATATTTTATTCTAACAAAACATATTTACATATAACAGATGTAAAGAAAGCCTCAAAATGAAGATGAAACATCAACCATTTACCCCCTTCAAAAGTCGACATGCGAAACATGCCTTTTTTAAACGTTTAAAACGGTTTTTGACAAGTTATTGGCGGAATGCTGGATATTGTGTTTTAGATGAATCCATATTATAACCTTTCTATACTGAAAAGAAAAGATTTAGAAATGTCCCAACGATGCCTAGATTATCCCGTGGATGATACGGTCCATTTATTAAAAGAGGCTCATGTTCAACCACCGTTTGATGTGCTACAAGAAATACCTTATGAATGTAAGGACGGTTATATCTTAAAGCAGTACAAAAATCGTCCTGTGTTTACGTGTCAATTGGTGAATAATAAGGCCGTTTGGCAAATGGATTCGCCATGTCAACCCGTTTCTTGTGGTGATCCAGGCTTTGTGGATCATGCTGACCGAATCGGTCATCTGTTCACATTTGCCGAAAAAGTAGAGTTTCGATGTCAGCAGGGGTATCAAATGGAAGGTTTGTCGAGAAATTATCAACATCGATATTGTGGTGCTAATGGACTCTGGACACCTCCTTTGGATAAAATAAAATGTCATTTTGTTGGGATCGCGTGCCCACCTCCTGGACCTTACCCCAATATTACGATATTGCCTCAACAAACGAGTTATTCGACTCGAGATGTGGTGGTGTTTCACTGTACACTCACCGGTGAAACTCAATCCTCTATTTGCCTGGACAATGGTGCTTGGTCCAATTCACCTCCCCTGTGTGAACCCAAAACAACGGTTGCTGTACAACCCACTGTTCTCCCGAAACCCCAACCACCCACACAACCACTCCCGAAACCCCAACCACCCACACAACCACTCCCGAAACCCCAACCACCCACACAACCACTCCCGAAACCCCAACCACCCACACAACCACTCCCGAAACCCCAACCACCCACACAACCACTCCCGAAACCCCAACCACCCACACAACCACTCCCGAAACCCCAACCACCCACACAACCACTCCCGAAACCCCAACCACCCACACAACCACTCCCGAAACCCCAACCACCCACACAACCACTCCCGAAACCCCAACCACCCACACAACCACTCCCGAAACCCCAACCACCCACACAACCCGTCCATGCACACAAACTCCCTTCTGCTGTTCATCCGTCACCCCCATATTCAAAAACGATATCGTATCTGATGTATAGTATGATACTATTCTTGATAATTTTTTTCTTAAAAATTTATTTTTGATAATTTGAAACAGGACATCGAAAACGGGACATTCTACAGGTTTTAAACTTTAAATCACATAAACAGTCACTTAAAAAAAAAAAAAAAAAAAAAAAAAAAAAAAAATAATAATAATAATAATAATTTTTTTTTTTTTTTTTTTTTTTTTTTTTTTTTTTTTTTTTTTTTTTTTTTTTTTTTTTTTTAGTTAGTGTATTTTCTTTTGTAGTTCCGCTATCTTTTTTATTGTTTCCAAAGTTCATTAAAGTTTCGTGCAGTCGTAATCCGATTTGCTAAAATTAACCATCCACCTTGTTCTTGAATCCATGGATTCAAATACTTTTCAAAATTCTCCCACAAGATAGACCAGGCAAAATCTAGGGTGTTTTCAGCCGAATTTTTCTGAATGTAACGAACCGTTGCTTCAACATGATAGATCATATAACAGATAATATGACTCCAATCAATTCCATTTGCAAATGAATGGAAAATCAAATCTCTTAAACAATCTGATAAATTTCCATAAGTTTTTTTTATTGTATCTATATCTTGAAGAATGCGTTGGTTAAATTTAGCATAAAAATGATTGATTGCAAATTGAATTTCTTGAATAATTCTTTTATCTTCTTCCTTAACTGAAAGTGAAGATAGGACACAAGTATTGATATTATGGCGAGAAAGTAAGTTCGTATAACTATGTAAAACAATAACCTGCGTGTCGATATTCATGTTTTTTATGATTTGAGTGTAAAATGCGAAATTACTTATAACTACTAAAAAAAAAAAAAAAAAAAAAAAAAAAAAAAAAAAAAAAAAAAATTTTTTTTTTTTTTTTTTTTTTTTTTTTTTTTTTTTTTTTTTTTAATATATTGTATAATATAAATATTTTATTTTTACATCTGTTGAACAAAAATATTTTACTTTATAACTTTATTATAAAAAATTTATGTTATAAAAAAAAAAAAAAAAAAAAAAAAAAAAAAAAAAAATTTTTTTTTTTTTTTTTTTTTTTTTTTTTTTTTTTTTTTTTTTTTCCAACAGTATATATTGTATCGTATATTCTATTCCTGCACTTAAACGAATAGGATGGCTCTTCAACGTTGCATCAACTGGTTCGTTTCCCATCTTTTCAAACTCTTTGCACCTAGGGTTACATTTTTCCAACGCTTTCCAGAAGCAATTATACCTTCTCGACCAGAAGGGCATTCCTTAGGATATGTTTTATATACTCCTCATGAGGTCATTCTCAAGCCCGGTGAACGTATAGCAGTAGATACCGGCGTCGTTGTTAATTGTCCCTCATACTTGGCCATGTTTTTGTGGGACAGATTTTCTGTTGCGTCTGAGGAACACTTGAGTGTTTGTGCAGGTGTTGTGGATCCTGATTACAGAGGCAGTGTGGAAGTTTTGTTAGAAAATCGTCATCCTGAGAGATTGGTTGTTTTACCTCCCAAAACAGCTATTGCACAAGCAGTGTTTCATTTTGCTGTACGACCTGTCCTGACTCCTGTGGTAGATTCTGAATTATTGGAACCGTCGGATGTGGAACATGTATGTGGGAAAAAAGCTGAATAATGTATGAGAATTGATTTTTTAAAAACTTATGTTTAAAATTTTCAATAAAGTATATATTTCTAAATAGTGTTGTCTGGATCTTAAACTGCCCGAATGGAAACATAACAAACCTATTTTAATGTTACAAAAATTTGCGACCAAAGAAAGATTCGTTGATTCTAATATTTTATAGAAAATAATGAAGTTGTATTATTATATAAATATAAAATTTTAATATTACCCTTCAATGATTAGAAAGCTATTTAAAATGAAATGACTGCATTTGGTTTGCTAATATTTTGACTAGTAATAAATACAAGTGTAATAAAACAAGGGATAGTTTATAATAATGGCCAATAGAGAAGGAATTGATCAAGTGGAACTAATAAGGAAATTGGAGATCATTGTAAAAAATTTTGAAAATGTTTATCAAACATTTAAGAAAGAATGGGACACTATTGTTCAAAAATTAGACTCTGAAACTTCTGGTATAGATGAAGGATTAAGTTTAAATATTCACGAAGAATATAAATTGTCACTTCAAAATTTAGAAAAAACATTGAAAGATATTTTAAAAGACTTTGCAACAAACAAATTTTATTAAAATCTTGGAAAAAAAAAAAAAAAAAAAAAAAAAAAAAAAAAAAAAAAAAAAAAATTTTTTTTTTTTTTTTTTTTTTTTTTTTTTTTTTTTTTTTCAGTATAAATATAGACTGCGCATTCCTTTCTCATATATTTATGACATGGCTCGTTTACCCGATGTTCCTTGCAATGCCTATCACATCGATTCATGCCATATGAATGCAGTAATAAATACAAATCGCATTTATAAAATTCTGTTGAACAAGTCAATTAGTCTTGCTAATGGAAATGAGAATTCGCCTCCACCAAACATTTCAAGGATGAATGCAGTAGAACGAAATATGGTTTGTACAGTGGAGAGAATGTTGGAACGTTACTATTCGAAACATTGCCATTTAATACAAATTAATATAATGGACATCAACACACTCATGGATATTGAACCTGTTTTAAAACAACGATTATATCATGCTATTTTACGCGGGGAATTTCATTTCCTTCGTTATGAACTATCATTAGTAGGTGTATTACCAATGCCCTATCAGTGTTTTGTTTTAGAGAGTCTTATTATTGCTGGTAAATTTTTTGTAAAATGTCGGAGACAATTTCAGCATCGTTATCTAGAAATCTTTAGTCAGATATTATCTACACTAATTAGTTTTTTCAAAGAAAGTAACATTACATCATGGATTTCTCATGTTAGTCAAGTAACGCATCCCTTTGGAACTGTAGGTTATGTATACCAGCTACAGATTGATCCGACCCATGAAACTATGTCCAGTTTATGCCAATCTGTGAAAAATGTATCAATATAGAATTTGTTTAATATGGAATCTTTGGATTTACTAAAAAAAAATCATTACAGTATTGTTATAAATTGTTATTAACGAACGTTAAAAAAAAAAAAAAAAAAAAAAAAAAAAAAAAAAAAAAAAAAATTTTTTTTTTTTTTTTTTTTTTTTTTTTTTTTTTTTTTTTTTTTTTTTTTAATATAAAAATCGTTTACTCGCACAGCCCATGTCACTTGCCATCCAAATGTTTTTTCGATTACGTTTCCAGTCCTCTCACCATTTGTTGGGCGGCATCGGTCGCAATGGCAAAATTTATTTCTCAGCTGTCCATGTAGGACTTGTTCTAGGAGAACCCAATGTCGATAGTTGGGCTGAATCGGTGGCCTGCTGCCAATGGAGCGATATTTTGCCCGGTTGTAACCCACACACGGCCTGGGGATGGGTGATTGTACAGCACACCTTAAAAGCTTTACTGATGCTGAGAATATGCACTTTTCATTCTACCCGCCTCGCCAATAACTTGTTGGATATTTTAATCCGGACCCATTTTCGGGAAGTCTCTCCAGTGCACGAGGTGATCGAATTGGAGGAATGTCACGCCCCCGAAGGAAAACCTCTTCCTGCTTGGCTGAACGAATGGCGCACGTTTATGCCGCCACGCCCACCCCCGGATGTGAGACTGCTTTATACTCATTGACAGGCCAAAGTTTTCATCAGTTGCTTCGTTTTCCTCTCTAACATGTATCCTCGAGATTTTAGAGTGAAGCTCTTCATTTCGGATTTGCGTATGGACTTGCTGTTTGGCACTTTCGACGAAAAGGGCTTTCTATTTCTTTCTGCCCATGACGTGGGCTGTATTTTACGGAAAAAGGATCCTTACACGTGGGGAGATGATGCCAAGTCGTGCCGTTATCAGGATATCGGGAAGGATTCGGGTAAAGCACACTATCCCCTGATGGAACGAAAAAAGGTGCTTATGTTTTTGAAACCGTTTCGACAGGATCAAGTGGAAGCACGTTTTTTGTACTCTTTACTCACAGGCTGTGAATATGTACGTTATGACAGGATGCAAGCAACAGAACATGTGTTGACGTGTTGTCCGTGTGATTTTGAGGGCATGATGTTTAAAACTTGGCTACGCGATCACCGAATCCGTCTGTTTTGTAAAGAGCCCATGACCTTGACACCCCTTCGACGCAAGTGGGACTTTTACAATGTCGACGTGAAATGTACACCTGATTTTCGCATCAGACTCCACCAAACAGATTTCCTTTTTGGGACAATATCCCAGAAGGGTGTCGTCTATTACTCCACCTATCATATTGCCATGTGTTTACGTAAAGGAAACGAGGCTACACAATGGAGTGATGACATCACCACGTGCTATTATCGGGATATTGGATTCGGACAAGTCGAAAAAAGAAAGAAATTTAAAATGATTCGTGAAGACATATTAATGACTTTGTTGAAGGAGGAAAAGAACAGTTCCGATGAATTAAAGTATCTTCAAGATTTGTTGCAGGGTAAAAAAAATGTAAAGTATGACATCTTTCTGCGCCAGGAGCATAACTTAAACTGTTGCAACTGTGCCCAATTTTATGGTATAGCCTTCGATGACTGGCTTTGGATACATAAAACCCATGTATTTCAGCATCTCAGGTAGAGACAAAGGTAATGACCCAATATAAACATTGAGTATAAACAATTTATACGTCAAATGGCATAATGTATATTGATTGATAAATTTTATAAATAAATAGAATTTTATGTTTTAAAGTGTGTGTTTTTTTCAAGCAAAAGAAGGGGCTTGAAGGAAGTTGCTCTGTCAACTTCCTTCAAGCCCCTTTTTTTGCGAAAAGGGCTTTACCAATCTTGGAAATTTTTAAATGGACAAATAATACGAAAAAATAATAGCAATAAAATTATATTTAGAAATTATTTTATAATAAACTTATAAAGTAAAATATTTTTGTTCAACAGATGTAAAGATAAAATATTAAAAAAAAAAAAAAAAAAAAAAAAAAAAAAAAAAAAAAAAAAAAAAAAAAAATTTTTTTTTTTTTTTTTTTTTTTTTTTTTTTTTTTTTTTTTTAATAATATTATAGATATTTAAATATATTTTTAAAATATTATTATTAATAATATTTTTATTTTATAAAATAAATATTTTATAATAAAGATATAAAGTAAAATATTTTTGTTCAACAGATGTAAAGATAAAATATTTATATTATAAAATATATTTAAAAATCTATTATAAAAAAAAAAAAAAAAATTTTTTTTTTTTTTTTTTTTTTTTTTTTTTTTTTTTTTTTTTTTTTTTTTAATATTATAGATATTTAAATATATTTTTAAAATATTATTATTAATAATATTTTTATTTTATAAAATAAATATTTTATAATAAAGATATAAAGTAAAATATTTTTGTTCAACAGATGTAAAGATAAAATATTTATATTATAAAATATATTTAAAAATCTATTATAAAAAAAAAAAAAAAAAAAAAAAAAAAAAAAAAAAAAAAAAAAATTTTTTTTTTTTTTTTTTTTTTTTTTTTTTTTTTTTTTTTAATATTATAGATATTTAAATATATTTTTTAAATATTATTATTAATAATATTTTTATTTTATAAAATAAATATTTTATAATAAAGATATAAAGTAAAATATTTTTGTTCAACAGATGTAAAGATAAAATATTTATATTATAAAATATATTTAAAAATCTATTATAAAAAAAAAAAAAAAAAAAAAAAAAAAAAAATTTTTTTTTTTTTTTTTTTTTTTTTTTTTTTTTAATAATATTATAGATATTTAAATATATTTATAAGATATTTAAATATATTTTCATAATATTATATTCATAACATAAATATTTTATAATAAAGATATAAAGTACAATATTTTTGTTCAACAGATGTAAAGATAAAATATTTATATTATAAAATATATTTAAAAATCTATTATAAAAAAAAAAAAAAAAAAAAAAAAAAAAAAAAAATTTTTTTTTTTTTTTTTTTTTTTTTTTTTTTTTTTTTATATATATAAAAAAAAAATATATATATAATATATTTTATTTATATATATTTTTATATATATAAATAAAATATATTATTTATATATAAAAAAAAAAAAAAAAAAAAAAAAAAAAAAAAATAATAATAATAATAATAATAATAATAATAATAATATTTTTTTTTTTTTTTTTTTTTTTTTTTTTTTTTTTTTTATATATATAAATAATATTATAGATATTTAAATATATTTATAAGATATTTAAATATATTTTCATAATATTATTATTAATAATATTTTTATTTTATAACATAAATATTTTATAATAAAGATATAAAGTAAAATATTTTTGTTCAACATATGTAAAGATAAAATATTTATATTATAAAAAAAAAAAAAAAAAAAAAAAAAAAAAAAAAAAAAAAAATTTTTTTTTTTTTTTTTTTTTTTTTTTTTTTTTTTTTTTTTTTTTTTAAATATAAATGTTTTTAATATAAATATTTTATAATAAAGTTATGAACTAAAATATTTTTGTTCAAGAGATGTAAAGATAAAACATTTATATTATATGCGTTCATTCTCACGTGCACACAAAAATAGATAAAGAATAAACTTAATTTTAAACTTGTTATCACAACTGATTGGCCAACGCTTCAAATTTTTATATATTATAGTGTAAAATACATATTATATTTTCGTGAAATGAATAAAGTCACATTTTTTCAAAAATGAATTACCAATCTTGGTAACTTGTGTGTCGTAAAAAAATGGGCCAAAAGAAATTGGATAAATCCAATTTCTTTTGGCCCATTTTTTTACTCTTCAAACACTCAAAAGAGCATGATGAAGAAAGTTTGGTAAATGTTTGAAATGTCCATTACATGCTTACAGCTGGCATAGTGCTGGGGATTGTTTCTGGTTGTTCTGCATATTTTATGAAGGAGGCTACAAAATCATCATCCAAAACCGGCATCTTGACATATAAATTTTCCAGTACCTTTTCTTTAAACATTTCCAGCCAGACAAAAAAGTAATCTTGGTTTTCTCTGTTCTTGGAAATGACTAAATAGGTAGGATCCTTTAAATCTGTAAGGTGCCGTCCTGGATGGACAGTCACTTGCGTATCAGGGCTGTTTATCTTTTGCTCAAATTCCCGCACCGTACTCCTTCTCGCTTTTTTAAGCAAAATACTCAGGTGGATATGCGAAATGACTCGTTTTTGCAAAAATTTTGGATCAACGTTATCCAACGGTCCCGTAACATCTCGTACCCTGATATTGCTTAAATTTCTTCCATAGGTTCTACTGTTCCCCAAAACGATAGCAACATCTTTGCAAAGCCAATACACAAGGCCATCTGAACCGATAATCCCTGTCAAAGAATGATGAGGGATAGTAGAACGTCCAGCAATGTTGTAAACGAGCACGAATGACATGATGGTACTAGAGGCAGGCTCAAAATGAAAGCATGTGCGCTCGTTTTCCTCTATTTATAAGCTAAGCAGTACGTGGTAACCGCAGAATGACAGGAAACGCACCATGAGGTCAAAGTCTTTATTGACATATGGGTCGTCATGAAAAGTTGAAAACATAACATTGGACATCTATTATGAACACAATGTAACAAAAATTGTATAATAAAATTTAAAAGTCGACAATACTATCTACAATTGAATGTTTATTGAATAGAAAGGAGATTCTTTAGGATACAATAGACCAAGATTGGAAAAATTTACAAAGTTTTAAAAATTGCTCCATTATGTTCAAGACTGACATAAAAACATGAATAGAAAAATATTTTCAAACACATTGAATGTGTTTTTTAGTGAACCAATCTTGGCAAGTTGTTGAACGCAAAAAAATGGGCCAAAGGAAATTGGATTTCCAATTTCCTTTGACCCATTTTTTTACTTTCCAATGCCAAATTCTTAGCTTGAGGAAAAAAGTCATCATTTATAAAGCGTCCATCTTTGAAGAGTACATCAGAACGATACTATAGATTGTTATTTTACCGGGTCCCTTTGGCAGAGTATTGAATAATTGAAAAACATGGACCTTTTAATCTTTAATTCGTGAAAATCTCACGGGACCTGTTTTTTTGCTAGCACGGGTTTTTTCTTGGGGTGGATTCTTTTCTTTTACTTGAGGCGTGTCTAACGTTTCTTGAAACCAGGGTGAGTCTGGGGGGGCATAATCCAGTAAGTAGTCATCCAAATCGGATTCGTCCGCAACATCTAAAATCAGCACATCAGCATCAGGTGAATCAGGTTTCTTCTCAAAAGGTTTTTTAAAAATTGGTGTTTCAGGTGATGTTTTCTGGACAGATGAGGCTTTCACAAGAGTTCCTTTTTCAGATTCTAAAAAAATCGACTGTTTAATCGAGGCTTCCACAAGAGTTCCTTTTCTAGAATATTTTGAGCATTTTGAAATTTTTTTACTTTTTAGTTTTCGTTGAAAATAGTTGGGTATAGGAGGATCCCCAGATGATTTCTTGGGCGATGGCTTAAAATATACGGAAGTGGATGACTGTTTTCGAGTCACCGGAGATGCCACAGGTTCAGAAAATTTTTCAATGGGTTTACTGGCCGGGGTGGCCACAGGTTCAGAAAATTTTTCAATGGGTTTACTGGCCGGGGTGGCCACAGGTTCAGAAAATTTTTCAATGGGTTTATTGGCCGGGGAGGCCACAGGTTCAGAGTTTTTTTCAATGGGTTTACTGGCCGGGGAGGCCACAGGTTCAAAATTTTTTTCAGTGGGTTTACTTGCCGGGGAGGCCACTTGCTTAGACAATTTATCTGTTTTGAAATATGTTGGCCATCGTGGTCTATTTTTGAAATTTTGTTTAAAAATAGATGGGTAGCAATAAGTGTCCCATGGTGATTTCCGTGGCGGTGGCTTGAAAAATAGGGGACCGGATGAGTGGTTTGAAGACACCGGAGAGGCCACGGGCTTGGGTGAACCTTTTTCAACTGGCTTATTGGGTCCCCCGACCGGTGTGGATCCGAGTTCTCGAAACAAATTGGTTAAAGTCGGTGGTTGTGTAGAGACCGATAGAGTCTTGGATTTTTCAAATATTTTTTTAATGTCCACTGGAGAGTTTCGAAACACATTGGGTGGGCTCACTTTCGGTATTTTGAAGGGTTTTCCAAGTGACAGTCCAGAGCGTTTCAGTGGTTTGGAGCACACTGGCCGAGGCGACGGGACTCGAGGCAGTTCCTGTGTTTTTTTCGGGCAGACTGGCTGAGGCAGCGAGTGGTTGGGGGGTGGTACAATATCAAGGTTTTTCAGAGCCTCTCGGCACACTTGAAGGGTGTCGGTCTCCACAGGCTTGGAAACATGGGCGAGTCCACTGGGATCAGACTTGGAAACATGGGCTATTCCACTAGGTTCAGGCTGCACAGGCTTGGAAACATGGGCTATTCCACTAGGTTCAGGCTTGGAAACATGCGAGGGTCCACTGGGATTTGGCTTGGAAACATGCGACGGTCCACTGGGTTCCGGCTGCACAGGCTTGGAAACATGCGACGGTCCACTGGGTTCCGGCTGCACAGGCTTGGAAACATGCGAGGGTCCACTGGGTTCCGGCTGCACAGGCTTGGAAACATGCGAGGGTCCACTGGGATTTGGCTTGGAAACATGCGACGTTCCACTGGGTTCCGGCTGCACAGGCTTGGAAACATGCGACGGTCCACTGGGTTCCGGCTGCACAGGCTTGGAAACATGCGAGGGTCCACTGGGTTCCGGCTGCACAGGCTTGGAAACATGCGAGGGTCCACTGGGTTCCGGCTGCACAGGCTTGGAAACATGCGACGGTCCACTGGGTTCCGGCTCCACAGGCGGTTCAGGTTCATAGCAAAAAACTTTCGGCACGGATATCAAGGAGCGTGGATACACAAAGGGTTTATACAGTTTTTTCGTAAATCGGAGGTCCCAATTTTTAACTTCTTGATAGCAGTTTTCGAGCACAGAGAAATTCATCTCCGAAGCCGGAAGATCAAATGGTGACAAAGAAGGCAGGCATGCAGTACCCATGGCGATGAACAGAATAAGCGTTACAGATCTCAAACGGTTTAAATAAGACTCAATCAAACCCCGCCTCTCAAACGCGACTGGAGAGTAGAGATGAAATGAGGGCAGTGGGCGGGCGACCCATTCGAATGTCATTCTTTACATTGAGAACATTCTCAAAACATCTTGTAGCAAGTGTACTTATATATATTTGAAAAAAAAAAAAAAAAAAAAAAAAAAAAAAAAAAAAAAAAAAATTTTTTTTTTTTTTTTTTTTTTTTTTTTTTTTTTTTTTTTTTGAGATACATTCAATACTTTTGAAAAATATTTGTTAACATCATAAAACAAATTTGGAATCATTTTAAACTACACAGTTTTTGATTTAAAAATCTCATTTCCATTTAACACATTTTGCACTTTGCTTATAGTACCCATTATTATTAATGTAGTATACAGGAGAAATTTAAACCATGAAAGTTGTGGTTTCACTTTTTTCTCGATATTTATATTTTCCCAGCCATCGTGTTCCTGAATCCAGACTTCCAATTTTTCGCGGACAAATATCGAGAAATGCATAAATATAATATTCACCAAAGATTCTGACAATTTCCTAGCAATCACATTGCGTGTTAATTCCCCAACAAAGGCAAAAAACGTTACGATTCGGATCCAAGTGATCCCTTCAGCAAAAAGTTCATTAGAAATATCTGTTAAGATACATTCTATTGTATTTTCATTTATTGGGTGTATATCCAAACACTGATTTCGTAAATCCGATCCATATTCATTGTTTAATTCGATAAGTATTCCTTTCAATATTTCAAGCGTATCTTTTTCCATCTGATTTTTGGCACAAATAGTATTAAATTTATATTGATATTGTATCATGTAAGAAAATATGTTTTGCACGATAAATTCACTTCTAACTGTGTTTTTCTGATCCTGCTTCGTATGGTGCATGAAGTACGGTTTGGAAAACATGTCACTTTAACTTATGGAGAAGAGTTGGAGACTGTAGTTTCTTTAGTAAATTCACCTTTCAAATCTGTTCATTCGTCTGACAGAAGTGGAATTGAATTATTGCCATGTAGGTCTAATCTGGGGAGAAACGATCCTTTGGATGAATCGGAAATCTATTTGAATAAAGAACTGGTTCACTGATTTTAAGTATCTTCTTTGAAGGGGTTCCTTGATTAGAAGAGTATTCACATCAAATAATTGCGACGTTGTTTTATTTGACTGGCTTGTGAGACTGTAGCTTCCCCAAATAATAGCAAGTCCATTATAACGAAAAAAAAAAAAAAAAAAAAAAAAAAAAAAAAAAAAAAAAATTTTTTTTTTTTTTTTTTTTTTTTTTTTTTTTTAACAGAAATATTAAAGGTAAAATATTTTTGTTCAACAGATGTAAAGATAAAATATTTATATTATAAAATATTTATATTAAAAAAAAAAAAAAAAAAAAAAAAAAAAAAAAAAAAAATTTTTTTTTTTTTTTTTTTTTTTTTTTTTTTTTTTTTATTAATTGTTTGTAATAATCTTTATAACCATTTTCAAACAACTCGAATAATGAATGATGGGTGAATTTTCAAAAGGCTGTATTGTTGGGATACGATTATTCAAAAAGCCAAATAAAAAATTTATTTCTTCTTCCGATTTTGATAACAATGTATCATCTCGTTCTAAAAAGTATCTTTGACCCTGCACATAAATCCAAAATTTAGTTTTTTTATTATTAGGAGAAGGTTTCATATTTTTTGCTAATGGTATGCGTAAATTGTACAGTTTAAATTGCAGTGGATTATAGGAGCTGCATTCCTTGGTTAAGTGTTCTTCGAAATGATGTCGTCTAGTACCGGGGGGAAATTGTTCGTAACAAAGAATACAGAAGGAGGGATCCATGGGATGCATATGGTCATGAAACTCTTGCAAAGTTTCAAATGTCGCAAGACAGTAGTCACAAGGAATACATTCATCCATGGTATGACATGGGTTCAAATGAAAACGTAATTAAATAAGATTTTTTTTTTTTTTTTTTTTTTTTTTTTTTTTTTTTTTTTTTTTTTTAAGGATATTTTACCAAATTTGGTGCACATGTCATCGCAAAAAAATGGGGTTGAAAATACTTGGATACCAAGTATTTTCAACCCCATTTTTTTGCACTTCGACACCCTTTGGGCTTGAGAAGTTAAAGTCTCAGTGGTTTTGGTGATTTGCGGGTATTTATTTTAGCAAGTGCTTTTTTCACAGTCGTCTGTAAATTATACAGCCAGTTTTTAAAGCGTATACCCTCAGTCCATTTGCAGCTGGTGAGTTCTGGGATCTTGTTTCGGTGATATTTAACTTTTACATGGCCATACTTGAATTCGTCAAACAAGTCCCACTCTTCCATAATACCCAGCAAGTTACGGAGGGCATGAAATTCAATGACCCAGGCATCAGGTCTTGACAACATTTGGAGTGAACACACATCTTTTAGCTGGCAGGAGGCATATTTCAATTCAAAAACACTGTCTTTATTAAGCATCACTACCACATCACTCATGTAAAAATATATTTTGTAATTTTCTCCCAAGACACCCGTTAATCGAAAAATGCCGTCGTGGCGAGGTGCAGGAATATAAGTGAACGAGGCCATCGCAATGAGTCCCGTCGCCGAGCAGCACAATCCTTTTATACGATGAAAGCCACTCCCACTGCTGAGAAGGCAGAATGCATTGATTTTAGATAAGACTCAAAGTCAATCAAACTTGGAGAATTTTAATAGTGAAGAGCCAAGGATCCACTCAGATTGGAATGGGATCACAATAGACAATCTTTACAAACATTGACATCCACACTATTGATGACGGCAAAAGATCCTCCCGTCCCTTCTTTAAATTGCCTACCACAATAGACACATTCCAAAGACGTTTGTACTGTATGCCACACTTCTCTTTCCGGACCCGTGATTAAACGGGAACAATTTCGTTTCATAGCTTCAAAACTCAACACGTCGATCGGCGGTCTGTCTTTGTTTTTAGCTAATCCTTCCCGATTCATGGGTAATAACTCCCCTCGACAAAACATGAACGTTAAAAGGGTAATGACATCCTTTTCGTATTTCGAGTCATCATTCACAAAAAGTTGTCGTCTCGTGACATGGACTAGATTAAAGAAAGCGCATGTAATGCCACACTTTTTAAAGAGGCATCGAATATCCGAAAACGCTGCAATGTGCTTTAAGGGTACACATCTTAAAATTAAATATAAATCCGTCAGATTTTTATAAAGCACTTTGACAGAACCTCGATCTTCCACTAAAATGTATTTAAATGCGGTTAGGTACTTGTATTCCCCTTCCGCATTTTTTCCTTTGTTAAACTCCTTCCCCCTTTCCAAAATACAAGCCTGGGGTAAACGTTGGATTAAAAATGGTAAAGTGGTGTCTTGACTCATAAATACGGTGGCATATTTATGTCGATTGGCCAATTCAAAAATTTGAATGTGATTCGAAAACAAGGCCAACTCATCCAAGATATCTTTTTCAACGTTAAATTCGAGATTAGGAGAGTTGGTAATAGCGGGAATATGTTTACTGTCTAAAGCGCCCTGAGTATCTGATTTCGTAACCCGACAAACAACTTTAATTCCATATGCGTCACAAGCAGATGGAAATTTCATATGTTTGATAACGGTCCAAACAAATTCGGGTACCACGTGAACATTTTCATTAAAGATATTTAAATCGTCAATACGACGTAAATGCTGTTCCAATATTTTTAAAACCGAACGGAGGCTATAGGGTTGTATTCGCTTCAAAATGGCATCATATAAATCGGGACGTTTCAATTGTACCAACAATATCAAACGGTCTGCTATAACACCCATCCGAAAAAAACAAAGATGTCCCTGTTTACGTTAAAAGAATTGCAAATAATTTATGAGAGAGCACGTTGTCGAAAAACGGTAGATGAAATGTGTTTACTCGTCTATATGATGATGACTACCACCTTGAAAATGTGCGATTTATTGGGTTGGTTTAATCGGGATAGAATGAAAAGACGAAAATGTTTACAAGATTTAAAAATTTTGGAAGAATACGAATTGATTCGAATATTATTTCCTAAAAAGCATCAAACGTACTTGTTGCAATGGAAAAAGGCTTGTCACCTTTGGATTGGAAGAAAAGATGTGACTTTTGAAATGTTGAGAAGGTCCTGTAAGCAAGTAAAATACAATTTATTTTAAACTTAAAAAAAAAAAAAAAAAAAAAAAAAAAAAAAAAAAAAAAAAAAAAAATTTTTTTTTTTTTTTTTTTTTTTTTTTTTTTTTTTTTTTTTTTTTTTTTTTTTTTTTTTTAACGTGTGATGGCGGATGGAAAATTAGCGCATAAGTTTCATAACACAACGAGACAAGCAAAATATATCGTCGCTAAACTCCCTGCAAGTTCGATTAGACCGCAAATTCCGTAAAACATATCTTTCCATGTCATATCTTTATTAAAAAAAAAAAAAAAAAAAAAAAAAAAAAAAAAAAAAAAAAAAAAATTTTTTTTTTTTTTTTTTTTTTTTTTTTTTTTTTTTTTTTTTTTTTTTTTTTACAGTACATTTAAACAATTTTAACTTTCGGCCGATGATTTAACATAACAATAAACTTGTCCATTGATGTTGACATAAATTTCTTCCGGTATAAGCATACCATCATATGTTATTTGGAGTACTGGGTTGCATAGAGGTAGTGTGTCCATTAATTCTTCTTGTGAGCCATCTATTTGAACATTAATTTCTTGACTTTCTTTCTGATCATTAACGGTAGCTTTAGTTACACCTAAAGTTGGATTTTGCACTTCCTTAATGGATTTTTTTATAAAGTCGAACCGTGAAAAATTATGTAAACATTTTTCCACATAGATTTTAACCCAATCATTTACTTTCATACCTGTTGGGTTATCTGTAAACATTATTCGAGGCGAAATATTTGGAATAAAGGTGGGATCTGCATCACAAACATCAATGTAACCTTTGTTCCAGAGAGAGTGTATTTTGTCAACATTTTTAAACGAAAATTTCACTTTTGACATGATGCTTACCATTTGGTCAAACGAAAACACTGGTAGTTTTCTGAATGTTTGAGCGTATTCTGGAACAAAATCATTTAAATTTTCAGTTCCATACTTTACAGCAAATCGATAGGGATTGGAATATTCTAGAAACTTCCCAACACTTTCACTGCTCCAATATATACTACCATTATACACAACGGCTGCTAATAAATCAGGCTTGCTGGGGAAAAAAGAAACCCGAAACCACATGATTCAATGAAAATGAAACTAAAATCTCAGATAGAGCCCCTGTCACATTGTGGGAGATATCGATACAGCGACATGCGTTATGTTGTGCTTGGGTTTATATAGAGACATTTCCTTACAAAAAAAAAAAAAAAAAAAAAAAAAAAAAAAAAAAAAAAAAAATAATAATAATAATAAATAATTTTTTTTTTTTTTTTTTTTTTTTTTTTTTTTTTTTTTTTTTTTTTACAATTTTGATATAAACATTTTATCTTTACATATGTTACTATTCGTTACTCCGTTTGATGACATGGAAAAATTTGGATGTGCTGTGCACGTTACTT
>CAXHSM010000968.1:0-32000 GCA_964019185.1 Maratus speculifer | reverse complement strand
TTATATTATGGTCAATAGGGAAAATTTTTCAAATGTATTTTATACGTTTAAAATTTAGAATGCATAATTATTACATAATTTTGTCGAGTTATTTCACATTTTATGAAAATCGGATGCATAGATCAATTACAGGGACAATCAAAAGTATTCCGTAACATAACGGTCAATGGGGTAAAATGTTTCAAATGCATTTTAATGGTGTTACACTCATTCGAACTTAATAAAATTTATTTGCAACTATAAAGTACATATTATAATATACATTTTACATAATTTGTGGTGCAAAAAACATTTGTTATTAATTTACAAGGCCACACAAAGGTATTCCATTACATAATGGTATAGGGAGAACATTGTTTGATGAGCGTTTTAATTGTAATTCAATTTTTACAATTTTAGGAGATTGATATATGAGAGTGATATTTTTAAAACTTCGTTATCGTACGAACGCACCTCATTTGCTACGCTTCACGTGCAATTTCCAACTTGTTTTTTACAGTGTACTTCTTAATTCATATGTATATCGTGTGATTACTTCAAGCAGTAAAAAATTATTCCGTGTATAACGCGCACCTACGAGTTTTGCCTTAATTTTTTCAAAAAAAAAAAAAAAAAAAAAAGTGTGCGTTATACACGAGTAAATACGGTATATATTTTTTCTTTTTAAAAACTGTTTTTCTGTATTATCTATATAATATTAAAAAATCTATACAATATAATCTGTTTAAATTTATCATCTACGTAACATAATCTATTTAAATGTATATACAATAAATGTATATAACGATATCACATGTTGTTGACTTTGATGAAGATAATGTTGATGAGACAAACAGCACTTCAAGGAGTCAAACAGCTAATGTCTTGACTACATTTATTCAAGTTTTCTGAGCGCAGCAGTTTGTCCAACGATGCAGAAATTATGAAACTCCACGGAATACGAAATGACTTTCTAAAAAAGAAAAAAGAAGAGAGATCATTACTATTCAACATACTGATATCCGAGATTTGTGACGCAGAAAGATAAATTAGTGCATATTCATTCTGTATTTCTTATTACATTGTTATAACTTCATATTATGCAAAGAAAAGAATAGAATGATGAAAAATTCAAGTGTAAAACTAGTGCAATTTTAAAAATCATGTTAGATTCATATGTGCAAGTAAGGCGGCCGAGTGTTGAGACATTTTAGTTACAATTTAGTATTTCTGCAAAACTGCGTAGGGCCGCAAAACTAAATTAGATTTTTAACAGACTTTAGTTTGAATTTTCTGAACATAAATTCCTTTAGTGATTTTGGAATCTTTTTCAAGGGACGCTCAAGTTGTTTTAGTGGGAGGGGGAGGGTGAGCCCCCCTAGCACCCCCTTAGTTATGGCACTGTTTACGAATAGGATTACTGTGCACATTTTCCTTTTATAGTCATGTATCTATGTTCTACATTACATTATTGAATTTTTTTTTGATTCAAACTGTTTAAATAATAAAAAACATTCTTTACTGTCATTTTTTGTTTAATTACAACTTCTACACGTTTTTCCCGGCATTTATTCTGTAATCCGGAAAATTAAGTGATCCGGCATGCTTCAAGTCCCGAACGTGCCGGATTAGAGGATATTTACTGTATATACATATAAATAATCGATGTAATAATAATAAAAAGAATAAATAATAATAATCATGATTGTTATTGTTACATTAAGATTACTTTCGTTATTAATTCGGAAGTCTTCAACACACTACTATCAGTTAAATTGGACTTTTCTCCATTCGAAATTTCTCAGTTAATTCAATCAAATATTTGCATTTAGTGTTAGATTTCAATTTCTACTAAGTCTGCTGTTGCCTAGGGAGATTAAAATTATTTTCAAATATATTCAATGGAATCCTTCCATTCTCTATAATTACAGAGAAAGCCGATTTACTTTACAAACATTACGATGGAATAATAGAGTGTTCTTTAAATATTAGTTGAGTGTTGCCAGATTATCTTTCCTTTAAATAATTCTGGACATAGCATTGGTAGGAAAACTTAATTAAAATATTGTTAGAGTTTATAAATTAAGATACAGAATGATATAAAGTAAACAATTTATAAAATTCAGTAGCAAGCAAATGATGACACCTATTGGATTTTGTAGGAGTGAGAACGTGTGTATTAAAACAGCTGCATAATGAGAACCACTACTTTAACATGCATAATTTTAACAATTCTTACTTAAAATGAAATAGTAGCAGAGAGAAAACGATGCACTGGGACTATTGACACGCCTGTAACATTGTAACGCCCTTTATAGGTAAATTTTTACACAATTTTTATTAAATTGTATGGCAAATAAACGGAGATAGTTAATGAAATTTGAGTAATGTGAACCGCTGATTTGTAGTGAATAGATTTGTAACGAGAACTACTATGAATAGCAGTTGTGTAGTGAATAGCTGTTTACTGAGAATCACAACACCATAAAAATTAAATTTGCAAATTAGTCAATTCTTACATACGTAAGTAAATAAAATTTTAAAATTATACATTTGTCATTAAATTTACACAAGTATTGCTAAAATTATTTGCATTTATGTGTGTTTTTTGGTTGAATAGTACTGTGTAGTTTGTTATCCCTTCAAAAACTCAAACAAGTGTGAGAATAATAGAAAGGCTTATGGATTTATCCAAATCGGTGTTTAAACGCAATTTACAAATTTTAGATGGCACACAAATATCTGGGCATTTTGCATATTACATCAAACTGCGAGGAAGAATATTAAACAGATATATGCATAAGAACAGAATATTACAACATACTTTACTGTCATTTTTTTGTTCAATTATAACTTCTTCACGTTTTTCCCGGTATTCATTCTGTAATCCGAAAAACTAAGTAAAACAGCATGCTTCTAGTTCCGAACGTGCCGGACTAAAGGATGTTTACTGTATATGTATATTAAAGATCGATGTAATAATAATATAAACAACAAATAATAAAAATCATGATTGTTATTATTACTTTACGACCATTTTTGATATTGTTTCGGAAGCCTTAAACCTAGTACGATAAGTTAAATTGGATTTTTCTCCTTTCAAAATTCCTCAGTTAATTTCATCAAATATTTGCTTTTAGTGTTACAGCTTGCTAATTATTTTAGATGTTCGACGATTTCAGTTTCTGCTCCGTCTGCTGTTGCCTTGGGATATTCAAATATTTTTCGGATTCATTCAAAGTAATCGTTTCATTCTCCATATTTACAGCGATGGCTGATTTGCTTTACAAGCACTATTATGGAATGATAGAGTCTACTTTAAACATTAGTGGAGTGTTCCAGATTATCTTTCCTTTAACTAATTATGCATATAGGACGGATTGGAAAAGTTAATTAAAATATTGTTAGCAATTATAAATTAAGACACAGACAAGTCTGAAATGAACTGACCATTTTTAAAATTCGGTGGCAAGGAAATGGAGACAACTCTTAAGATTTGAAGGAGTGAGAACTAGTGTGTATTGAAACCACTGCCTTAAAATGTATATTTTTAACAGTTCTTTCTTAGAATTATATAGTATGCAGAGATAGAACTATGCATTGGGAACTAGTGACATACCTGTAACTTTGTTACACCCTTAACAGGAATACTGTGAATATTTTCATTTTATAGTCAAATACCTATATTGTAGCTTACATTATTGAGTTTTCTTCTATTCAAGCTGTTTAAATAATGAAAAACATGTTTTACTGTCATGTTTTATTTAATTATAACTTCTACTCGTTTTCTCTGCATCCATTCTGTGATCCGGCATGCTTCAAGTCCCGAACGTGCTGGATTAGAGGATGTTTACTTTATATGCATCTTAATGATGGATGTCATAAAAATAAAAACAACAATAATAATCATGACTGTTATTCTCACATTCAGATTATTTTTGTTATTTACTTGAAAGCCTTTAACATAGTGCGATAAGTTAAATTTGATTTTTCTCCCTTCGAAATTCCTCAGTTAATTCAATCAAACATTTGCATTTAGTGTTACAGTTTCCTAATTATTTCAGATGTTCGAAGATTTCAATTTCTGCTACGTTCTGCTGTTGCCTGGGGATATTCAAATTATTTTCGAATACATTCAATGGAATTCTTTCGATTCTCTGTATTTACAGCGAAGGCTGATTTGCTTTACAAACACCATGATAGAATAATACAGTCGAGCCTCTATATAACGAAATCCATCGTTCCAGTAAAAAATTCGTTATATAGAGAAATTCGATGTATAGAGTATGATGTTAAAAATAGTATTTAATGTGTAAATTTTGAACAAATATTATTTTTGATCTTTTTAATTAAGAATTTGAAATGTTTAAAAGTATATATTAACCTAACATTTTATTTCTTACTTATTTAAGCAGTTTCAAAAAAGAGAAAAGACATTTATTTGAAAGCTTAATAAAAATCAAATAAGGAAGACTTACATAAATTTCAGAGGAAGAAATCTGTAATTTTTTGTTGTTTTGATTTTAAAATTACAATTGTTACGCTTTCAAAAAAAATTCTCAAATTTTAGCAAGGAATGAAAAATTGTAGTTGATATTTTCCTCCATTTGAAGGTCTCTCTTATGTGCTCTCATTGATTCCTCTCTTATATGTGTAACAATTCAATTGACTGTGTTTTGAGAAGGATGTTGAAAGGTGTGTGGGAGGTGGGATGAACTTGTTAGATTTAAAGAATAAGGAGAGAAGTAATATTTATATAAAAAAAAAAAACCTCTCCACTGAACGATAAATCAAAAATAAGTGGTGGAAAATTGATTCCATATGATTTCGAAGCTTTTTTAAAACTGAATAAATTAAGATCAATTTATGAAAAAATTCGTTATATGGAGATAGATATTTCGCTATATAGAGTCTGTTTTTAATGTAATCATGCGAAAAGGGGACCGTTCTTACTAAAAATTCGTTATATGGAGAAATTCGATGTATGGAGTTTCGTTATATAGAGGTTCGACTGTATAATCTTCTTTAAGCATTAGCTGAGTGTTGCAGATTATCTTTCCTTCAACTAACACTGGACATAGGACTAGTAGAAAAATTAATTAAAATGTCATCAGCATTTTTGAATTAAGATACAGAATAGTCTAAAATGAACTGACAATTTTTAAAATTCACTAGCATGCAAATGGTGACAGCTATTGCAATTTGTAGAAGCGAGAAACAGTGTGTACTGAAATAACTGCATAGTGAGAATCACATCTTTTAGACTGGGAGGCGTCAGCACAGACAATCACCTCATCGAGTTCAAGGATGAAAATCTAGGATTAGTTAAATCTCGATTCGTACATTAAAGCGCAATCGGTCTGCCAAGTCGTAATCTGGTGGAAAACACCTAAAAATCAGATTTTAGTGGTTAATTCATAGGTTTACCACTATGTTTTCCTGCTCCCAATCCTCCATATTTTCATACGTTTGGATGCAAGAAAGCACAGTGGTAAAAATTGCGAGTCAACCGTTAAAATCGTGTTTTTAAATTGTTTTCACTAAGATAAGACTTGGCAGGACAATTGCATTTTAATATGCTAATTGAGATTTAACTAATCCTAGATTTTCATCCACGAACTCGATGGGGTGATTGTTTGTGCTGCCGCTTCCCGGTCTATTTAACATGTGTATTTTTAACAGTTCTTTCTTAAAATTAAATAGTATGCAGAGAGGATACTATGCATTAGAAAATAGTGACACACCTGTAAATTTGTAACACCCTTCACAGGTGAATTTTTACACAATTTTTATTAAATTGAATGGCAAATAAATGGTGAAAGTTAATGAAATTTGAGTAGTAAAAACCACTGTGTAGCGAGCACGTTTTTCCAGGCATTCATTCTGCATTCGGAAAATTAAGTAATCCGGCATGCTTCGAGTACCGAATGTGCCGGATTAGAGGATGCTTACTATGCATATTAATGATCGATATAATAATAATAATAACAACAAATAACAATAATCATGATTGTTATTATTACGTTAAGGTCACTTTTGTTATTTTGTTGGAAGACATCAAGCTAGTACGATATGCTAAATTGGATTTTTCTCTCTTCAAAATTTTTCAGTTAAGTCAAGCAAATATTTGCATTTAGTGTTACAGTTTCCTAATTATTTCAGATATTCGAAGATTTCAATTTCTGCTACTTGTGCTGTTCCCTAGGAAGATTCAAATTATCTTCGGATACAATCAGTCATCAGTGGAATCCTTCCATTCTTTATATTTGCAGCGAAGGCTGATTAGCTTTATACAAACACTATGATGGAATAATAGAGTCTACTTTAAACATCAGTGGAATTTTGGAGATTATCTTTCCTTTAATTAATTCTGGACATAGGATTGATAGGAAAAGTTAATTAAAATATCATTTGCGTTTATAAATTAAGATACAGAATGATTTAAAATGACCTGACATTTTTTTAAAATTCAGTAGCAAGAAAATGGTAATAATTATTGAAATTTGTTGAAGTGAGAAATAATGTGTACTGAAACAGCTGCGTAGTGAGAATCACAGCTTTTAGATCGGGAGGCGGCAGCACAGACAATCAATTCATCAAGTTCATGGATGAAAATGTAAGATTAGTTAAATCTCGATTAGCATATTAAAGCGCAATTGGTCTGCGAAATCGTATCTTTTTGGAAAACACCTGAAAATTAGACTTTAATGGTTGACTCATAGGTTTACCATTATGTTTTCCTGCTCCCAATGCTCCATGTTTATAACTTTTGGGTACAAGAAAGCACAATGGTAAACCTTCGAGTCAACTGTTAAATCGTATTTTTAGGTGTTTTTAACCAAGATAGGACTTGGCAGGAGATTTAACTAATCTAAGATTTCCATCCATGAACTCGATGAGGTGATTTTCTGTACTGCCGTCTGTCGGTCTATTTAACATGCGCATTTTTAACAGTTCTTTCTTAAACATAAACAGTATGCAGAGAGAAAATTATGCACTGGGAACTAGTGACACACTTGTAACCTTGTAATATCCTTAAAAGATGAACTTTTGAAAGATGTGTATTAAATTGAATGGCAAATAAATGGAGTTAATGAAATCTGATTAGTGGAAACCACTGCGTATTGGACCCGTTTTTCCTGGCTTTCATTCTGCAATCCAGAAAATTAAGTAATCCGGCATGTTTTAAGTTTCGATAGTGCCCGATTAAAGGATGTTTACTGTATATACATATTAATGATCAATGTAATAATAATAAAATCAACAAATAATAATAATCATGATTGTTATTGTCAAATTAGAATAACTTTTGCTATTAACTTCCAAGCCTTCAACATTGTACGATAGGTTTAATTGGATTTTTCTCCCTTCGAAATTGATCAGTTAGTTCAATCAAATATTTGCATTCATTGTTATAGTTTCCTAATTATTTCAGATGTTCGAAGATTTCAATTTCTGCTACATTCTGCTGTTGCCTAGGGAGATTAAAATTATTATCGGATACATCCAAACGAATTCTTCCATTCTCTATATTTACAGCAAAGGCTGGTTTGCTTTACAAACACTATGATGGAATAATAGAGTCTACTTTAAGGGTGTATTTCGATTCAAACTGCTTATTTTCCGATTTATTTTTGAATTCACTTTTGCTCTCAAACTCATCAAAGTCGCAGATTCTCTTATTTAGAAAGTACTCAAGGTGCCATGACTGTCAATTCTTTGATAAATGCAGAAAATATTGCAAAAAAAGCAATCAAAAACTGCATTTTGAACAGATTTTTCCGAAGCGAGAGATTTGGGAACGAAAAATAGTGTCATACTGAGAAGATAATTGTTCATAAATCAAATTCTAATGAATTGAGTGTAAAATGACATCTCACGGCACCTTGTACGTCTCTTCAAAAATCCCCTCAGCAAGTTTCATGTTTCTACTTTTAAAAATGTGTCTGAAATTGTATCGGAAAATTTCGAGCTGTTGAAGGTGGAAAACTGTTTTTTCGAATACACCCTTAAACATTAGTTAAGTGTTGCAGATTATCTTTCCTTTAAATAGTTCTGAACATAGAGCTGGTATAGGAAAAGTTAATTAAAATATAATTAGCGTTTATAAATTAAAATACAGAATGGTCTAAAATGAACTGACATTTTTTTAGCGTTTTGTTCATCTGCTGAAACCTTATCCGTCTCTATCCTCTGTCTATCTGTCTGCCACAGAGTCTGTACACAAAAACTATATAAGTCAGGGAGTTCAAATTTTGTGTACTTACAGCTGAATACCTCTTGCCACACAATAAGTCATAAAATTTTGAAAAAGACTACAATTTTAATTAAAATACATTTTTTAATATCATCAGCTCATATTTTTTTGGGTTTTTTTTCTTCTAATTATTGCACACAAGTTTAAATAGATAATAAAAATTATTATGTACATGTAACATAATTTAATGGATTGGATAAATCACATGAAAAACGAGCTTATTTGTTTTTATTTCACGATATTATATGAGGACCCCAGAAGCCAAGAGGTATAAGTGACAAAATTGAAAAAAATAAACTAAATACACAGACGACCTAAAAATATGCTTTTTGCATTTCAGGTAAAGAAATATACGTGATTTTCTTATTATTTGTTGAGTTATAGAGGCAAACCAATTTTTTCGAAAAACAAACAATATTGATTAATCATACATTTAAAGAAAATTGTACTTTATTTTTTAACAGTTATTAATATAAGAGTTCAAAGACCAGAATGCAACAAGCAGAAATTTCCTATTTCAATCCACTCAATTGTTATTGATGTTCCAATTTAACATCAATTATCTTTAAACTCAATTTACTCCAAATCGAAATTTTGTCACTTGTACCCCTTGGCTTCTGGGGTCCTCATATATTATCTATTTTGACAAGCGAAGTGAAATATGTTTTTATTTATTAAATTCCTATTCATTTAAATTACTATCCGTCTTTGGTGACCAGTTTCTTTCATTAATTTATGCTAAGTTTGCAATATTTTACTTTTATTCATAATTTTATTTACTTGCATTTCTTCACTAAATCTGCAGATTCTGAATGAGAAATCAACAAACCTATGCGATCAAGACAGCATTTAGGGAAAGAATTCAGTATTCTGTTCTGGTTGGCGCGATTGGCAAAGAAATCCAAAATAGCGCCGAAAAACCGTTTAGCAAACTCTTTCAAGAATTTGGAGTTAAAATGTGTCATATATTTTGAATGTATGTTGCATGCTATAAATATTATAAGTTAGATACAAAAATTTGAAATAGGATAGTGGATAATTTCCAGGAGGCGCATTTCTAAATATAATGGCGCTGCCATTTATGCAAGGAATGATTAATTTTCATTGACAATTTTCGTTTGTTTATTTAATGATAAAGTGTTTTGAAGGAGATATTAAACGAAACCCTCTGTGCGATCTACGATCACACTTACCCACTTGTTTTAATTCAGTTGCAAGTAAATGGTGACAACTATTGAAATTTGTAGAAATGAGAACCAGTGTGCATTGAAGCAGTTATGTAGTGAGACCACCGTTTTAACATGTATATTTTTACCAGTTGTTTCTTAAAGCTAACTAGTACACTGTAAAAAAAAAATCTATAATCCTACAGATGTAAAGTTGCCGAAATCTGTATGGTTACTAACATTTTATCTGTATACTGTACAAGAAAAAATGTAAATCTACAAAACTATTTTGTAAAGTTACAAAAATCTGTAACTTTACAAGCGAGTCTACTAAAATGACAGTTATGTTACTAAAATTTTATCTGCAGCCTGGGTTGCAGCTACATGAAAAATTCTTGGAATCCCCGTTTCCTAAGAAATTCTTAGTAACCTTAGAGATTTTTTGATTTTCGGTGAAAATCTGTTACATGGATTTTTGCTGTTGTCGTTACATAAAAAGTTCTAGGAAATCCTAGTTTCCTAGAAAACTTTTAGCAATTTTACAGATTTTTTTTACAGTGTATGTAAAAAAAATCTGTAGAAAATCTATAGCTTTTTGGCCCAAAATCTGTGGGAAATCCGAAGGTATTTGGCCCATTATGCAGATATTTTTAAGAATATCTCTAAAATTTCTGCAGATATTTTAAAGATAAAACTGAGTCTGCAAATTCTCTTCACATTTCTGTAGAATTTCTGCAGAAAGTGGCGATTTCTTCAGATAATCTTAAGATTATTTTTAGTGGGATATACAGAGAGAACCACTATGCAGTGAGAACTAATGACAAACCTGTAATCCTTTAACACCCTTAACAGGTTTAGTTTTACATATTTTTTTTTATTAAATTGAATGGCAAGTAAACGGAGATAGCTATTGAAATTCGAGTAGTGAGAACCACTAAGCGATGAACAGCTATTTAGTGAGAACAGCCATCTAGTGAAAAAAATGTCTTTTTTTCAACGTTTATTTCTTAAGGATGTTCTTAAATCAAAAATGGCAACTTTGTGACATAAATTTAAATTTATTTTTGTTCGGAAATGCATGAAACTAGCAGGTGTTGTTATTCAGAGACTGTCTAATCGCACTCAATTTTCGTGTTTTTTTTTTTTTTTTTTTTTTTTTTTTTTTTTTTTTTTTTTTTACAAACACAATACATCTTTTATAACAAGCCTTAATAGTTGCCGTTTTTGAACACATTTCCCGACAAAAGCAGAAAAACCGGTCGAAAAGCTGGAGAAAAACGGGTGATCACGTGATCGAAATAGCTTAGAGCTGGATAGGTAATTTATTTATCATAAAATGGAAAATTAAGTTCTATTTGAAATCGTTTCCATAGTCAGGCCTTCCAGTTTAATGTCTTTCCGTTAAAAAATGAATTTGTAAATGTATCAAAACGTTTTGCGCTAGTTGAGCGGAGCAGTTGAAAACCCCCTTATAAAACTAAATAGTGTGCAGAGAGAATTTCTTGAAAGGGTTAAACTTCGTATATTTGAAAATTCGATTTCAACGTTGAAAGAAGACATCTCAGATTTAAATACATATTTTTTGCAAGTTGATAACTCCGAAATTGGGCCCGGGGAAAGTGTTATCGAAAGACAGAAACTAGTCGTTGGAGGCCACCGTAATACTTACCCATCATTTATATGCATATGAAAATAAAATATGTGAAAACTATTTATACAATGTATTTCAATTCCAAAACTAAATTTAAATGTTGTTAATACACATAGTAATACTCTATTAATGAATTGCTGATGCACCAATTTCAACAAATTATATAAAACACCAAACTACTCAAGAAGTACCAAACTGCGTAAAAGAAACATCCTTATAACTCCAAAAATAATAATCATATTAACTAACAGTTTGCTGCGTCGGATTAAGCGTCTCATTTCCAATTAAAATATACCTCTAAATTGAAATTTGAATGAAATACAGGATCATGAAAAATCGAAGAATGTGGAAAACAGGATTACAAATATCTCGACAACTAATAATCCGATCGACTTCGTTCTTTATGCAATTTTTTTTTTTTTTTTTTTTTTTTTTTAATTGCCCTTTACATGCATTCCTTAAAATAAAAAAATTCGAAAATTTTTATGTACCTTTCATCAGAACGAATTTTTCGAGAATCCGGAAAAAATAGTTCCGGATAATCGAGGTTGCTGATATTCAATAGACTTCGTCCCATTCTTACATACTAAGTACATACAAAATTTCAAGTCTCTATCTCAACTTGTTCGTGAGATAGAGCGTTTACAGACAGACAGAAGACGGACGGCAATTTTTTTTTTCTAAAAATATGTTTTTCGAAATCTCCAGTGTCTAAAACGTGTAAATCCGTCAAAATTTTTTTTTCGATTTTCAAAACGATTGCAAGACTTACCCTATACTACGTATGATGGGTAAGTAAAAAGTCAAACGCGAAAACGATATTTTTTGTTTTTTGTTCAAAGGGTAGACAACAATATTTTTTAACTAATTGCCTCGTTTAAGATTTAAACATACGCAATTTAAGACTATGTCTTCCTTATATAGAATGGTTTTATTGTATGTAAGAACTTTTCCAAAAAATACTTCATTCATCGCTGTGCTTTTACCTACCAAGTGTAGAGAATAAATAATGATAACAACAATATATAAATGTATATATATATATAAGATGATTTTTAGCTATATTCTGTAACCCGGAGTAAAGACTATTACTTGTCGAACTGCGCGTATATTTAATAGAATTGTTGCGTCATTTTGTAAAATACTGACTAAATCAAAATGAGGCTTTTATTTTCACTCTGTTTGTTTTCAATTTAGCGGGAGAGTTACCATTCTATACTAAAAGATAAATTTAAAATAATATTAATGCGTAAAAAATAATGTAGTAAAAAACATCATCGACTATTTGGCGTTTAGTTTGAAATTAATAAAACAATTTATGCAAGAGGTTGCTGATGAATCATTTACGAAATACATCCTATATAAAATAATTATATAGATATACGATTAAAATTTTACAGAATGCACATGATTCAATTTCCCTGCCTGGTGGAAATGTTTTCTGTAAAGTAAATAATTACTATGAAATATCTAAAAAAAAAAAAAACTTATAATGATGTATGTTTTATTAATCCGAGCAATTTATAACTGAGATTTCTTACACAAGAAAGAATTTGGCCTGACATTATTAATGATGATTCATTATTATCAATAACATAATGCCATCATTAAAGTATTCATTAATAACAAACCGTAATATTAGTGTTCCAAATTTATTTTGTGTAGTTTATTTTCAGATTTAATAGTTAGATTATACATATGTATGTATTTATAAAAACGGAACATCAGTATAATTGCGAACTTTTTGAACTATCAGGAAAGTTTATAAATATCACAAATATATATATTTATATATGTGTGTGTGTGTAATATCAGAACGTAATTATGTTGAATACAGGGGTGTAGTCGTAAAAATAACAGAGGATATATGCTCTTAACAGAGGGTATACGCTCAAGGCAGAGAGTATACCCAAGAGTGCGTGTATTATAGCTTCCTTCAGAAACAAAGGGTATACGGTGTTCCTTTAAAAAATCCTTAAGTTATATGGCGTATACCCTCTTATACCCTCCAGTACATCCCTGGTTTAATACTGTCGATAAAATGTTAATTTCTGCTCTAAATCACACCATTTAACAAGAAAATTTCATCAAGAACACTGGTAAACTTAGCAGTCGTATGGCACCGGGTCGTAAAACAACAAATAAATATCTTTTAGCATGTTTCCCACTTAAATTAGACCAAAGCGACGAACATTATTAATCACATTTATCCATATTCCACATCAAAGAATTCCACTCGTGGTGGTTGAAACTTCATATCGGCGTAAGATGCAGCCATTTTGAGTAAAAGATGCTATTATCATAGAACTTGAACAGATAAATTCTTCTCACCATCTGACAGGCGTTTTACTAGCACAAGAAAAAACGTAGAAAAACCATTCTGAAATCAATGTAACAAGCTTACAATAGGCTCTGCACTAAAATACAGGATTTTATGGCTAAGTTCTAAGTTGCCAATTAATTATTTAGGAATATGAGTTTAACCAATGCGAAATTTTATCCCGCGAAAAAGAAAAAGAGTTCTCTCAGTCACTCGGAGGATTACATGATGCAATCCGGATTCTAGCGTCGCTTAGAAGGAAATTTTGGATAATCAAATGACTTTTTTAAAACATAAATACATAAAATATTATGGAGCAGGTAAAAGAATACATTTAAGTAATAAAATTTTAAGAAAAGGATTAATTTGTCAGATTAATGGTTTTTAGAATGAAAAAAAAAATACCATTGATTATAGGCAGGGAATTAAAATAAATATGTTAAGATATTATAAAAAGAAAGGAGAAGTTAAATATTATAAGAATTTGGAAATAATTAATTCAGAATTAAGGTGATTTTTTTTTTATTATTACACACACACATATGTGTATAACGTTATAAAAAATACTATAGCTATTACTCAAAGATATTTCTAATCGATAAAAAAAAACGCCTGTTCAGTTTTCACGCAAAGTAGATATGCATATACATAATGCTTTGTGCAATACATTCTACGTTTAATAATGCATTCATAAGAAATTTTACTTATTTTGAAAATTAGATATGTTACCTAAAATTTACGAAATCCTGCAACTGTCAATCTTGCCCATTTGTTAATTCACCCTGAATGTAATAATTGGAGCATATTTTTTTTTATTATACTTAATTCTCTACAAATATATGCTCTATACTAAGTTAATTAAATAGTTCAAGATTTGGAAAAAATATTATTTATAGTTTTTCCTAAGTATTAATAAAACATTTTGAGCGAAGTGCTTGCAACACGAATACAATTTTAACAGCATTGTAACTTACTAACGAATTTTCGACACTCTGGTGTTTTAAAAATATTGAAATACATTTTTCAACTAGTATTTATTGATATATTGTTTTCTTTTTAGCCTGGTAAACAATATGTAACTAAATAAGTTACAAATTATGATCTAAAACAATCTTTACCTTTACACTGCAAAACCATTTTTCTGAAAATTCTTCAAGCAAAAACTAAAGGAAAAAAAAATATTTTTAATACAGCTATTTTGTCAAAAATAGCTCATATTATAAAGTTTATTTGTATAATGTTTTTTTTTAAATCAAGCTTTTTTGTTTTGTGTATAAACTTACCTATTTAATATGAAGAAAAATTTTGCAAATTATGTAAAACTTTTTTTTTTTTTTTTTTTTTTTGCCAATTTTGAATTTTATGCTAGATTGAACTTCTGAAAGTAATTCTATATTGTAAGGTGCGGGGTAGAAAGGGGACGAAATTGAAAAAAAAAAAAAAAAAAAAAAAAACCAGCCTTTTAAAAAAATTATCGAACTATTTATCTTAGTAAATAACATATATGTTAGAATATGGGATTCTGGCATATTTAATCATTTTATCACTATTTGTAGAAGAGATACTTCAATTTAGATGAGGTAGAAACTCTTATTCTTGCTATATTGATGGATTAAGTCAAAATGAGTGATGTTTAATTAGATATTAAAAATGACATAATCATGAGAAAAACATATAAATTTTCCTCGTCAGCATTTTTACCTGCTAAAAACCAGAAAGGTGATTCCCAGGGGCGTAGCTACAAATATTTATTAGGGGGGGGGGGGGTTAAAAATTTCCCAACTTGAAATAATTTGTATTACTGTTAGAAAAGCTTGTGTTCACTCATAAAGCTCTCCTGAAATTCATATTGTAATAGTACAGTATGGATTAGAGTCAGCCAGTGGCGAAGCCAGGATGGGTGACACCCGGGGCGGATGGAAATGGCGTCACCCCCCCCCCCCTTCCGATCCGTCATATATTTTTAATCACAATTCTACGTTATTATAACAAATGATCATACCATTCTTTTTACCTTTTATCCTCCTGCATAAAAAAAAAAAAAAAGAAAAACAGGAGCTACTTATTACGCACCCACAGTCCTCATAAATCAATGTGGTGTCTTTATGTCGAGAAAAATTCTTTTTTTTTTTTTAAAATTTTATTTTTCTACCCACTCATTGGGTTGGTAGGTTTTTGTTTCCTAGTGCATGTGTTTTTTTGATACATCATTCTGTATAAAATTTCACATTCTCAAAAAAAAAAAAAAAAAAAAAAAAAAAGGCTAGCTCTATTGCGCCGTGCGCTAAAAATTTCATTTTATTTCAGAATCCCTTTCCAAAATCTTATAAGATTATATACATTTGCTTATAAAGATTGAGTGTCACCCCTTAGAGGGTGACACCCGGGGCGGACCGCCCCCTCCGCCCCCCGCTTGCTATGCCACTGGAGTCAGCTGTTGATGGACAAAAGTATGTAGAAAAGTAAGATACGATAGATAAATGGTATTTTGATAGAATGGACAAACACAATGACAGATTGAGCCTTACTGCTTTTATTTGTATTTTTTTTAATTATTTGAATATTACAACACTCAGAAAAGAAGTCATCGAAAGGATAATAAATTCATATTTGTTTTACTACTTTCTTAAAAAAAGAAAAAGGCCTTTCAAAAATCTACAATTTTCCAACTTCGCAAATATTGGGGGGGGGGGGGGGACTAACCCCCCATAACTCCTCATGGTAAAGCTTCTGGGGATTCCACTCAGAAAAATCATAATAAGATGTCAATAAATATGGAAACGAAAATCAATGGTAATTCCCCTTGAAAAATATCAACTAAATAATTTGAATAAAGGACTTTTATTAACAGCCCAGTAAATCATCATATAGGGGAATATCTCTAACTACCGCACAATGTTAAGGATATTTTTCACAATTCAAAAATGTTAATTAAATTTTCATAAGCACCCTACATATGCACCTTCATAAAAATGGCAAATATTTCATTAATTTTTGTAAGAATCTGCATTTAATGCCATGCGAGTTAACGAGTCAACACTTTCTGATATTTTATAAACTATTTGAAGAGTGAAAAATCCACTTCTGAACCACCGCACGCGTATTTAATACAGCAGTATAAGCTTATCAGTATAAAAAATCCTTAATTGATTAAAAGTTTGTGACGCAGCATTTTATCTTATGGCTCAAAGAATTTTTAATATAGATTTTAAAAATAATGATATCAAATTTTGATTGACACTATGCTATTAATTGAAAAATATATACTCGTATTATTTATTTCATCATTTTATTTTCGTTTAATTTATAATCGCATGTGCAAAAGTCATGTTCAACATGAAAAGATGTATAAAACTTTATTCGCTGTTAATTTTTAATGTAAATTTCTCATAAATTCAAAATATAAGATTTAAAAGATACATAAAATTTAAGTGACTCCTTAATGAGGTTTTAAAAGGTTTATTTTAAAATTCAATTTAAATTATTTTTGATTCGGTTAAAATATATTTAAACACCTAAACAAAACTTTTAATTATCCAGTATACGGTTAAATAGTATACCATTTTCATTGAATTTGTATTATGCATCGAAATGTATTTATTCCAATTAATTAATCTATCATTTGTGTAAGGCTATTAAAAATTGTAAGTGAAAATTTCTGTGAATGAATTCTTTGTGTCATTGTATCCAAACTAAGTGAAATGTAAACAGTAGAGATGGGAAATATAGTTATTTTTGGTTAACAGGTTACATCGTTCCACACATTCCCAGGTAGCAGGTTTCAACAACCTGTTATTTTTGTAACGTAATAACTAATCAATGAGAATATGCTGTCAACAGACATTTTTATTAGAGGGACTTTAATTAAGATATCTTGAATAATTTTGATATATAAGTGTAGACTGTTTTAGTTCAGATAAACATACACCTTTAAAATAAATTTGATGTTAAAAATTTAATTTTTGCAAGAGAAAAACTTAGTTAGCTGTGATGCTTTGCATTTCACGCATTATTATCGTTTTCTTGCACTAAAAATGCATTTTTCCTCGTTGAAATTTTATAAGTATCATAACTCACTAAGTTTTACCCGTAGAAGTTTTATGCTGTTTTACCTGTTAAAACGCATAGAAACTTTTTCTAAATAAAAGTTATAAACTTATTTAACACTATATAAAATATGTAATTTCTTAACAATTTAAAAAATAATTATTTTAATGTAAATTGATATTTATATGATGCAGAAGAAAGTTTAAAACATTTTTGCAATTGGTACAATGCCTCTAAAACTGGCGGTTTAGAAATTAATTTTTTATAAACGATCAGAAATATCTTCCATAAAAAATAACACCGGTTTAACAATACAATTTGTAAAAAAAAAAAAAAAAAAAAAAAAAAAAAAAAGAAAAGAAAAATCTGTTGTTAAATATTTGTTGGTACCTTGACTTGAAGTTCGAATTTTGACATCCTCGAATCAATATCTGTTAACACATATTCAAAGCTTATCCCACAAGAACACGAAACATTACTTATACATTTTTAATCAAATGTCATTCATCCAACAAATTTCGTATGTGCATTAACCCCCTCCCCCCCCCCAAAAAAAGTTGTGCAGGCCAAAAAATGACGTTGGTAGTATAAAATTGGCGCCCTATAAATTTCCGCGTCCGGGCCGACCGCCCCCTTGCCCCTCCCCCTGTTCGCATGGCGCTGCCCTCAACAGGCTATTCTTCTTTTTTTTTTCAGTAAAATAAAATTACGAAAATAATGTTTTCGAGTTCTTATTTTCTAATGACGCAATAATGACAAAATAATAATAAAAAAACCCAGTAATAAACACTTTATTAAAAAAAAATCATAGCGCCAGAATACCCCCCCCCCCTTCCCCAAATCATATGAGTACAAAGTAATATCCCTTTTAAATATTCAAAGTCAAAGATTGCCACCGTTTTACTCATCTAACTACACCAACCAAAGATTTTCTCCCGTGCGATAAAACAGCTTTCTATCAACAATTAAATCCGTATATCTTTTAATTCCATTTTTCAAACGCATGTTCCTTCCCATTAAAATTATGACCAAAGATGGCCGACATTAACTCCTTTCTTTTTAATAATCTGCAATCGTCACTCACTAAATACATACGCTTGAATAAAAACACATTTCCCCCCCATTTCATTTTCAATATTCTATCTACTTGTTTGATAAATACAGTTTTTATTATTCCACTCATTTTTTTCAATAAAAATAGTTTTCGATATTCTAAAAACATA
Organism: Maratus speculifer; assembly: GCA_964019185.1. Lineage (NCBI taxonomy): Eukaryota > Metazoa > Arthropoda > Arachnida > Araneae > Salticidae > Maratus > Maratus speculifer. The sequence continues at coordinate 13,357 of CAXHSM010000968.1, read as the reverse complement.
TTTATTGCTTTAATATTTGTAACTGTGAGCGTTATAAAAATATTCAAACGATAAAATAATTTTTGGGAAAAAACCGAAGCCAGGTGTTTTTAAATATCCGTAGAATAATGAACAACCAATGGCTTTTGAGAGATTTTACCACGTGAACGTTTGAGATAGCAAACGGACAATTATTCATGTGTTTGGCGCACTTAATTAGACCAAAAGGTTGGTTGGTTGGTTGGTTGTATTGAGTTTTATGGCGCAAGGTCCCTTTAGGGACATGCTGCGCCAAGACAAGGGTGAAATGAAAACATAAGGTTATTTAAAATCAGACAGCAATGAAAAGTATGATAAAAAACAGACTAAAAGAGGACAATAAAAACACTAAAACATCATAAAAACACTAAAAGACAAAAAAACCCATAGAAGTTGGTAATAAATGGTAAAATATAAACCAATGAATATGATGAGTGAATATGACAAAGACAAGATTAAAAATAAAAGAATGCAATGTCATGATAAAGTTAAAATCAGTCAAGGGTAAAATAGGAACCTTAAAAGAGATGTAACAAGTTAAAAACTGTGCAATCAGCGGAGTAATATAAACAACATAGGGTATATAAAATTTAAATTGACTAAAACACACAGTAATAAAAACTCCATTAGGTCAATTAGGTTCGAACACTTGTAATATTGTATTTTCATCATCGGCATCCGAGTCATTGCTATATGACTCGGATTCCATAGCCTCTTCCACATATTGTTGTAATTCCTTAGGGTTTTTCATATTTTTCATAAACTGGCTAAGACAAGAGTTTTTCTTTCCTTTCCCCACAGTTTTCCACTGTGGAGAAGCTGGAGTTGAGGATTTCTTATTGGTTTGTGGGCAAAGTTTTTTTTTGTAAATTCTGTTTTCTGAGAGTATTAGATGATGTATTTGGACTTGTAACAGCCTTGGTGCTGTCTTTCTGAATAGATGTTTTTTGGCTTGGTGTAACATTTCGACCAGTATTAGATCTCTGCAAATTAGAAATGGATGAAATAGAAGTATTTTTTGGAGATGGATCAGTCACAGTCTCTGTTTTGAGTTTAGATGATTCCGCAGATTGAGCTAATAATTTCTGCCGCCGTTTTTCTAAGTTAATTATTTTCACGGATTCTGAAGATGGAGGCCAACATTCTAATTGCGGGTTTCCAGACATTTTAGTTGGGAGACAGACATCACGTAATTCTTTAATTGGAGTGCTGGTTGATTGTGTTATGGTTGACTTACTGGGTGGAAATTTGAAATCAGTTTGGGTACTTATGTGTCTTACGGATGTTGATTGCTGCTTCAGTATACTGGAGTAGGAAATTCCAGCGGATGGAGTTCTGGATTCGACAATTTTACGAGCTTCAGGATAGGACAGATTTTGAGATATTTTAACGGCAAGGATTTCTTTTTCACGTATCCAGTTAGGACAGGAACGGGAGTATGCAGAATGATCACCCTTGCAATTAATGCAACGTTCCGATTTTTCACATGAATTGCTATCATGGTCAACTTCTGCACAGCGTGCACAGGTAAGGGTACCGCGACAGTTAGTTTTAGTGTGACCGTATCGCTGGCATTTAAAACAACGGAGGGGGTTAGGGATATAAGGTCGGACAGGACAACTTAAGTAGGCAGCTTTAATTGTGGATGGTAAATTTGGACTATTGAAGGTAAGAATTACGTGCTTTGTGGGAAGCACTTGTTCATTTCGACGAATTGTGATTCGACGTGCGTCTATAATATTTTGATCTTTTAAGTTTTCTAGAAGTTCTTCTCGTGTAGAATATAAAAGTTCAGGTTCAGATATGACTCCACGAGTTGTATTTAAAGTTTGATGTGCTTGAACTGAAACAGAAAATGTACCTATTGTGTTTGAATTTGATAGAAGTTGTGACTGTCTGGCTGAAGTGACTTCAACCAGTAAATCGCCAGACTGAAGCTTTTTGAGAGAGTGGCTATCACCCAAGACAGAGTGGAAAGTTTTAGCTATAAGAAATGGTGATGTTTTTTTGAAAGAATTATTATTGAGACTATCAGTACGTTTGATTATGAAAAATCTTTTGAATGAAATGTTCTGTACATTTTGTTACTCTCCACATGGGAGAGATAAAGAAGGAATTGAAGTACTTCCATCCATATTGTGAAAAATAACAATTCGGACCCCGGCCGCACCACCCACTACCGAGCCCAACAAGGGGATGCACATTCGTGCACCAGTGCTAACCAGGGCCTATACGGTCACAAGACAATCCTATGTCAGTCTCCACCCTTAACGAGATGACTAGTAATTGCTCGCTCACTTGATCCCTAAAGCCAGTGACAAAAGTCAGCTGACCAGCCGATTGATGCATACGGGACCAATATGCACCTCCCGTCTACCTGAAGCAGAGGCCAAAGCAGTGTGTTGGTTTCCCTCAACTGCCAGGATCCCCCTTTCCAGGGACACGGGTCGCCTAGCACGGCCAACACGTGGGTGGTTTACAATTCTCCATGAGTCGATATACAGGACGATATCGGCTCATACAGAATTGCCCTCACCTCCGAAAAGGAAACCACATTGAGAGTGAAACAAAGATGAAAGGAAGACGAGGAGTAAGAGGAAAAGGAAAAGAGACAGATCACTCAGCTGCGCCGGGGTTGTGAAGCCCGTGGATACCTAAAGAAGGTATCCCCCTGGGGGGTTAGACCAAAAGGATTTTTAATGTCTTAGAGTCGTAGAAGGATAGTGTTGCGTCAAAAGGAAATTCTGGTAGTTTTTCTTTGTGCTTAGGCATTTTTTTTCTCTCTCTGTGTTTCAAAAGTGTTTTATTGCTGTTGGGGATTTTATTTTTTGCAGTAATAGAAATTCTTTGTCTTAGAATTCAAATAGATTTATAAGCTAGGAAATAGATTTTATATAACTAAACTTTTATTAATGTATAAATATTCATTCCTAAAATAATTTTTAGCCTTGCTTTTGCTTCTTCTTTTAAAATGCTTATCACACGAGGCGTTCCAAAATTAACAGGGACTTTTTGGTAATCTGTTACTGAATAATAAGTTTTTGGTTGATATTACGAATATTTATCCTGTTATGTTAAATAATGCCCATCTCTAGTAAGCAGATGGATTGTTTGAGAAACGAAACCATTTACAAAAATTTTACTTAGAATTATATAGATTGTTACATATACAGTGAAACCTCACAATAAGGGACACCTACGGGACCGGAACTTTTGTCCCTTAAATAGAGGTGTCTCTTATACGGAGTTTCTATTTTTTTTAATTAATCCTTCAGAAAGACCATAAAAAACTAAATCATTATAGGTGAATTGGAATTAAGAACAAAAACAATGCAGAATTTACCTTGTTTAGTAATTTAAAAAGTAAAACTACATGTAACTGTGTATAAACTACTTAAAAGGTGAATAATAAAACAAAAAAACCCTTTAAAATACATTTAAATGTATTTTTTAAATTACTTTAAATGTATTTTTATGTTTTATTATGCACCTTTTAAGTAATTTATATACAGTTACATGTATTTTTACGTTTTAAATTAAAGGTGAAAAGTTTGAATGTGCCTAAAGGCTGTAAATTACTTTAACCAGACACAAAAAGATTAGAGAATTAATTAATTTAAGTTTTCATTTAATTACTTAATCTTTAGATGATTTGTAGCATTATTGATTTATATTTTTTATGTAAATATTTATGTACATGCAAAAAGTTCAATAATATTTAAGAATTTTACTTGCAGTAATCAATGAAAAGCGATTGTTTTGCAGATTTCAATTGTTCACTACAAACCTTCTTTTCTAAATGTTCATTTACCATACTAATACATTTTAGTCCTTCATTGTCATATTTACAAAAAAGTATTCAATTGCTTTACGTATTTTAAAGCATCTGTAAAGTTCTTTATTTCACAATTTTCAACACATTTCCCTATCCCATTAAATTCTCAATGCAGTTTTCTTCTTCACTCTCAGAGACACCCTCAAAAGTTTCAGCATTAAACTTTCAATGGGAATAAACGCATTCACGTTGTTTGATAAAATGCTTAAAATGATTTAATTTTCTACTGGCTGTGTCACCTAGCAACCAAGATATACCTAATTATTTCAAAATGTAAAAAGTTTTCTGTGCAAACGATAATTTGTGATAAATACATTATCTGTTTATTTCTTCAGTTTTTACCTAAGCTGTGTGAAACAATTTTTTTTTGTTGTTTTTGAGTTTTGATTAGAATGTTTTTTATGAGTATATGTGAAAAAATGCTACGGTTTTTTATTGGAGTTGTGTTTTGTTAAATTATCTATGTTCGAAAGAATTTGAGATGAGTGTTCTCATGAGAATAAACTGTTTAAAACCAGATATGAGTAATTAATTTTGAGTTGAGTAAGAAATTAATAATAAACTTTCGAACAATTGAATTATTCACACGTCTTCAACCGAATTGTGAATGAATAACTACTTGTGAATTGTGTTGCATACCTTAGTATCAACATCACTGCATCATTTCCACTTGAAATAAGTTCACAATAATCTGTATTTACATTTTCAATCACAGGCTACTTCATTATCTGAAATGCAAAAACTAGCCTTTTGAAAACAATGCTTCATTCATTTTTTAGATATGAAATTAACCGATGTCGATATCCAGTGTACTGCTTGTAACACATTAACTGATTTGGAAAGTTTGTTGCAATTTTCAGAAGAATCATTTTGTGTAATAATGTGTCGAAGATATGTATTGTATGCATGTATTTTAAAGGAATGGGAAAGGAAATCTCAAGTGCCCCTTAAATCGAGTGTTCCTTTTTCAGAGGTAAATACATTATATGTCTTATAGTAAGGGACTGGGACAGGAATTTTTGTTTCTTAAATACAGGATCCCTTATACTGAGTGTCCCTTATGCAGAGGTTTCACTGTATAAGCAATATAAATGAGCAAACAATATATTAAAAGAACACTGTAAAAACAAAATACCCAAATTGGGTTGAAAGATTTTTGGGTACAGCATTGTTCCAATTTGGAAAGTTCAGTTTGTAGCACAAAATCGTTTTAAATAAGTCTGATTTTTAATGACATTAAAACAATTAAAATATCTTAGATAGTATATACATTATACCTCAGAAATTTTGATTAATTTAATGTTAATAAAGATCTGCTCTGTTTTGAACCATTTTGGGTTATCTATTTTGGGAACAATACTCTACCATTTTGGAATCCTTACTGTACCATTTCAGGAAAATTATTATATCCAGAAATCTTTCAACCCAATTTGGGTCTTCAATTTTTACTATGAATTTACTGCATATACGTAATTTTATCTATTTAACTAAACTTATCTCTCATTTTTGTTTAAGTGTGGAGATAACGGTTAAAGCATTTTAAAAAATTATTTTCGACACTTCGTTGTTTTCAAAGTACTAAAAATTTCAGAATTCTTTTACACAAAGTGTTTATTTTTCAGCCATAACTTATCGATGTTTATATTTTAGCCTGGTAAACAATACATAATTAAATAAGTTATAATATGATATGAGACAATCTTCCTTTTTGCACTAAAAAAAATCGTTCTTCCGAAAATTTCTTTAGCGAAAATTAAAAAAAGCATGATTACTTTTTTTCTGCTTGAACTCCTTTTTAGGAAATAATTTAAAATAAAAACATTAAAAAAAAAAGAATAAAAAAAAATACTAAAAAATACTAATACTAGGCTTTTTCTTTTGTGAGTGAATTTACCTTTTCAATGACAAAAGTAGTTGTTGCAAAGAAAATAAGTTATATCGTTTTTTCGATTTTGAATTTCGTGCTACATCCAGAAGAAACTTCAGATAAAAAAAACAAGTGCAATAAGGCTTTTTTTAGGACTACCAAACTAGTTATAAAATAAGAAAAAAAACCTTCCAAGCATTAGAATATCGCCATTTAAATTCTTTCTAAGTTATTTTTTAAAGTTTCAATGGTTTATTTATTTTTTAATGTAAAAGTGTTTTGACTATCATAATTGGTCGAGAATCTCCTTTATTTATAGAATTAAAAGGTTTTTCTTTCTATAAGAACTAAAGTTTTTTTCTTTTTTTTTTTAAACCTTTAAAGGAAAAAAAAATTCAAATTTTTAAAATAAAATTTAGATTGTATATCATTTTGCTTAATTTTTTATTAAATTACAGAAATAAACGTATTTTTAAAACTAATTGAAATTTCACTTTTTCCTATTGTTAATGTATGAAGAATGGATATAATTATTTATAATGAGTAATAAGATAAAAACTACCAATTAGAAATACAAGAAATTCTTTTTATTAAATATACATTTTAATCGAATACATTTTAATAAAATTCCTTTCTTAAATAAAAATAAGAGATTCGTTACAAAATATGAGACGGACAGTAGCTAGTTAAAGTTTTGAGATGATAGGTTTTTCAGTTCAAACTTTTCCTTTTAGAAAAAATCTTTAATGATGTAAATTAGTAATTCGTAACCTTAGTCAACTAATCATAAATTGTTAATATGAAATATACCATATGAATATAAAAAGTTAGAAGGAGCAGTTTTGAGACGATGTGATCAAATTTAAGTTGATATTGTCTCTCCCACACAAAATCTCCGCTAGTAAACTGGCTGTAGTAGAGAAATTCTACGCAGAAGATGTGATTCGAATTAGTGATGGGTGATTCTGGAAAATTTATCATTCGAAAAAAAATCGTGGAATGAAGTTCGAATTCATGGATGGTTTTAAAATAATATATTTTAAGCACTGTCGGAGTGTATATGTATATATATTTGCTTTTTTTTTTTTTTTTTTTTTTTTTTTCAAAAAGTGTTTTTTATGCTGTGGTACATTTTGCTAAAATTCTGTTTTAGGTAAACAGTTGAAACTTTCCGAAATTGTGTAACTTACTTTTTTCTTTAAAAATATCTAATATTTTAGATATAAAATATTTTTTTTTCAAATAATGAAAAATATGTTGCAAACATTTCGGAGTTTTGGAAAAGTTTTTTTGGTAATTTTTTTTCTTGTATTTGTATTAAGCCAAAATGAAAACTGTTTCTTATTATTCTCATAAAGTATGTTTTCTGACACCACAACGAATTTTAAGGTAATCTATTCAGCAGTTGTTTAGAAAAGTGTACCGAGCAGACATATTGTTCACAAAATCAAATAAACAGTCAATTAATTCTTGAAAACTAATTTATGCATGAAATTAAATTATTTTGATTTATGTATGGGCTTATTACGTGTATATTTACTGTAAAAAAAGTTCCATTTTTATCTCTATTTTTAAGTAAAATACATTATGTTAAATACTTCGTAGAATCTGCTTCATTTTACTCGACGAGATGTTCCATGTGACCTTAACTAAGTTCCAAAAGTAAGATATGTAATTAATCTATGTTTACTCATAGCTTTTGAGCTGATTCTTTGATTTCGATAATTAATTGTAATCGGATCGTTTAGATGGGTTTTCCGTACAGAGAGATAAAACATCGACAAAATACGAGAATTAGAGCAAAAATAATAAATTAAAACTGATAATTTGTCGATAATTAAATGTAATCGGCTCGTTTAGATGGTTTTTCCGTCTAGAGAGCTAAATCATCGCCAAAATATGATAATAAGAGCAAAAATAATAAACCAACATTGATAATTTGCAGATAATCTTTTATAGTCCAACTACTTCTAAACTACAACCGAAATTATTCAGCTCAGTACGTCACCGATTACTTTCTGGATTTTTAGTGAGTTACTGAACTATGAGAAAACATATTTTTTTTTTTTTTTTGTTATCGCTCACGCAAGCGCTGTTAAAAATAATTTTGACACAAATGTGCTTATTTTACTTGTTATTATATTTACATTCTTATTCCCGAATATTTTTTCTGGTTTACTTTAGAAATCATCCGAAAGTAAAATTGTCTGTGTTACGAATAAAAAGAAAAGGAAAGAAAAGTCAATTTCTAGAATTTTCTGACGGAATCTTCATATTGTATGCTATTGTTATATTTGTTGTCATATATTTGCTGTTGGAACTTAGTTGTTCACGGGACTAGATGTCGGCTGAAAATTTTGGAGTAAATAATATTCTTTAACCCGAGCATTTCGAACGCGATTCGTCAAGTCATTCTGTATTTTTCTTTTAAGATGTCTAAAATGGCAAGTGTGCACATACTTTTAATCAGTTAGTATATCGCTTCTACTTAGTAAAGAAATTGAAAATTTTATTATTCCAATAACCGTTAATTGTTAATATATTAATTTAATGAGGTTTGAGATACAAAAATCTTCAAATTTTATAGAAATATTTTATTGCATTATTTTTTTTTTCTGCTTAAAATGATTTTTTAAACTTTTCTCTCTACCTTAGTTAGAACAAGAAATAACGAATTTTGCGTTTGGTTTGTTTTCAAAATCTAGCTTTCAATTAAGGGTTTTCATGAAAACTACTTTTTGTGAAAATAAGTTTTTCTTCGTGATGGTGTTTTTCACCGTTTGTCATAATTAAATTGTTATAAGTCAAGAACTGGTCAAGAAAAATAGTTCAAACTTGGAACATGTCTTTTCCAATTGTTTCACTTTAATTTTGATTCAGAAAATTTGAAAAAAGAAGTTACAGCACTTTGTTTTAAAGTTTTAATTAAAATATATTAATTTTATATAAATTTTTATTTTTAAAAATGCTGAATCGAATTTAAAACTTTTATATTTCTGTTTATTAAGTGAAATCTTACAAATAATATTTCGTGTTTAATGTTTTTAAATTACCCCAAAATTTTTTTTTTAATATAAATTCTTTTAAAAGTATTAGAAGTTTTATCATTTGATTTTTTTTTTACAAATGATATAGTTAACCATCGCAAAATAATTGAAAATTGTAAGTCAATAAACAAAAATTATTTTAAACTGTGTCTCGGACTCTAACAGATTATTCTTCTGAATACTATCTTATTAAAAAAAGGTTTAATTATTTTGGATATCTACAAATTTTTGTGGGCATTTGGTTGCTATAATGTAGAGCAAAATAATGAAAATGCTGTTAAAATTTAAAAAAATCTATTTTTTTTTTAATGAATATAAAATCAATATTTTTGTACAATTTAATGTAAAGAAATTTATTTAAGAAGTAATATATTTTAACTTTTATATCAGATACCTGACTAAACATAATCGACATTTAAATATTTTACGCCTCAATACATCATTTTGATTTTCTTGTAATAACAGTTTAATATAAAATTTATAAATGTAATAAATAAAGAAAAACAAGTTGGAAATTGCACATGAACGTAGCAAATGAGGTGAGTTCGTACGATAACGAAGTTTTAAAAATATTCAGATCTTGCTGATATAGTAGAGCGTACTCCGGATACAGTATAGTAGTCGAAATCTTTACGTTTCTGTAAATATGCAGGAAGTAATTTTTATTACACCTCAGCAACGTATATCTTATTCATAAAATGTGAAATAGTTGAATATAATTAAAACACGCCCCAAACAATGTTTCCCCGTATAGCATTATGTAGTGGAATACTTTTGTGTGGCCCTGTAATTTAATAATAAAAATTATTTGCATCACAGATGGTACAGAATGCATATTTTAGTATATATTTCATAGATTTATGCCAATTCTATTATGTTCGAATGAGTGTAATATCCTAAAAATGCATTTGGAACTTTTTTCCCATTGACCGTAATGTAATGGAATACCTTTGATTGTCCCTGTAAATGATCTATGCATCCGGCTGTCATAATATTTGAAATGACTCGATAAAATTACGTAATAATTATATGTTTTAAATTTCAAACGATTAAAATGCATTTGAAATTTTTTTGACCATAATGTAACGGAATCCTTTTGATTGTCCTTGTAATTGATCTATGCATCCGATTTTCATAACATTTGAAATCACTCGACAAAATTACGCAATAATTATATGTTTTAAATTTCAAACGATTAAAATGCATTTGAAACTTTTTCCCCATTGACCGTAATGTAACGGAATCCTTTTGATTGTCCCTGTAATTGATCTATCCATCCGATTTTCATAAAATTTGAAATGAATCGACAGAATTATGGTATAATTATGTATTTTAAATTTCAAACGATTCGGTTGGGTAGTTTTTGCGTTGTTATATGCGGACGGACGGACATACAGACGGACAGACTGAGCGACAACAATAGGTGCTACGTATTTACATAATTACGAACGCACCTAAAAAGGACAAGATGTAGAAAATTTTGGGACACATTTTATTGAGCCTTACATTATGATAAGCGTGATAATAACAGCTTTTAAGTAGGAAGACAGCGGAAGAGACTTCTTGGTAAAAAGGCGGCACTAGACTATCACTGGAAGGCACAGGACTATCACAGGACGGTATGAGACTACCACAGGACGGCACAAAACAATGACGGTTTATCACTAATCAGCAGTTTGCCCAAACATGCTGCAAATTAAACACTGTTTCCGAATCTTTTTTGACCCACAATGTTCAGCATTTGGCTGCTCAGTTGTCTTTGGTGAACACGATTAACCTCTGTGTAAAATAGAAACTTGTTCGTGAAAATCGGCAAATGAATCTTTTTTTCCATGTCTATTTTAGCCCAGAATGTTCAACAACATGCTGTTTATAGTTGACTCCATGTTATTACTATGCGAATCATCTCTGAGAGGGACATTGAAAAATTTATTTGAAGTTTCAATAATGAGCGGTAGTTCACATGTTTGTTTGGTATCAGGACGCTGAACATCTACTTGTTCAGTTGATCTTAAGGAGCTGCTTGAATAAATTTTTAAAGGAACATCCACCCATTTATTTGATATTTCATCAAGCAGAGATTGCTCTCGTGTTTCTTTGGTCTCGCAAGCATCAACAATGTGTCGTTCAATCTGTTCTTACACTGTAAAAAAATCTGTAAAGGCACTAAACATTTTCTAGGAAACTGGGATTCCAAGAACTTTTCCTGTAACGGTAACAGCAGAAATTCAAGTTTTAGAATCGATTACATGAATTTTTCCTGTTATCGTTACATGAAAAGTTCTTGGAATCCCAGTTTCCTAGAAAATGTTTAGTACCTTTACAGATTTTTTTTTACAGTGTAGGTTATATTCGAATTGCTTCTCATAGGGACATCAGTCCCATTCACTTGGAATATCATTATGGTGAGGTTGTTTACAAAACTGATTGACTCACAATATTCAATAACTTTTCCTTCGGTTGGTTCAAATCCAAACGAAGTTTCAAAACATCTCTAAAAGGAATACCAATCCATTAATTTTTGGTTTCATCAGTGAGTGTCAGTTTTGATTCTCGACTTTCAACATCGGATCCTTCAATAGTAGATTCGTGCAAAATGTCCGAATCATCAGTTGAAGGCGTACGAACTCGTTTATGTTTCAATTCGCGAAGAAGTCGTTTCTTTAAGGCTATTTTGGCTTACGCCTTTTTTCATTGGTTCGTTTATGAATTCATATGGGAAAGAGAGAAAGCCTGTTGGAAGATGTAAATCGTGACAATGCGATGGTGAAGATGAAAGCTATTTATATGAAACTTCAAGAAGTGCAAAAAGAGAGGACATAGGATAGAAATCGAGAGCTTTCGGAGGTAATTCCCGATGGACACACTGATGTGAATCATGGTAATCGTCTGAAGCTTCTTTTTCAGAATCTTCGTATCGGCTATCGTCGGAGACATTACTTAACATTCCGTTGTTGCCATTTTTCATTTGAAGTACTACAGTGACATTATCATATGCAATCATGAATAAATCTTTAGGGATGTCTGGCATAAAGAGCTTCAAAACTCAAAAGGAGAGTTTCGCAAAAAAGGTTGAAAGGTTGGCATAGCAATCCTCATCGCTACACAATATCTTCCATAATAAATTATCTTTGATAGAAAATTGGTGTTCGTATTGTCACACATTTTGTGATGCGACATAGAAATTATCGTTTAATCCATTAGATGCAAATAAATCCTTCTGAAATATCTCTAAATCATCAATTTATGTTAAATGTTTTGGTAAGCCAACATAAATTATAATATTGGTAGATATGATGATAGGTTGTAATCATAAATTTATATTTCTTTGTTTAAGCATGCATTGTTGCTTATGAAAACACTGTTTGTACTGTTTTACAAAAATTTTGGTACAATAAACACTCCCAATACTAAGCATGCTGAATCAAAAAAATTGCTTAATGTTCAGTAATAATATAAACATTTAATATTTTTGCCATAATCATAACGTTGCATTGTTATATTCATAGATGCCAACATCTCTTAATTATTCCAGAGTCTAATATAAGACAAACAAGTTTAAAACCGGAAAGTATTTATAAGAAAATGTGTCCTCTTTCAGCATGGTACTTACTACATTTCATTTTAAAATCGTTTATTAAATAAAATTTCCGATTGGAAGCACGTTTCCATTTTGTCTAAGATCTGACTCCGGAATAATTGAGAGATGTTGGCATCTATGTATATCGTTTAATGTTGCGCAACGAATACTATTATCTGCCACTCAGTTTAATTCTATTGTTGTTCTTTATTGCGGAAACTTATAATGTTTCACTCTTCGTTCAACGATCAATATTTCATATTATTATAAATTTAAAATTTTGTGAGCTATTTGTTTTTTTTTATTAGTTAAAAACCTTCATAAGATTTGAATCAAACTTTGACTTTTAATTACTATGGTCAACAATCGAATTTTAAAATCCCTGTCGGCTTGGCCTATAGGCGGAGGTAGATTTCGAAGAGTACTCATTTCAACAACAAAAAAAATATGATTAGAGATAAATCCAGTTTAACAATTTTCTTTGGCCGCTTTTGAAAAATTTTTAATTTATTTTTTATTAAGAACTGGTTTTTATCAAAATCCTCTTAAAGGAAATTCGGCTCAAATGCCCATTTTGACAACATATTTTGAAATATATTCTGACTTTATTATTAAAAAATTGACCAATACGCAAATTATATAGTTCCTAAATAACAAAAAACTGTCAATTGAATGCTTTTGAGAGCAAAATCGAATTTAAAAATGAGTCATAAAATAACCAATTTGTTATTTGAATACATCCTAAATTCTTAAATCATGATCGCTTTGGGAAATTTTGTGCGAAGTGCTCACTTTCACAGCTTTAAAAATATATATATTTAAACTTTATAAAAAAACTGACCAATACGGCATATTACACAGTTACTAAATAACAAATAACCGTCAATGGAATGCGTTTGAAAGCAAAATTGAATTTAAAAATCAGTCATAAAATAACCATTTTGTTATTTTAATACATCCTCAATTCTTAAATCATGATCGCTTTGGGAAATTTTGTGCGAAATGCCTAC
>CAXHSM010000967.1:0-12000 GCA_964019185.1 Maratus speculifer | reverse complement strand
AATTTTTTTAAAATTTTTTAAATGGCCGCCATTTTGAAACAAAATGGCAGATGATGTTAGCCATCGAACTCAGTCGAAACATTTGTATGTACTATGTACATACCAAGTTTAATTCAAATCGGTTCATAAATACATTAGTTACAGCATAACAAAAATCAGATATATATATATATATATATATATATATATATATATATATAATGGGCCGCAAACGTCTTCTGTAGGAGTTAGCGGCCATTAAAGTTTGAGGTCAAAAATTCAAACGGTGATAAAAAACGGAAAAAAGGGTCGATTCGTTTGCGGTTTTCACTAAAATCATTCTTTATATCACGATTAAAAAAAACAAAACAAGTTATAAAGGTTACGTTCAAAAACTGTCGATAGAGGGCGCTTTAGACTTTGGAGTTACGAACAACTACTTTTTACCGTTATTTTGTGCATGGGGTTGAAATTATTTTAAAATTTAGACTTTAGCTTAAATTTTAATCCTAAAATCGGAACCATTGGGATCAGATAACAAGTGAAAATTGAACTGTGAATAGAGGGGGGATTTTGAATACTCATAAACATTATACAAACTCATCGATTTCGTTGCGGTTTGCGTGTAGGTCATTCTGTTGGTAATTATTTTATTCAAAAGGACTTACAGCTCTTGTATCTCCATTTTTGATAGAGGCCGCTTCCGACACATCTCCGACATTTCAATGGCATTACTTCTGGGTGTTTTACTACCAGACAACCATACTTCCAGGAAGTGTTAGGGATGCAAAGCGACTCGGAATCACATAGGAATGTAACGTTGAAAATGCCTTTTGAGCGAGCTGTGGTTAAACGAATCTGAAAGAAAAAAGCAACAGAAACAGGTAGTGAAACAGCAACAGGTTGATGTGGCAGAAAACAATTTAGTTAAAGGTTTTACTACAAAAGGTATTCGAAATTACGATCAGAAGTAGTCAGGCATGCTTGACAGCAGCGTCGCATGCAATTCCTCACGCCTTGAAAGATTCCTGGCATCTCGGATAGCTTTCTGGCAGCTGCAGAAATTCGAGCTGAGAGGTTTTCCACTGACGGTACGGGAGTCTCATACATTCAACTTTTCATTTGACCCAGTAGAAGAAGTCCATACAGATTCAGATTCAGATTCAGATTGAGCCAAGTGGGGGAAGGACTACCAATTGGTTTGAACTCAACTAGCCCCACCCAGCAATATTTATTTAAAAAAATACAGAACAATTATACAGTAATAAAATAAAGGTATGTAACAAAAAGTAATTGATATATTGAAGCAGGTGCGACGATCTGGCAAGCCAACGAACCGGACCACCACTACCTATCCACCGCTATCCATATGTTACGTTGAGGTGTCTGCGAACATCATTTGTAAAATGTGGAGGAGCCCCATCGTGCTATAGAGTGGCGCAACGAAAGAGGAACATGTGCTTTTATCAGAAGTTCCGACAGAACGTGTTGTAGAAATATCAAGTTGCTTTTTTTCTCTATTTCTTTTAATGCTAACTCGTAAAAAGGCATTTTCGACATTACAATATGATTCCGAGTCGTCTTTGCATCCCTAACACTTCCTGGAAATATGTTGGTCAGGTAGTAAAAATTCCAGGAGTAATGCCATTGAAATTTCAGAGATGTGTCGCTAGCGCCCTCTGTCAAAAAATGGGGACACCAGTGCTGTACATCATTTTGAATAAAATAATTACCAAGGGAATGACCTACACGCAAACCGCAACAAAATCGATTAGTTTGTCAAATGTTTATAAGCGTTCAAAATTCTCTTCTCTGTCCACAGTTCAATTTTCGCTAGTTACCCGATAACAATGTTTCCGATTTTGGGCTTAAAATTTAAGTTAAAGTCTAAACTTTAGAATAATTTCAACACCGTGCACAAAATAAGGGTAAAAAGTAGTTGTTTGTTACTCTAAAGTCTAAAGCGCCCTCTATCGACAATTTTGGAACGTAACCTTTAAAATTTTTTTTACAAACAAATCGTGATATAAAGAATGGTTTTAGCGAAAACCGCAAACGAATCCACCCATTTTTCCGTATTTTATAATCGTTTGAAGTTTTGGACCTTAACCCGTTCGCGACGGCGCGCGCATTTCGAAGCGTGCATCTGAGGACGGAGCTGGGAAATTCGATTTCATCTTCAGGGCCGAAAGATTTTGCGCAATTAGCCTAACTCGTGTAATGTGTTCTTTAAAAAATTGTAAAAAATTCATTTTTCCATGTAACGTTTTGAAATTTACATGCATGGAGTAGGTTGTTACTATGTATATTCACATAAAAAATGAGTTATTTTCAACGATATTTTTATATAAAAATGACTTTTTAAATATACGTAATAAACATTTTAACAAATTATTTAGCCCTCAAAATAGTACAGTATGATCACAGATCACTTATGTAAGTTTAATATAGCAACAAACGAAATATTTTCCTAATTTAAAAAATATTTTAGTAAAAACAGCAATAGTTTTGCTTCTAAATAATTTTTAAGACCTTTCTTAAACAAAATAAGCGTTTTAATGAAGCTGTTTTATTAACAAAGAAGACTAATTAAATAAAACGTGTGAAAATTTCTGCATGTTAGTGTTTATTGCTTATTATAGAAACATACATAAAAAACAAATTTAAAATGTTTCTTTAAAAGCAATTCTGAAAATTCAAAAATTATATATAAAAATATAATAAATCATAAAATATTTATCAAATAAAAAGTATTGCATAGTAACAAATGAAAAGTTAATAAAACTATACTAAAATAAAATATGCATTTCGCTGAATTTGTTCATTATAGCTAGATATAGATATATATAGTAATATATTATAACATGAAATATTAAATAAAATTATGTATAATATGAATCATCATTTTAAAATATCAAATTACTTATGTTATGCTACAAGTGATATATTAAACAAAAGTGGCTTTTAGCAATTTTATTTTAATATATCACTTATAGCATAACATAAGTAATTTGATAGGTAAGGATTGTTTAATAATAATGAGTTAACTTGAATAATAAATTAAAATACATTCATCAAAGAATTTATTGATGTTAAAATATCTTTAGTTATATCTTATGTATTAAATATTTAAAACTATAAATAAAGTTATGAAATTAAAAGTAATTAATAGTGAATGAAATTAAATAGCAATTTTATAAAAATACCATTAATGTTGAAAGTATTTTTGAAATTGAAAAAATATATATAACTGAACATCAAATAATGCATGGAATATATTCAATTATAACAGCTAAAACGGTTTTTTGATTCAAAATATGCATGCTAATGTATGCGCATAGTCTTTAAAATAGTCAGAATTTAATAAAAGATATCGCGTAAATATCTTATACTATAATGTGAGCAAAAATTGTGTGTGTGTGTGTGTGTGGGTAAATTTTATCTCAAAAACGGCTCTAACGATTTTCGCAAAAATTTGGATTTTACCATTTTCGGGCACGAGAAGACCATTGGGCTAGGTCGCATGTTCGAGAAAATTCGATTATTGGGTCATTTTGGGTCATAATGGGTCAGGATCAAGCTATTTATATCTAGAGAACGGCTGGATCGATTTTAAGGAAATTTTGTATCCAATCGTTTTTTGGCACGAGAAAACAATTGCGCTAGGTCACATGTTCGAAAAATTTTGATTAGTGGGTCATTTTTGGGTCATTGTGGGTCAAGCCATTTTTATTTAAAAAACGGCTCTAACGATTTCGACCAAATTTTATATTTTATCATTTTGGATTACAAGAAGACCATTGGATTAGGTAACATGTTCGAGAAAATTCGGTTAGTGGGTCATTTTTGGGGTCATTGTGGGTCATGCTATTTTTATCTAGAGATTTTCTCACGCAATTTTGACTAAAAATTGCATTCTATGGTTTTCGGGCACGAAAAAAACATTGGGCTAGGTTACATGTTCGAAAAAAAATTTTAATGGGTCATATTGGGTCATTAAGTGTCTGGGTCAAGCTATTTCTATTTAAAGAACCGCAGAATCAATTTCATCGAAATTTTGCCTGTAATAGTTTTTTGACACGAGAAAGCTAATGGGCTAAGTCACACGATCGAGAGATTCTGATTATAAGAGTCATTTGTGGGTCATGATGGGTCATAATGGGTCATGGTCAAGCTATAGCTAAAGAACAGGTGGATCGATTTTAACGAAATTTTGTATACAACATTTCTTTGGCACGAGAAAACTATTGGGCTAGATCTCAGTTCGAGAAATTTCGATTACTGGGTCATTTTGGGTCATAAAAGGTCTGGGTCAAGCTATTTATATATAAAGTACGACAGTATCAAATTTAATGAAATTTTGTATGTAAGTTTTTTGACACGAGAAAATTAATGAGCTATCTCACATGTTTGAGAGATTTCGATTATAAGAGTCATTTATGGGTCATGATGGGTCATAACGGGTCATATCAAGCTATATCTAAAGTACATGTGGATCAATTTTAACGAAATTTTGTATACAACATTTTTTGGCACGAGAAAATCATTGGGCTAGGTGACATGATCGAGAAATTTCGATTAATGGGTCATTTTGAGTCATAAAGGGTCTGGGTCAAGTTATTTATATTTAAAGAACAGCAGGATCGAGTTTAACGAAATTTTGAGTGTAACAATATTTGTACACGAGAAAACTAATGGGCTAAGTCACATTTTCAAGAGATTTCGATTATAAGGGTCATTTGTGGGTCATGATGGGTCATGGTCAAGCTATATCTGAAGAACGGGTGAATCGATTTTAACGAAATTTTGTATAAAGCATGTTTTTGGCACGAGAAAATCATTGGGCTATGTCACATGTTCGAGAAATTTCGATCAGTGGGTCACTTTTGGGTTATTCTAATTTTATCTAGACAATGTCTCGCGCAAATTTGACTAAATTTTATATTCTATCGTTTTCGGACACAAGAAAATGATTGAGTTAGGTCAGATAGTTGAGAAAATGTGTCGTTTTTGGGTCATAATGAGTCAAGGTCAAACTATTTATACCTAAAAATTGGCTCAATCGATTTTATCTAAATTTTGTATTTAACGTTTTTCGGCACGCAAAAATTAATGAACTAAGTCACATTTTTGAGAGATTTCGATATGACGGTCATTTGTGGGTCATGCTAATTTTATCTAGAAAATTGTTCTCACCATTTTGAGTATATTTTCCATTATATCGTTTTCGGGCAAAAGAAAACCATTGAGATAGGGCACATGCACGTAACAATTAAATTAGTGGGTCGTTTTAGGTCTTAATGGGTTCGGGTCATTCTAATTATGTATAACAACGACTCAGTCAATTTTACATAAATTTTGCAACGGAACGTCTTTTGTCACTAGAAGACTATTGAGCTGAGTTGCATGTTAAACAAAATTATATTAGTGGGTCATATCGCTTCATTGCTGAATGCTGTCAAGCTTATTTTACTTAAGAAATGGCTTAAACGATTTTGATTCATTTTATACTCTATTGTTTTTGATTACCTGAAGACCATTGAGATAAGTCACATGTTTCATCACATGTGATTAGTGGATCATTTGGGTAATAAGGGTCAGGATCATGAGACTATGGCAAAAGGCAATAAGTTGGCGATATTTGACAAACTACTGGCGAAATTTGGCCGAAAAATCGACTATTAAGGTTACGAAGCCAAAACACATATTTGGCGCCAAATGAAAAAATGTGTCCAAATTTGGTTATATCTGGCAAAAAATATTGTCTTTCAGAGTGAAGAAATTTCTTATACATTCTTAATAAGTCTTCGAGATGCATAGTTAAATTAATCAGAGTCGAGCTAAAAAAGTGATTTGGATTGATGTCCTTTCGTTGTAAATTTTAAAATAAAGTAAAATTTATGAACATGTGCATACAAACATAGTTTTCTTATTGATTGTTTTTGTAAATAATACTATTATTAATAACATGTTTTACAGCAATAATACTATATCGAGTTGAACATAAAGTTAATTTTGACCAAGCTGAGCTCGGTCACTCCTGCTAGTTTATTATTAATTTAAAACGAATTAATTTAAACAAGCGTGAAAAGTAAAATCAAAAGAGGAACGCAGAAAAATATTCTTAATTTAGCGGCGCTGAGAATATATTATCAGCGTATCAGCTCTCACAATCAGTATGTAACACTTTTCTTTCATTCTTCTTATTCTTTTTTTTAACTGCGAAGCACTTGTGAAATAAAATAAAAAGATAAAAAAGATAAATCTTTCTTTCTAAAAGAAAGAAAACACGAAATCTTGATGACGTGAATTTTTGCAACTAAATAGTATTTCTGATCGAGATAAAAGCGCGAAAAATAAAGCCATGAATCAGATGTTCATGTTATCATTCGTAATCGTAAATGTGCTTACTAATACGTTTAATTAAGTAAATTATATGCTTTCTTATGATCCTATTCTTAAACCGCAAATTTTTCCTTCTGAAGTTCAGTAGCATTATTTCTAATAAAGAAAAATAAAGTTTTACTAGACGCGTAAAAAGATTTATGAAACACAAAGACGTGATGAAAAAATAATCTTTTTCCTATTGTAGTATTTCCATAAAAAAATAAATTCGCGTGGATTAAAAAAAAAATTATTAGCTTTCCTAGTTTGAAGGAGAAGTCTTCTTCCTTAATATACATTCAAATAAAATTAGGATAACTTTTTTATATGCTAACCTGTGAAAAACAAAACGTTCCGTTTGACCGGCATGAATGGTAGTCTCGCGGGATGTGAGTACAAACAGCGCCGGCATGAATGGTAGTCTCGCGGGATCTGAGTACAATTGGTGCCGGCATATATAGTGGTCGCTCGTCCCCAAGGGGTTAAACTTTAATGGCCCCTAGCTCCTACGGAAAACGTTTGCGCCCCATGGCTTCCTATTTAATAATGTTTGTCTTCATGTCTACTATCACCCCTCAAAGTTTGTCGGTCTGGTAGCGAAACACCCTGTATATATATATATATGAGGACCTCAGAAGCCAAGGGGTACAACTGACATAATTTAGATTTCGAGTAAATTGAGTTCAAAGTTAAGCATCAGTTCTAATTGAATGAATTGAGATAGGAATCTTTTGCTTATTTCTTAATGTTCTTTGAACTCTTATTTCAATAGTTGTTTAGAAAAACAGCCGATTAAATTTTGTTTTAAATGTATAACTAAACAATATTTATCAGCATTCGGCACTTATGCCCTTTGGCTTCCAAGCAGTAATGAAAACTGCTTGGAAGCCAAAGGGTACAAGTGCCGAATTAATACAAGAAAAAAAAATATGAAATAAAAAGATAAATTCATAAAAAATGAAGAACAATGTTGCTATAAATAAATGAATGGACAAAACTTTGTTTTAATAAAAGTTCTAAAAAGGAAAAATTATGAAATAAAAAAATGAAGATACGAAAAATTTAAGATCAATGTTGATACATATGAATGAAACAACAAACTTTATTTTAACATAAGATTTAAAATTTTATTATAAGTTTTGAAAAAATTCAAATTTTCTAACACTGTCTAACAAAGTTAAAAAAGCGAATATATTTTCAGTTTGTCTGTCTGTCTATCTAGCCATCCGGCCGTCTGTCCGCGCTCTAAATCTTGTAAAAATACTCGAAATACGCTGAATTTTTTGGAAATTATTTACGCTTATCCTAGCACGAACCCTATTTCAAATAAAGTTTATAGCATGATTAATTTATTTACAGGGACAGTGAAAAGTTTTTCGTTTCATTACGGACTATGGGGAAAAATCGTTTCAAATGAATTTTAAAGGTGTTATACCCTGTCAAATGTATTAAGATTTATATTCATTAAAATATGCATTCTGTAAAATATGTGGTGAAAAGAAAAGCTAATATTCATTTACAGGGCCACACGAAAGAATTCAATTACATAATGGGAAAGTGGAAATTGTTTGCAACATATTTTAATTATATTAAACTTTTTATGTATAATAAAACTGATATACGTCCATGAGATTTAATATAAGTTATATCGCGCATAACATGAAGTTCACAGCATTTACAGGGACACACAAAAGATTTGAAATAGTATATTCTATCCAAAATACTGTACATTATCGATATGGTGGATGGATGGATGAAATGCCTTCTTAATTATGATATGCGCTTTTAAGTTTCGCTAAATTTATACATATTACATGGTATGTATAAATGCTATATTTGATATACAGGGCTACACAAATGATCTGGTAAAGGTTTCTGAATATGAGTATAATTTACTTAAAGATTGTTTTTAAATAAGTTATGTGTTTTTATGATGAACTTCATTCAGTTTACTCAGAAATGTTTGTAGAATATAGATAAAATGATACACAGGGCAACACACAGAATTGGATTCATGGTCATCTATGGATGATAATTTATTGAAACATTATTTAAGTAGTCTTAAGAATGTTTTAATTGGAACTAAATTTTAGCTAAATATTGGCGTATAATACAGGTTCTAGGTAAACTCCAGGGATGAACAAAAGTATACAAGTATGTTTCCATCTATTAATACAAAATGCTGAAAGATAAATTTCAAACTGTTACGCATTTTCTTCTTAAATCAGTTTTTTTTATGATACAGTATATATATATAACCGACAAATAAACACAGGGCTGTTCAAAAGTATTAAAATACATACTTTTCTATGGAGAGTAACACTTTATTACCTTAAATTGCGAAATTTTTTTAACAATTTATGGAAATCTTGGAAAGTGTTTCAGAATCTATGTTTAATGTTTGATTTTTACTTTCTTCTATCTTTACAAGAAGAAAGTATTGGATTCATGAAAATTTTCGACTTCCGGTTTTCGACGGATTTATACGTTTTAGAAGGTCCTGAACACGTTTTGACTATTTTTAGAAAATGTCTGTCTGTGAGTCTGTCCGTGTGTCTGTGAGTCTGTCAGTCTGCCTGTGAGTCTGTCTGTATGTGACAAAAAATTTGTGGGCGCTCTATCTCAAGAACTAATGCTCGAAATTTGATAAAATTTTATATTCAGTTAGACCTTGATATGAATTAGTGCCTATTGGTTTTTGGTGAAAATTGGCCCGCAGGTGGCGCTGCTATACTACGTTTTTCATGATTTTCAAGATTGCTATATCTCAAGAACTAATGCACAGAATTTTACCAAACTTCAGATTTTGTGACCCCTTGATATACATAGACGCTGATTAAGTTTTGGTGTAAATTGGCCAGCAGGTGGCACTGCTATGCCACGTTTAGCATGATTTTCATGATAGCTATATCTCAAGAGCTAATGCACAGAATTTCAACAAACTTCAGATATCGCGATACTTTGAGATACATAGCCGCTGATAAGGTTTTGGTGTGAACTGCCTTATAGGTGGCGCTGCTATGCTACATTTTGCACGATTTTTGCGATAGCTATATCTCAAGAACTAATGCAGAGAACTTCATCAAATTTTAGATTCTGTTACACTAGAATATACAACATAATTAGACGCTGGTTACATTTTGGTATTAACCTTGCAACAGGTGGTGCAGCTATGCTGCATTTTGCACGATTTTTCCTATAGCTATATCTCAACAACCAACGCACAGAATTTCATCAAACTTCAGATTTTGTTACAAAATGACATATAACATAATTACACGATGATTACGTTTTGTTATAAATCCTTCAACAGATGGTGCTGCTGTGCTTTAATTTACACGTTTTTTTAAACTAGCTATATCTCAAGAACTAATGCACAGAATTTCATCAAACTTCAGATTCTTTTACACCATAACATAATTAGACGCTTTTTTACGTTTTGGCATAAATTGTCCAAGATATGGTGTTGCTGTGCTACGTCTTGCAAATTTTTTGTTATAACTATATCTCAAGAACTAATGGACGAAATTCCATCAAATTTCAGATTCTGTTAGGTCTTGACATCAATAGATGCTTATTAGGTTTTAGTATAAATTACCCAACATGAGGCACTACTAAGCTCATTTTCTCAGAATATTAATTAAATTTTGCGTTTTAGGCTTTTCGGATACCAGAATCTCATTAGGCTAGGTCAAATGTTCGAGGAAATTCGATAGTGGGTAACTTTGGGGTCGGCACTTTTTTTTTTTAAATATTAAAATGTACTTATGAGATAGAAGAAAGTTTCGGGATTGACACATCCAACTAGTTCTTACTTGTTAACAGTTTGCATTTATTTAATGTAATAGTTATTGCATTAAAAAACAAATTCTAAACAGAAAAAGAAACTGACGAAAAACATTTTGAAAAAAGACATACAACTCCAGTTCATAAGGTTTAAAACGTCACATGATGCAAATAATTTTAAACTGTGATTGGTACAAATTGGCATATGATAGTGTTTTTGTACCAATCGACGTTTAAAAATGATCAAATTCCTGGGGCGTTTTTAGAATCATGAACTAGCCTTGCATGTCGTTGGTCGCTATATAGACCTAATGAATACACCTGCACTTATACCCCTTGGCCTCCACGCGTTTCACGGTTTCGGGAAAGAGGTTAAGTAACTGTCCCCTGAAACTCAGTGCATAATTAAAAAATCACTCATAACTCTTTACCTACAAATAAATAGACTTATTTCCAGATAGCCTGTGCACTTAACTCATTTTTTTTCAATTTTGTCACTTATACCCCTTGGCTTCTGGGCTCCTCATATATATATATATATATATATATATATAAGAACATTAATAGCAAACAATATTAACCATTTGAAATTAACCATTGAATTTAATAACTTATATCACATTGAATATGGAAGGAAAAAAGAATAATATGAATACAAATGGAATTTGTATAACCAAAGCAGAATCATCAGGTCCCAAATACTTTGGAACTACAAATGGAGTTTGGGGTTTCATCTTCCTATTTGCCATGAGAAAGCAAAACAATACGAATTTGGGACTACCAACACACATGAAACCAAAATTAATTAAAGCAATACCAAGTAATCTATAGTGGATATGGAGAAAATAAAACAGTTATGAGCTATAAAGTAGAATGAATCCCAAATGCACGACCTTAACCCTGATACCGCACGTGGTAAATTAAAACTTAAAGTATTCATATATCATATGACAGAAAAATGGAGATAATATAATAATAAAAACAAAAAACGACTTATCGTACACATCATAATATTAAATTAATAAATTAATTAAAAGCAGAATAATCTAAAAACAGAAAAATTAAACCATACACCATAGTTTACCTTATTATCCTTTAAATCAATAACATTTATTTTTACTATGCTAGGCTGAACTCAATATCTTAATTAAGGAAGATTAAAGATTAAAAAATAGCTTATTAAGAAATGTACCATATACATTTATAGTCATATAGTACACTAATTTATTAAAAGTGAAGTGCAATTTAATAATGTAAACAATTAAAATTATTAATATAATAGATATAACTAAACAATAATCCATACATTGGTGTTATTTAAACTCCATAGAAATGTTGTACCAAATTAACATATGAATTTCCCACTCCCAATTTTTTTTAATAACCTATGCGTATTATCCAGATAACACCGCCCTCCTCCGTATTCTAACATCTACCCACCCAACCAACCTATTATATACATTTTTTTAATATATTTTTTTACATTTTTAATTTTTAATTCTTATTTTTTATGTTTTAATATTTTTTTGTACTTTTTTACGCAAAGTGTTAATTAATTATTAGATCATGTACTTACAAATTGTATATTAAAGAATAGGGTAACATCCCCAGTAATTGGCATGCACCAGTGATTGGCACATCCTACAAAAATGCCCTAAAACAAGATTTATATCCAGTCTTTTAAAAATACAAGACCATATACCAATTATATACTAATTTACTTTACAGATTATAACTTTGATTTATGCTACTAAATGACAATAGTGCCTAGGAAAGAGAAACAATTATAGCTTGTATCAAATTAGCCATTTTTGTTGCAAATGCTTCTTCTCTGGCTTAAGAAAGGCATGC
>CAXHSM010000966.1:0-24000 GCA_964019185.1 Maratus speculifer | reverse complement strand
TTCATTTCACCAAAGTCTAAAGTGCCCTCTATCGGCATTTTTTGAAATTTATCTTTATAATTTAATTTCAAGAAAATGCCGACATAAAGAATAATTTTAGTGAAAACCGCAAATCAATTGACCGATTTTTCCTTTTTTTATGTTTATTTGAAATTTTGGTCCCTAAACTTTAATGGCGGCTATCTCCTTAAGAAAACGTTTTGGACCCTTGGTCTCCTATTTAATATTGTTTGTCTTGATGTGCACTATCACCCCTCTTTTATTGTAATGAAATTAGAATCACCCTGTACATACGCATGTTGAAAAATTCTACTTACAGATATTCGTTTTTACAGCTTTCCATACAAAATCATAATAGTTAATATGGTTGCATGAAATGTTCCTAAATAAATGTATATTAATCCACACTTAATTGAACGCCTTCTATTCCATAATCTTGAACTTAGTTTATAACACCAAATATTGTATTTTATAGATTCCATATCTTTATCGTTTTTTAATAAGATGAAAAAAGAGAAACAGGATTTTGTCCTTACTTAGAAACATAAAAGTTGCTTAAATGCAAAATAAACGAATGATAAATATTTACATTGCAAGTAAACATGAATAACATTTGAAATTAACTTTCACTCTATTTTTTTGTATCACTGATATTAAATCCCATTGATGAACGGCAAGTTTTTTTATAGAGGTAATAGTTCATGCGAAAGTAAATAAATATCATTTTTAGCTTCTAAGTAAGTCTCAAGAATCCAGTCCAGTGTGCCTCAATTAATTTCATGCGTATGTGGGCGCAGGATGAATTACGGATGACCGTCTTATGTCTTCGATCTATTTGACTAGCACCTAGCATACAGACATATTTAGTGAATTATTTTACTTTATTTGCTTTACCAGATATTAATTCCTATTCATCTGTGATTACATCATCACTGCTCATCATAGCAATTTGTCTAAAGTATATTTTGAATAGAAAGTAAATATTTACATAAGCTAAATCCCTTACTAGTTTGATTTTATTGTACTTTTTATCCGAATTTTTTCTTCCATAATTGCTTCAGTAGGAGAAATCATTTCTTAGTAATTGTAGTCACTTTTCCCAATTTCTTGATAATGAGAGGTTTACTTCCCAGACAACCACAACTGTCCTTCGGACGTCATACAATGATTATATAGATCCTGTGGGTGTCATATCCTATGCGAACTATCCAGTGAATGCGCTGAGGATAATAACCCAGACAACCACAACTGTCCTTCGGACGTCATACAATGATTATATAGATCCTGTGGGTGTCATATCCTATGCGAACTATCCAGTGAATGCGCTGAGGATAATAAGGAATGGACGGTCCAATCACATTATCCTCTGAACAGCAGCTGAACAACTGTGAACGGACCATCCAACCGAATTGTCCCCAAAACGGCCGATGGATGTTCTATAACCGTCAGTCCTTTTTAGTAGCTGTGGAGCGCCTTTTTTGAACTCCTCAACTCGCCGACCACAGAGGAATCCAATGTTTATGTTTCATCTCGTCTCGTGTTTCATTCAGCTCATGGCGAATTCGAATTAATAGAGAAAATGGATGTTGATATAAGGTAAGAACTTTCCTTTAATTTTATTTGCAATGCATTTTTTTATAATTATTCTGCCTCTATATTTTTTTAATGTTGGCAAAATTTTATTAAAATGCAAAACAAAAAAATAGGCCTAGTCATCGCCCGAATAAGAAATAATTTTATAAAACAATGTCTATATTTACTGTAAAAAATAAATTTGTTTTATAAAATTGTAAATTTTGTGTTTTGTTCTGAAGTAAATGTGTGTGTGTTTTATAATAAAATAAACATGTTATAAATATAATAAAACTACATTTTGTTTTGCCACGGTATGCCTAACAAGTATTTCAAAACAGTGTTTTCTCGCGAAAATCACTAAAGAAAAAACACCGACACCCTGATATGACAGCAGCATCTTTTCCATTTTAGTGCTTTTTTGTAACAAAGCTGTTTAATAGATTCAGAAAACAAGATCATTTTAACAAAATGATTTTATTTAACAGCTTTGAAAAATCAAAATTTGAATATTTACAATTGATGTAACAAGCTCTTTTAAAAATTTAAGTTGACTTAGATTATCCATTTTCTATTAATTATATGTTGTGCACAGTTAATTTTTTTACTTTATTTTGTTTTAAGCATTAAGATATTCTTTTCTGTGTTTCTTGTATAGGTCATTCAAAAAGTAAAGCACCTCAGTGGAACATTTTATGTTATATTTCAGTTAAAATTAAATATTGTTAAAATATGTATTGCAGAAACATTTTTCTTCAATGTAATTATGAAATTTTAGATGATTTTTAAATTAATTCTAGAAAAAAAAAAATATTCTAATGGCATTTGTGCAACAAGTAAAATTTTGAATTGCAATTAAAAATTTTATTTGTGGGTTGAAAGTGTTCTTATTCAGAAACGTGATTGAAAAGTGTTTTTCATTTTTAAATAAAAGCAGATTTTAAAGAAAAAAAAGAGAAACTTTAAAAAAATTCCATGATTTAACATTTTAAACTTTATTTCCAGACGCGACTGCTAATTGCTCCCTCGTGATGACATTTCTGTAGCTGTCAAATCATAAAACTATCATAAAATGCTAACTTAATAACATTTCGATTTCTTCATATCTGAATGAATCTGTGTAAATATTCATTTTTAGAAATACTAGTGCAAATATTTGAATTTATGAATGAAAATGAATTAGCGAAAGTAAAGAAAAATAGTCACTCTAATTTAAGAATAACCTTCAATATAATAATTATGAAGTGATGTGACCAGTGTTGAATTCAGGGGGTGCCTGGGGGGGGGACATTCCCCTCCCAAAGCAACGAAATGTTTCCCCTGATAATTTTGAGATTTTGTTTTTAACAGTCAAAAATTGCAATTTCCCCTCTGCGGAACTCTATAATTGCCCCCTCCCCTCCAACCGGAGCCGCAAAAGTCCCTCTTGGAGAAAAGTGTCTGTTAATTCAATACTGGATGTGATTTATCTTCCCCCCCCCTCCTCTAACTTGAAGACTGGATCTGCCATTATATATGACGGATGATGTTTTGCCAACAAATGTTTCTTAATTCGTTGTTGAACCTCCTTTAACTGAATATATCGCTTGGCATACATATAATTAACATCTATCATTTAGAAAAATGTCTACAGTTTACTTCTTTTTCTGTCCCATAATAAAAAAAGCAACAAACCCATACATGGTTCATATGAATATTTTCCTTGTAAACTATCAGTATTTTTTTTTTTTTTTTAAACAGGGCTTGAAATTTGATTTTTTCCAGGAGGCGAGTCTCCCTCCCAACGTTTATAAATGGAGGGAAGTTTATCTGTCTGGGAGGGAGAAAAAAAAAAAATCTTTAAAACGCATTATTATTTTATGTGCTATTTAAAGAATTACAAGAATTCAGACTTGACAAAATACTGCACAATTTTTATTAACAACTCAGAATAATTATGCAAAATATATAATAAAAGTAAGTAAAATAAAAAAAGTGAAGCTTTATTATTTTTGTTACAGGTCTAGTTAACTCAGTTTTTGGTTAGCCTCGATTTTAGATTGAGTGTAATTTCCTGCAAGTTGAGTTTGACAAGTTTGGTCCTGCAAGTCCTATTTAACGCTACATTTTCTAAGAGAAAATATTGGTACAAAAAAATTTCCTGGTCATGAAATTCCATGTTCCATACTAACCCTGCCATATGAAATACAAAGCATTGAAGATTTGAGAATAATTAATACATACAGAATAATGATGCCGAATTGTCTGAGTTCAAACGCAATTTCGCATCTTCTACCGCACTTGACTATCTGGCTGTGTATACAAATTATACTTAAATTCTGCAAATTTAAGTTGCGTTTGAAGTTAGTTTCACTTTGTTCGGCTGTGTTTTGACATATACAATTAACGAGTCGTATTTCTAAGTAACAGTTCGATATTGCGTCTCTTAAAGTAAAGATGAAAATAAGCATTCGCCAGTCGCCACTCGGCGACTAAATGTGAAAAATTGGTGACTAAAAATGTGGAAAGTACTTGCCAAATACAGGATTCCCCCCAAAGGTGTTTTGTGAAAAGAATTGTGGTAAAAAACCCTGTAAATTTTGACCAAAAAAAAAAAAAATTTCGAAAAAAGATCGCGGAAAAACATGAATTTCGTGCAAGTATCGCACAAAGACATCGTCTAAAGAACACAAATATCGTCAAAGAATCGCAAAAAAACCGTAAATATCATTAGAGAATTGCAAAAGAAAAGCAATTATCGGAAAAAAAAGCCTGCGTATTTTGTCAAAAAATCAGCGAAAACAAACGCATTTTTTGTCAAAAAACGTAAAAACGAACGGAAGAAAATGCGAATTTTATCAAAGAAACATGCAACAAATGCGAATACCATCAAAAAATCGCGATAACACATAACAAATGCGAATACCGTCAAAAAATCGCAATAACAAACGGCATTTATGTCAAAAAACGTAAAAACAAATGCAAAAAATGCGAATTTTATCACAAAAAAAAAAAAAAAAAAAGCGAATACCGTCAAAAAATTGCGATAACAAACGTGAATACCGTCCAAAAAGTCGCAATAATGATCGACAATACCGTCAAAATATCGTGATAATGAACGCGATTTTCATAAAAAAAGTTTCGAAAATAAATGTGATTTTTGTTAAAAAGGTCGCAAAAACGAACTCATATTTTATCAAAAGATGGAAAAAATTAAAAAAATGCACATTATGTCAAAGGATTGTGGAAAAAACGTATAATATTAGTTTCATCCCACACACACACTCTTTTTTTTTAGAAAATTTATTGTGAAATTCAATTTTTTTAAAAAAATCAAACCTGCTAGTTGGTGGATAAACATTTTTTAGGGGGGGGGGGGGAGTTTACATCTTAATTCTAGACAAATAATTACAAAAAAAGAGGGTTGGGGTTTATTTATTTCGTTAGTAACGCAAGTACCTAAGCATAGTTGGACTTGTGTAGCTAACTACATATGAATGTTACATATAATTTTGCAGTTAATTTAAAATAGATTTGAAATTAGTATCTCAAGTTTATTCTAAACAATATAAATTCAAATATGTTTAACTAGTTCATATATTACTTATTTAGTCTAAGCTCATATATATCTTGTAATTAAATATTCAGTAACATAAATATACTTACTGGCTACTAAACAAATTATTCTCACTAGGCAATAACTGGCTACTAAAAAAAGACAACCTACCGGCCGGTGGCCACTAAGCAAAATTCCTTATTTTCATCTTTATCTTAAAGAATACCTGTTTCTTAGAAACAAATGTGTGATTTGCAACAGCTCTATCCTTGAAGGACCTAAGATTAATTAAGAATTTTTAAATTTATATTGTCATTTTTAAACTTCATATCATTCGTAATGTTTTTCAAAAATGTAATAAAAGCATAATGTTTAAAGGACAGCCTTGCAAGGCATTGGTACTTGATCTCTACTACACATTCAATGTTCTTTTAAATGTTTAAAATTCTGTCTAATTTTAATGTAGGTTTTTTAGCTTATCCTGTTTTTAAATTTAGGGGGTTGGGAGGGGGGGGATATAGATAAAAATACTGATTTTTAAAATGTCATTAAGTGTTGAAAATGTTTGATCTCAGAAAATATTTTGTATTAGTTCAGACCATACTTAATTTTATCTATTCTCTTTCAGCTTCTGTTTCCACTGCCACTTGCAGTTCAACTGCACCTGCGTTTGAAGATTTCCTGTTAATGGATGAGTGCGGTCTGCAGTGCTTAGAAGAAAAACACTCAGTACCGGAAAATCAAGTATATATGGTATGCTTTTCGAAAAATTTTCCGTTTATCTTAATGTTTAAAGATTAGTCATAATTTTAAAAGATTTTATTTTTCCTCTCAAGAAGCTTTTCTTTATAGTACGAATTGAATATTTCCAATTGAGCGAGAAATTGACCAGGCCAGGAATCAAACCCAGATACTTGGCTTACAAGACCAATGCTTTACTTGTTAAGCTAACTGGGGGATAGCCAGTTGGGATTTCTCACTCAGATAACCTTATTGGTCATAACATCTGGACATAACTCCATCTTAATATGGAGTTCCATTACCTGCTGTTCATTCTGCCGAGTTGTCTAAATGACAGACCAGATGTTATGACCAATAAGGTTATTTGAGCGAGAAATCCCAGCCGGCTATCGCCCAGTTAGCTTAACAGGTAAAGAATTGGCCTTGTAAGCCAAGTATCTGGATTTGATTCCTGACCTGGTCAATTTTTCGCTCAGTTGGAAGTATTCAATTCGTATGATAAATTTATAATATATATTTTTAATTGCTTGAATTTTATTTTGCATTTTTAAAGTATTAAGCCATAGATATAAAGGCAGCTTCTTTTGTAATTTCATCTATATTTATATTTTACTTTCTGACACATATAAATTGTCTGAAAACATAACAAATTGTAGATCTGTTCATTTTATTTGATTAATGGAGTAACTTCAAGATTTTCCTTTTCACTTTTATATTGAAAAACACAAAAAATCAAGAAAATTGATAGTATTTTTATGTATATTTGAAGCTTTAATAATTCACCAAATGAATTTTAAAACGAGTTTTTGTCTTGGCGGCAAAACGCTGCATCACGGACGAAAGCGCTGTGACGTCATTTGCCATGTTAATACCATCGTACTATGAGCTTAAGTGTTTGACATATTTCTGATACTGTTTAAATTTTTTATATCAAAAATGAGTAGCAAAATGTGTTATAAATATTGTATAGTACTATATTGCACAAATATTACAGTAAATTCCCTGCTAATAAGCACTTTTTTAGTGTTCCTAAAGATTATAATAAAGATAATTTATTCTGATGTTAACATGATAGAAATGTTTTTGTAAACTTATAATCTACTATTCTTCATTTGTATGTGTATTTATTGATTGAATCTAAATATATTTTGGATATGTGAATGGGAATAATTGCATATGAAACAAAAAATATATATATTTATGTATTATATATATAGTTGTTCAGTTTTATTTATACATATTAAGAAATACCAAGTAACGGATAGTTTATTTGAAATATATGGATTAGGGATGTACCAAATATTTGGTATCTATTCGGTAATTGGCCATGTTACAGAATATTCGGTTAGGCCAAATATCAAACTATTCGGTTAAGCTGAATATCAAAGTATTTGGCCGAATCCAATACTTAATAAAGGCTTTTAAAACACATTTTAAAAAAACTTTTCACAATTTCTACTTTTAACTGTCAATTTATTAATATATTTAAAATAATAAGAAATAAAAACATTTAAATAATATAGTGTTTTTACATTATTTATTTGCTGTTTGTAAAGTTTAACTTAAGAAAATTAAGCATGAAAAGGATTAAAATTAAGATTTATTAGGATTCTCCTTAGGAATAAATGATGCAAGTGCCTAAATTCTATTTAGTAAATAATCTGTTTCTTGCTTTTCCCAAAAGTCCTTAAACAAGAACGGAGATTTTTGAGATTAGTAATAGCTATCAAGGCAGACAATTTTTTGTTTATGAAACCATAATCGTAATCAACTTATTGAATCATAAATGCATTATATTTCATCTCACTCTAGGTCAAACTTGTGCTTTCGTTTGTTGCATTAACAATAAATAAGATATCATAACTATATTTTCAACTCACATGCTTTGATTTCTGTAAAATATGATATGATGGGAAGGATGGAAAATGCCACTATTCATAAGAAAAGGACTATGAGCTGGACATTCCTTTATTCAGAATTAAGTTAAAAGTATTTATACTTTATATTGAAAAAAATCTACCTTGAGTTATTTAAAAAGAACAAATATGAGACTGTACAGTTTTTCTTCAACTATTTTTTCATTATTTCTCTTTGATTTCAAAATGTTTGTTTCAATTCGTAGAAGAAATGAAATTTAAAATTTTACTAATTGAAAAAGTCTCATAATTATGCTTCTTAAATAAAAAAAAAGGCAGTTTTTTTTCAATACTGAATGTTCTTATAAAAAGCTCATGTTTATCAAAATATAAGTTTCTCTTACTAAATATTATGTAAAATTGTTTCAAAAAGTAACATTTTAATACCTTTAAACTTTGAAATATAAAAAGTATTTGGAAAGCCGAATATTCGGTATTCGGCCGATTAGTTACTGTTTGGCTGGATGAATATTCGGTATTCAGCCCAACAATTACTATTCGGCAAGCCGAATATTCAGTATTCGGTTTAGCTGTCGGCCGAATATTCGGTATTCGGCCATAATCACTATTCGGTGCATCCCTAATATGGATATATATATTATTATTCAATAATCATAATGCAATTTTTGGAAGCCTCTAATTTTTATATCCATCTTTAATGTATAATTCTATTCATCAAAAAAAATAAATAATATATTACTTATGGAAAAAAAAAAAAAATTCACTGAAACCATACATTTTGAGTGAAGCATTATTCAGTCTTTTTAATAAATATTTTTGCATTAATAGCATATCCAGAAGAGAAAAAAAATGGTGGAGGGGGGGGGGATAAGAAAAGGTTTGTTCTCAGAAGTTTTAATTCAGGGGATAATTTAAAGTTTAGGGGATTTTTAAGAGAGATTTTAACCCCATAAATAACACTTTTGGCTTCAGAAATGTTTTGAAAATATATATATACATACAATATCATAGCTGCCAACTCTTATGATTTTTGTGCCGAAAAAATTCAATACAAATTTTTGCATTGTTCAATCGATAAATTACGGCGATTTGAAGTGGTAAAATTTACTGTAATTTTCTTCCGGGTTTAAAAAGCAGAGGATGTTGGCAGCTATGCAATATTTTGTTTGTTGTGTGCATACAATTAAGCTTTTATTATTATTATTATTGTTTTTTTTTTCATGAAAATTTATGTTTTATTTCATCTGTAAAATAACATTTCTACTACCGAAAATCTAAGTTATTTTATGCCTAGAATTTTATTCATTTTTTTATTTGTAATTATTAGTTACCATTATATATTTTTAATGTATTTATGTACTTTATAGAATTAAGTAAAAATTTATTATTTCCTGTAAATTATAAATAATTTTTTTGCCAAATGCCCAAATGTATTTAACTTTAGATGAATAACATTAGACAAGTTATATTACTTTTTTTTTTCTTTTTTTTTTACTCTAACAAAAAATAAAGCAATAGTTTTCAATTTGAAATTTAAAAATTGTCTGCCGATCCCACTTGACATGTAATCTATGATACATACACATATAATTATATTTTTTATAAGAAATTATCAGCTAAACTTACATAATAAATCAGAATAAATAAATAAAAAAATTATATCTTTTACTTTCTTTTGAAGGCAAATACTAGCTGAGAAGCTATGCTCTGTATACGAAAAATTTCCAAATTAATATTCTGTTTTAAATATTTTTGATATGTCACCGATTAATTGCATATTAAGTAAACTTCAACTAAATATTTTTCTACTTCATTATTTGACATGTATTAATATTTAAAACAAACCAAATATTAAAAAGTTATTCATTTTGTTAATGCTTTTTTCTAATAAATTATCATGCATTATTTGAGGCAAGTAATAAGCACTTTTTTAAATATTAAAAAGTGAAAATAATCAGACTTTTTTTTATAAATAACTAAATTTTCTGATGTTCATTTGTTTCTGTTTTAGATGCAGTTTGTGAAGAGCAATCCATTACCAAGTCTGCTATTGAAGACATAATCAAAACATGGCTAAGACATGCTAAAGAGAGAAAAGATAATGTTAAGAGAAAAAATAAAACAGTGTAGATTAATAAGAGATGGATAAAATAAAAATTGGTGTACAGATCTAGAATTCTCCTTTTCATATTTTTCTTTCAGATCACATTTTTAGACCATCCCTCCCTCCCAGTGAAAAAAAAATAATAAAAATAAAATAAATATTACAACTCAGCTTATAAAGCTTATGCCCTATTGGAAATTGTCCAGGGTCATTCAAAAAGAAATATTTAATTGAACAAATTTAATTATGTAATATTTAAAAAAATTATTTTACTTTTTTATCAAATTAAAAAAAAAAAAAAAAAAAAAAAAAAAAAAAAAATTCTTTAATCGCTTATTTTTTTTGTTCAAAAACTAAATTAATTTCTTGGTAATTGCTGTTATAAAAGAAATCATTACTTTTATTTAAATAATAACCTTGATTTATTCTGGTCTACATACAAAAGATGAAAAATAATTTGCATTTTTATCTTTGATTTTATTTTTATTAAGTTTCCGTTTCCAAATCTCAAAGATGTATAAATTTGAATGACTAATGTAGACCTTTAAGTATGATTACAAAATTCAGCAGCAATTTCAAGGATTACCAGATGAAAATTAAACAATGTTTTCGCTCTAGCTCCCAACACACAATTGATCCGGTTGCTATTCATCTCAAAGGTCTCGACACCTTTCATAAACTATATTGGAGTGGCTAGAAATGGAGGTTTGTAAAATATTCTAAAATCATACAAATTTGTCTGCTTGTAGAAATATTAGTGCTTTCCTTTGCAGATGAAACATATTGGCAAGATTATCTTATTCATAAACTATAATGTGCCATGCTTAACATTTTGTGATACAGGCAGAATATATTGCAAAAAACGATATTGAAATGGATATTTTAAACTAAATTTCTCAAAGCAAGAGAATAATAATGAAAATAATGGCCGTACTAATAAAATAACTGTTTACAAGAGTGAAAAATGAAAACATACAACTGCTTATAAATCTCTTCAAACATTATGTCAGCGAGTTTCATGCTTTTACTTTTAAAAATGAATCTGAAAATGTGTCATAAAATTTTATCTTTTCAGAAAAAGTATTTTTTGAAGAGGATTCCCTTAAAAAGGGATTTTTTTTTTAAACTTTTTTTGTAGTTATCTTGGACATCTTACAAGAAAGGTCTTAACTCTGTTAGTACCATTTTGGTTCTTCATTGACACCATTATTATTATATATTTTTTTTAAAGATTTTGTTTAAAACCAAAAAGAAAATTACAAATTGAACTTCATAAAATAAACTTGATACCTTCTAAGAAACTTCATTAAATTTCTCATTCAGATAATAGAAAAACAAGAATGCTCATCCAGAATTAAAATCTCGGCTAGAAGGATTAAAAGTGGATTCTGTGAATACTTCAAAAAATATTATTTAAACTACTAATGTATTTAATAAAGTGTGCATCATAATGTAATGGGAAACTTATCTCTCTGGAAATGATCTGACAATTTTTTATGTTTATTATTGAAGATTAAGAAGACTTCACTTAAAAACACCTGCTCGATAATGCTAAACATTTAGGTAGGTTCTTGTTTCAATTCCAAAATTTTTATACTTATTTTTCATTCCACAGCAAAGATCTATTTTTAATAAGAGTATTTTGTACTTTTCCAATTTTGGTTGCAGTTTTTTAAATGCAGGTACTTTTGTTTAACCAATTCTGAAAGTTAAAATAGCTTCATTTAAAAAAAAATAAATGTTATTGCATAATAGCTTCAGCTATCCTAAATTTTTTAAAAATATTTAAATTTAACACATTGCTATCCATGGTGACGACACTGAGCTTTGCTTCGGCCACTGGTGACTGACAATGTAAAATATGATATAAAATAAAAATAAATTAGTGTTTAAATAATTAAAAAAGTAAAATCTTATAATTTTAAGTTTAATTAAGTTCAGAAAATTTTAAATAGATCTTAAGTGATTGCTTAAATTAATATATTTTTAAACTTGGTGACTGACATAGCATTCGATGTTTTAATAGAAAAATTCAAAAAACTGTGCAATTAGGAATTGTTTGCTATTGTTTGTTAGCTATTGTTTGCTATTATTGTTAATTGACATCCATTGTCATGGATGTCTTCGAATGGAGAGTCCTTTTGAGAAATAGATGCATCACTACAAAGTTAATTATAAAAAGCCAGAAAAATTTATTTTACCATGAAAGAATATTAATGCTGAAGCTCTTCGATACTTTTTTATGCATTTGTAAAGAAAAAAAGCTATATATGTGGATGAAATAATGCTGAAGATCATACTTTTTTATACACATGCAGAGGTCGATCCAAGCAAAATTTGAGGCCTATTTATTGTTCCTTCAAAAAAAAAAAATAAATAAATAAATAAAAAAAAATAAAAAAATAAAATGGGCCTATTCACAAAAATAAGTTTAATATAAGAGACCCCTTCACGAAATTCCTTAGGCTCTTTTATAAAATTCTTTTTCATAAAAAATTTGTAAATATAACCAGTTTATGAAAAAGAAAAACCTTTAGCAAACGAATTTAAAGATGTTTTTGTTAATAAATGCTTGGTTTGAATTTGCATAACTGCGTTTGAAGTTTCATTACAATCCCCCCCCCCTCCCCGCCACAAAAACAATTTTACTTTTCCAAGAATAAAAATCTGGATCAACCCCTGACATGTCAGAAAAGAAAATTATAGGCTGCAGGTTGAATTTGGGTGATTCAGGGGGGTATCTGCAACTGTCCTATTACTGTACGAAATGTGTAGTAAAATGTTGTCCACAGGACATTGGCAGGTTTCACATTTCAAACTTTAGGGGATGTCCTACAACTGTCCACAAGACTAATTTACCCATCCGTAGGATATAAGTAATATGACATTATTAGGATGATTTTAGGACCGTCCAGAGGGTATAATATAAGCGTCCTATAACTATCCCTAAGGTGTCATGAAGTGACATCCATAGGATGTTGACAGGTGTGACATTTCGAAACCCAGCGGATGTTCTGTAACTGTCTACAGGACCAATTCATCGGTCCACAGGATATCACGCATGTCCGAAACGTGACATCTTCTGGATGCTTTTAGGATGTATTTGTGTTGTCTGGGAAGGAATGGACGGTCCAATCACATTATCCTCTGAACAGCAGCTGAACAACTGTGAACGGACCATCCAACCGAATTGTCCCCAAAACGGCCGATGGATGTTCTATAACCGTCAGTCCTTTTTAGTAGCTGTGGAGCGCCTTTTTTGAACTCCTCAACTCGCCGACCACAGAGGAATCCAATGTTTATGTTTCATCTCGTCTCGTGTTTCATTCAGCTCATGGCGAATTCGAATTAATAGAGAAAATGGATGTTGATATAAGGTAAGAACTTTCCTTTAATTTTATTTGCAATGCATTTTTTTATAATTATTCTGCCTCTATATTTTTTTAATGTTGGCAAAATTTTATTAAAATGCAAAACAAAAAAATAGGCCTAGTCATCGCCCGAATAAGAAATAATTTTATAAAACAATGTCTATATTTACTGTAAAAAATAAATTTGTTTTATAAAATTGTAAATTTTGTGTTTTGTTCTGAAGTAAATGTGTGTGTGTTTTATAATAAAATAAACATGTTATAAATATAATAAAACTACATTTTGTTTTGCCACGGTATGCCTAACAAGTATTTCAAAACAGTGTTTTCTCGCGAAAATCACTAAAGAAAAAACACCGACACCCTGATATGACAGCAGCATCTTTTCCATTTTAGTGCTTTTTTGTAACAAAGCTGTTTAATAGATTCAGAAAACAAGATCATTTTAACAAAATGATTTTATTTAACAGCTTTGAAAAATCAAAATTTGAATATTTACAATTGATGTAACAAGCTCTTTTAAAAATTTAAGTTGACTTAGATTATCCATTTTCTATTAATTATATGTTGTGCACAGTTAATTTTTTTACTTTATTTTGTTTTAAGCATTAAGATATTCTTTTCTGTGTTTCTTGTATAGGTCATTCAAAAAGTAAAGCACCTCAGTGGAACATTTTATGTTATATTTCAGTTAAAATTAAATATTGTTAAAATATGTATTGCAGAAACATTTTTCTTCAATGTAATTATGAAATTTTAGATGATTTTTAAATTAATTCTAGAAAAAAAAAAATATTCTAATGGCATTTGTGCAACAAGTAAAATTTTGAATTGCAATTAAAAATTTTATTTGTGGGTTGAAAGTGTTCTTATTCAGAAACGTGATTGAAAAGTGTTTTTCATTTTTAAATAAAAGCAGATTTTAAAGAAAAAAAAGAGAAACTTTAAAAAAATTCCATGATTTAACATTTTAAACTTTATTTCCAGACGCGACTGCTAATTGCTCCCTCGTGATGACATTTCTGTAGCTGTCAAATCATAAAACTATCATAAAATGCTAACTTAATAACATTTCGATTTCTTCATATCTGAATGAATCTGTGTAAATATTCATTTTTAGAAATACTAGTGCAAATATTTGAATTTATGAATGAAAATGAATTAGCGAAAGTAAAGAAAAATAGTCACTCTAATTTAAGAATAACCTTCAATATAATAATTATGAAGTGATGTGACCAGTGTTGAATTCAGGGGGTGCCTGGGGGGGGGACATTCCCCTCCCAAAGCAACGAAATGTTTCCCCTGATAATTTTGAGATTTTGTTTTTAACAGTCAAAAATTGCAATTTCCCCTCTGCGGAACTCTATAATTGCCCCCTCCCCTCCAACCGGAGCCGCAAAAGTCCCTCTTGGAGAAAAGTGTCTGTTAATTCAATACTGGATGTGATTTATCTTCCCCCCCCCTCCTCTAACTTGAAGACTGGATCTGCCATTATATATGACGGATGATGTTTTGCCAACAAATGTTTCTTAATTCGTTGTTGAACCTCCTTTAACTGAATATATCGCTTGGCATACATATAATTAACATCTATCATTTAGAAAAATGTCTACAGTTTACTTCTTTTTCTGTCCCATAATAAAAAAAGCAACAAACCCATACATGGTTCATATGAATATTTTCCTTGTAAACTATCAGTATTTTTTTTTTTTTTTTAAACAGGGCTTGAAATTTGATTTTTTCCAGGAGGCGAGTCTCCCTCCCAACGTTTATAAATGGAGGGAAGTTTATCTGTCTGGGAGGGAGAAAAAAAAAAAATCTTTAAAACGCATTATTATTTTATGTGCTATTTAAAGAATTACAAGAATTCAGACTTGACAAAATACTGCACAATTTTTATTAACAACTCAGAATAATTATGCAAAATATATAATAAAAGTAAGTAAAATAAAAAAAGTGAAGCTTTATTATTTTTGTTACAGGTCTAGTTAACTCAGTTTTTGGTTAGCCTCGATTTTAGATTGAGTGTAATTTCCTGCAAGTTGAGTTTGACAAGTTTGGTCCTGCAAGTCCTATTTAACGCTACATTTTCTAAGAGAAAATATTGGTACAAAAAAATTTCCTGGTCATGAAATTCCATGTTCCATACTAACCCTGCCATATGAAATACAAAGCATTGAAGATTTGAGAATAATTAATACATACAGAATAATGATGCCGAATTGTCTGAGTTCAAACGCAATTTCGCATCTTCTACCGCACTTGACTATCTGGCTGTGTATACAAATTATACTTAAATTCTACAAATTTAAGTTGCGTTTGAAGTTAGTTTCACTTTGTTCGGCTGTGTTTTGACATATACAATTAACGAGTCGTATTTCTAAGTAACAGTTCGATATTGCGTCTCTTAAAGTAAAGATGAAAATAAGCATTCGCCAGTCGCCACTCGGCGACTAAATGTGAAAAATTGGTGACTAAAAATGTGGAAAGTACTTGCCAAATACAGGATTCCCCCCAAAGGTGTTTTGTGAAAAGAATTGTGGTAAAAAACCCTGTAAATTTTGACCAAAAAAAAAAAAAATTTCGAAAAAAGATCGCGGAAAAACATGAATTTCGTGCAAGTATCGCACAAAGACATCGTCTAAAGAACACAAATATCGTCAAAGAATCGCAAAAAAACCGTAA
Organism: Maratus speculifer; assembly: GCA_964019185.1. Classification (NCBI taxonomy): domain Eukaryota; kingdom Metazoa; phylum Arthropoda; class Arachnida; order Araneae; family Salticidae; genus Maratus; species Maratus speculifer. The sequence continues at coordinate 8,115 of CAXHSM010000966.1, read as the reverse complement.
ATATCATTAGAGAATTGCAAAAGAAAAGCAATTATCGGAAAAAAAAGCCTGCGTATTTTGTCAAAAAATCAGCGAAAACAAACGCATTTTTTGTCAAAAAACGTAAAAACGAACGGAAGAAAATGCGAATTTTATCAAAGAAACATGCAACAAATGCGAATACCATCAAAAAATCGCGATAACACATAACAAATGCGAATACCGTCAAAAAATCGCAATAACAAACGGCATTTATGTCAAAAAACGTAAAAACAAATGCAAAAAATGCGAATTTTATCACAAAAAAAAAAAAAAAAAAAGCGAATACCGTCAAAAAATTGCGATAACAAACGTGAATACCGTCCAAAAAGTCGCAATAATGATCGACAATACCGTCAAAATATCGTGATAATGAACGCGATTTTCATAAAAAAAGTTTCGAAAATAAATGTGATTTTTGTTAAAAAGGTCGCAAAAACGAACTCATATTTTATCAAAAGATGGAAAAAATTAAAAAAATGCACATTATGTCAAAGGATTGTGGAAAAAACGTATAATATTAGTTTCATCCCACACACACACTCTTTTTTTTTAGAAAATTTATTGTGAAATTCAATTTTTTTTTAAAAATCAAACCTGCTAGTTGGTGGATAAACATTTTTTAGGGGGGGGGGGGAGTTTACATCTTAATTCTAGACAAATAATTACAAAAAAAGAGGGTTGGGGTTTATTTATTTCGTTAGTAACGCAAGTACCTAAGCATAGTTGGACTTGTGTAGCTAACTACATATGAATGTTACATATAATTTTGCAGTTAATTTAAAATAGATTTGAAATTAGTATCTCAAGTTTATTCTAAACAATATAAATTCAAATATGTTTAACTAGTTCATATATTACTTATTTAGTCTAAGCTCATATATATCTTGTAATTAAATATTCAGTAACATAAATATACTTACTGGCTACTAAACAAATTATTCTCACTAGGCAATAACTGGCTACTAAAAAAAGACAACCTACCGGCCGGTGGCCACTAAGCAAAATTCCTTATTTTCATCTTTATCTTAAAGAATACCTGTTTCTTAGAAACAAATGTGTGATTTGCAACAGCTCTATCCTTGAAGGACCTAAGATTAATTAAGAATTTTTAAATTTATATTGTCATTTTTAAACTTCATATCATTCGTAATGTTTTTCAAAAATGTAATAAAAGCATAATGTTTAAAGGACAGCCTTGCAAGGCATTGGTACTTGATCTCTACTACACATTCAATGTTCTTTTAAATGTTTAAAATTCTGTCTAATTTTAATGTAGGTTTTTTAGCTTATCCTGTTTTTAAATTTAGGGGGTTGGGAGGGGGGGGATATAGATAAAAATACTGATTTTTAAAATGTCATTAAGTGTTGAAAATGTTTGATCTCAGAAAATATTTTGTATTAGTTCAGACCATACTTAATTTTATCTATTCTCTTTCAGCTTCTGTTTCCACTGCCACTTGCAGTTCAACTGCACCTGCGTTTGAAGATTTCCTGTTAATGGATGAGTGCGGTCTGCAGTGCTTAGAAGAAAAACACTCAGTACCGGAAAATCAAGTATATATGGTATGCTTTTCGAAAAATTTTCCGTTTATCTTAATGTTTAAAGATTAGTCATAATTTTAAAAGATTTTATTTTTCCTCTCAAGAAGCTTTTCTTTATAGTACGAATTGAATATTTCCAATTGAGCGAGAAATTGACCAGGCCAGGAATCAAACCCAGATACTTGGCTTACAAGACCAATGCTTTACTTGTTAAGCTAACTGGGGGATAGCCAGTTGGGATTTCTCACTCAGATAACCTTATTGGTCATAACATCTGGACATAACTCCATCTTAATATGGAGTTCCATTACCTGCTGTTCATTCTGCCGAGTTGTCTAAATGACAGACCAGATGTTATGACCAATAAGGTTATTTGAGCGAGAAATCCCAGCCGGCTATCGCCCAGTTAGCTTAACAGGTAAAGAATTGGCCTTGTAAGCCAAGTATCTGGATTTGATTCCTGACCTGGTCAATTTTTCGCTCAGTTGGAAGTATTCAATTCGTATGATAAATTTATAATATATATTTTTAATTGCTTGAATTTTATTTTGCATTTTTAAAGTATTAAGCCATAGATATAAAGGCAGCTTCTTTTGTAATTTCATCTATATTTATATTTTACTTTCTGACACATATAAATTGTCTGAAAACATAACAAATTGTAGATCTGTTCATTTTATTTGATTAATGGAGTAACTTCAAGATTTTCCTTTTCACTTTTATATTGAAAAACACAAAAAATCAAGAAAATTGATAGTATTTTTATGTATATTTGAAGCTTTAATAATTCACCAAATGAATTTTAAAACGAGTTTTTGTCTTGGCGGCAAAACGCTGCATCACGGACGAAAGCGCTGTGACGTCATTTGCCATGTTAATACCATCGTACTATGAGCTTAAGTGTTTGACATATTTCTGATACTGTTTAAATTTTTTATATCAAAAATGAGTAGCAAAATGTGTTATAAATATTGTATAGTACTATATTGCACAAATATTACAGTAAATTCCCTGCTAATAAGCACTTTTTTAGTGTTCCTAAAGATTATAATAAAGATAATTTATTCTGATGTTAACATGATAGAAATGTTTTTGTAAACTTATAATCTACTATTCTTCATTTGTATGTGTATTTATTGATTGAATCTAAATATATTTTGGATATGTGAATGGGAATAATTGCATATGAAACAAAAAATATATATATTTATGTATTATATATATAGTTGTTCAGTTTTATTTATACATATTAAGAAATACCAAGTAACGGATAGTTTATTTGAAATATATGGATTAGGGATGTACCAAATATTTGGTATCTATTCGGTAATTGGCCATGTTACAGAATATTCGGTTAGGCCAAATATCAAACTATTCGGTTAAGCTGAATATCAAAGTATTTGGCCGAATCCAATACTTAATAAAGGCTTTTAAAACACATTTTAAAAAAACTTTTCACAATTTCTACTTTTAACTGTCAATTTATTAATATATTTAAAATAATAAGAAATAAAAACATTTAAATAATATAGTGTTTTTACATTATTTATTTGCTGTTTGTAAAGTTTAACTTAAGAAAATTAAGCATGAAAAGGATTAAAATTAAGATTTATTAGGATTCTCCTTAGGAATAAATGATGCAAGTGCCTAAATTCTATTTAGTAAATAATCTGTTTCTTGCTTTTCCCAAAAGTCCTTAAACAAGAACGGAGATTTTTGAGATTAGTAATAGCTATCAAGGCAGACAATTTTTTGTTTATGAAACCATAATCGTAATCAACTTATTGAATCATAAATGCATTATATTTCATCTCACTCTAGGTCAAACTTGTGCTTTCGTTTGTTGCATTAACAATAAATAAGATATCATAACTATATTTTCAACTCACATGCTTTGATTTCTGTAAAATATGATATGATGGGAAGGATGGAAAATGCCACTATTCATAAGAAAAGGACTATGAGCTGGACATTCCTTTATTCAGAATTAAGTTAAAAGTATTTATACTTTATATTGAAAAAAATCTACCTTGAGTTATTTAAAAAGAACAAATATGAGACTGTACAGTTTTTCTTCAACTATTTTTTCATTATTTCTCTTTGATTTCAAAATGTTTGTTTCAATTCGTAGAAGAAATGAAATTTAAAATTTTACTAATTGAAAAAGTCTCATAATTATGCTTCTTAAATAAAAAAAAAGGCAGTTTTTTTTCAATACTGAATGTTCTTATAAAAAGCTCATGTTTATCAAAATATAAGTTTCTCTTACTAAATATTATGTAAAATTGTTTCAAAAAGTAACATTTTAATACCTTTAAACTTTGAAATATAAAAAGTATTTGGAAAGCCGAATATTCGGTATTCGGCCGATTAGTTACTGTTTGGCTGGATGAATATTCGGTATTCAGCCCAACAATTACTATTCGGCAAGCCGAATATTCAGTATTCGGTTTAGCTGTCGGCCGAATATTCGGTATTCGGCCATAATCACTATTCGGTGCATCCCTAATATGGATATATATATTATTATTCAATAATCATAATGCAATTTTTGGAAGCCTCTAATTTTTATATCCATCTTTAATGTATAATTCTATTCATCAAAAAAAATAAATAATATATTACTTATGGAAAAAAAAAAAAAATTCACTGAAACCATACATTTTGAGTGAAGCATTATTCAGTCTTTTTAATAAATATTTTTGCATTAATAGCATATCCAGAAGAGAAAAAAAATGGTGGAGGGGGGGGGGATAAGAAAAGGTTTGTTCTCAGAAGTTTTAATTCAGGGGATAATTTAAAGTTTAGGGGATTTTTAAGAGAGATTTTAACCCCATAAATAACACTTTTGGCTTCAGAAATGTTTTGAAAATATATATATACATACAATATCATAGCTGCCAACTCTTATGATTTTTGTGCCGAAAAAATTCAATACAAATTTTTGCATTGTTCAATCGATAAATTACGGCGATTTGAAGTGGTAAAATTTACTGTAATTTTCTTCCGGGTTTAAAAAGCAGAGGATGTTGGCAGCTATGCAATATTTTGTTTGTTGTGTGCATACAATTAAGCTTTTATTATTATTATTATTGTTTTTTTTTTCATGAAAATTTATGTTTTATTTCATCTGTAAAATAACATTTCTACTACCGAAAATCTAAGTTATTTTATGCCTAGAATTTTATTCATTTTTTTATTTGTAATTATTAGTTACCATTATATATTTTTAATGTATTTATGTACTTTATAGAATTAAGTAAAAATTTATTATTTCCTGTAAATTATAAATAATTTTTTTGCCAAATGCCCAAATGTATTTAACTTTAGATGAATAACATTAGACAAGTTATATTACTTTTTTTTTTCTTTTTTTTTTACTCTAACAAAAAATAAAGCAATAGTTTTCAATTTGAAATTTAAAAATTGTCTGCCGATCCCACTTGACATGTAATCTATGATACATACACATATAATTATATTTTTTATAAGAAATTATCAGCTAAACTTACATAATAAATCAGAATAAATAAATAAAAAAATTATATCTTTTACTTTCTTTTGAAGGCAAATACTAGCTGAGAAGCTATGCTCTGTATACGAAAAATTTCCAAATTAATATTCTGTTTTAAATATTTTTGATATGTCACCGATTAATTGCATATTAAGTAAACTTCAACTAAATATTTTTCTACTTCATTATTTGACATGTATTAATATTTAAAACAAACCAAATATTAAAAAGTTATTCATTTTGTTAATGCTTTTTTCTAATAAATTATCATGCATTATTTGAGGCAAGTAATAAGCACTTTTTTAAATATTAAAAAGTGAAAATAATCAGACTTTTTTTTATAAATAACTAAATTTTCTGATGTTCATTTGTTTCTGTTTTAGATGCAGTTTGTGAAGAGCAATCCATTACCAAGTCTGCTATTGAAGACATAATCAAAACATGGCTAAGACATGCTAAAGAGAGAAAAGATAATGTTAAGAGAAAAAATAAAACAGTGTAGATTAATAAGAGATGGATAAAATAAAAATTGGTGTACAGATCTAGAATTCTCCTTTTCATATTTTTCTTTCAGATCACATTTTTAGACCATCCCTCCCTCCCAGTGAAAAAAAAATAATAAAAATAAAATAAATATTACAACTCAGCTTATAAAGCTTATGCCCTATTGGAAATTGTCCAGGGTCATTCAAAAAGAAATATTTAATTGAACAAATTTAATTATGTAATATTTAAAAAAATTATTTTACTTTTTTATCAAATTAAAAAAAAAAAAAAAAAAAAAAAAAAAAAAAATTCTTTAATCGCTTATTTTTTTTGTTCAAAAACTAAATTAATTTCTTGGTAATTGCTGTTATAAAAGAAATCATTACTTTTATTTAAATAATAACCTTGATTTATTCTGGTCTACATACAAAAGATGAAAAATAATTTGCATTTTTATCTTTGATTTTATTTTTATTAAGTTTCCGTTTCCAAATCTCAAAGATGTATAAATTTGAATGACTAATGTAGACCTTTAAGTATGATTACAAAATTCAGCAGCAATTTCAAGGATTACCAGATGAAAATTAAACAATGTTTTCGCTCTAGCTCCCAACACACAATTGATCCGGTTGCTATTCATCTCAAAGGTCTCGACACCTTTCATAAACTATATTGGAGTGGCTAGAAATGGAGGTTTGTAAAATATTCTAAAATCATACAAATTTGTCTGCTTGTAGAAATATTAGTGCTTTCCTTTGCAGATGAAACATATTGGCAAGATTATCTTATTCATAAACTATAATGTGCCATGCTTAACATTTTGTGATACAGGCAGAATATATTGCAAAAAACGATATTGAAATGGATATTTTAAACTAAATTTCTCAAAGCAAGAGAATAATAATGAAAATAATGGCCGTACTAATAAAATAACTGTTTACAAGAGTGAAAAATGAAAACATACAACTGCTTATAAATCTCTTCAAACATTATGTCAGCGAGTTTCATGCTTTTACTTTTAAAAATGAATCTGAAAATGTGTCATAAAATTTTATCTTTTCAGAAAAAGTATTTTTTGAAGAGGATTCCCTTAAAAAGGGATTTTTTTTTTTAAACTTTTTTTGTAGTTATCTTGGACATCTTACAAGAAAGGTCTTAACTCTGTTAGTACCATTTTGGTTCTTCATTGACACCATTATTATTATATATTTTTTTTTAAGATTTTGTTTAAAACCAAAAAGAAAATTACAAATTGAACTTCATAAAATAAACTTGATACCTTCTAAGAAACTTCATTAAATTTCTCATTCAGATAATAGAAAAACAAGAATGCTCATCCAGAATTAAAATCTCGGCTAGAAGGATTAAAAGTGGATTCTGTGAATACTTCAAAAAATATTATTTAAACTACTAATGTATTTAATAAAGTGTGCATCATAATGTAATGGGAAACTTATCTCTCTGGAAATGATCTGACAATTTTTTATGTTTATTATTGAAGATTAAGAAGACTTCACTTAAAAACACCTGCTCGATAATGCTAAACATTTAGGTAGGTTCTTGTTTCAATTCCAAAATTTTTATACTTATTTTTCATTCCACAGCAAAGATCTATTTTTAATAAGAGTATTTTGTACTTTTCCAATTTTGGTTGCAGTTTTTTAAATGCAGGTACTTTTGTTTAACCAATTCTGAAAGTTAAAATAGCTTCATTTAAAAAAAAATAAATGTTATTGCATAATAGCTTCAGCTATCCTAAATTTTTTAAAAATATTTAAATTTAACACATTGCTATCCATGGTGACGACACTGAGCTTTGCTTCGGCCACTGGTGACTGACAATGTAAAATATGATATAAAATAAAAATAAATTAGTGTTTAAATAATTAAAAAAGTAAAATCTTATAATTTTAAGTTTAATTAAGTTCAGAAAATTTTAAATAGATCTTAAGTGATTGCTTAAATTAATATATTTTTAAACTTGGTGACTGACATAGCATTCGATGTTTTAATAGAAAAATTCAAAAAACTGTGCAATTAGGAATTGTTTGCTATTGTTTGTTAGCTATTGTTTGCTATTATTGTTAATTGACATCCATTGTCATGGATGTCTTCGAATGGAGAGTCCTTTTGAGAAATAGATGCATCACTACAAAGTTAATTATAAAAAGCCAGAAAAATTTATTTTACCATGAAAGAATATTAATGCTGAAGCTCTTCGATACTTTTTTATGCATTTGTAAAGAAAAAAAGCTATATATGTGGATGAAATAATGCTGAAGATCATACTTTTTTATACACATGCAGAGGTCGATCCAAGCAAAATTTGAGGCCTATTTATTGTTCCTTCAAAAAAAAAAATAAATAAATAAATAAAAAAAAATAAAAAAATAAAATGGGCCTATTCACAAAAATAAGTTTAATATAAGAGACCCCTTCACGAAATTCCTTAGGCTCTTTTATAAAATTCTTTTTCATAAAAAATTTGTAAATATAACCAGTTTATGAAAAAGAAAAACCTTTAGCAAACGAATTTAAAGATGTTTTTGTTA
>CAXHSM010000965.1:0-17845 GCA_964019185.1 Maratus speculifer | reverse complement strand
CGCCGCCCTCCTGGTCCCTCCTGCGGTACCCCTGCGCCCACCGTGCATCCCCCTCCACGAACGCCCCCTAGTGGAAAAAAGGAACATTCTATTATAGCAGAGAGGTGATCAACCTTCCCTAATTAAAAATATTATGAATCACATCTCAACTCGGAATCATACTATAAGATGAAGATTAAATTTATATTTGAATTTTGAACAACCGTAATTTTAATGAGTATTATTAATTAAGCGAAACAATTAAAATCTCAGTTTTTAGCCATTTTATTTAGATTTATTCAACTACATGATGAGATTATCAATTTAACACAAGAAAGTTAAACATATATTTGAATTTTGCTTGATAGACATCTTAATGAGTTTCGTTAATTAAGTAAAAAACAATGGAAAATATCCAGTTTTATAGAAAAAGACTGATTTCTTACGATTTTTATCAACTATATGATCAATGTAACGACTTAAAAGTTGAAAGTTAAACATGTTTCCTAGTTTTTCAACAGCTATAGCCTTAATGAGTATCGTTAATTAAGTAAAAAAACAATGGAAAATATCAAGTTTTATGGAAAAAGACTGATTTCTAACGATTTTTATCAACTTAAGAGAGAAAACTTAAACATACATTTCAGTTTTTCAACAGCTATAACCTTAATGGGCATTCATAATTAAGTAAAAAACAATGGAAAATATCGATTTTTATGGAAAAAGACTAATTTCTTACGATTTTTATCAACTGCAACATCAGTGTATCAACTCACACGTTGAAAGTTAAACGTGCATTCTAGTTTTTCAACAGCTATAATCTTAATGAGTTTCGTTAATTAAGTAAAAAACAATGGAAAATATCAAGTTTTATAGAAAAAGACTGATTTCTTAAGATTTTTTCAACTCAAACTTCAGAATATCAATTTGATAGAAAGAAATTTAAGCATGCATTCCAGTTTTGGACAACCATTTCCTTCATGAACATTAATAATTAAGCAAAACAACGGAAAATATTAAATTTTTTAACTGATTTCTTCATATTTTTTATTTTTTTTTATTTTTTTTTATATATATATAAAATCAGAATACACAACTTAAAATAGAAATTTAAAGATATTTTTTTAGTTTTTGAACAGTCGTTACCTCAAAGAATTTCGATAATTGAACAATTAACAAAGGAAACTAATGATTTTTTAACGAAAAAAGACGAATTAAACGAATTTGGTTAACTTTTACTCTAATTGGAAATTTCATCGTACTTTATATATACCAACTAAGTAGAATTTTAATGCATAAACGAATAATTTAAAGAAATTCTCAACACGCAAATGTGAACCTGCAGAGCATTTCTTATTACGTCATACCTAAACTAAAACTTTTTTCTGCAAACCCTCCATGCATGCATTCCAGGTAGGGGAACATAACAAAGAATTTTGACGTCACAACTTACAAAGGAATACAACAAAATGTTTACGTTCAAGAAAAAGTATCACATAGAGAGAAAAAAAAAGAACAGATTTAAGTTATTTATCCATTCTAGTTTTATAACAGTTACTACAACATCTCCAAATTAAAATTTGGAAGTCATAATGAGTGTAATTAATTAAGCAAAATAATAGAAATGTTAGTTTTTCAGAGGGGAAAAGACGAATTTAAACAAATTTTATTAGTTTTACACTAGTTTAATAATAATTTTAAGGAGGAAAAGGACGAATTTAAACTTTTTTTTTTTTTAGTTTTACACTATTTTTTCTCATCTCCAACATGGATATATCAATTTTAACAGAAGAATTAAACGTATATTATAGTTTTTAACAACAAAATCTTAACAAGTATCATTAATTAAACAAAAATAAATATCAGTTTTAAAGAAAAGACGAATTTGAATAATTTTACACTAATATTTTCAAAAGCAACATGGAAATATCAATACTTATTCACATATTTCACTTATTCACTGTATTCAATACTATATTTAATAAATTTGGATACACTTTAAGAATTTCCTAATCTATAATTAAATATTAGCTGTATATTTAATGTTACCCATGTTTTCAACATTAGTTCATAATCGTGAATTTTGTATTTTAAATACCATGTATTCAGGTTCAGATTATTTTCACTTGAAATCATACAGAATTTTTTAACAGAGTTTGTTTTTGAAATCATTGAAGCAACTGTATTTAATATTTTTAACACCAATTTTCTAAGATTTTCTAACATTTTCCGATTATACATTCTTCAGAAGTACATTTCTAAATGCTACAATCACTTTACATATCGAAAAGATATCATTGAAGCAACTGTATTTAATATTTTTAATGCCAATTTTCTAAGATTTTTTAACATTTTCCGGTTATACATTCCTCAAAAGTTATTATTACGTATTCTAAACAATAGCAAATATTAATTTTAAGAATAAAAAGACGAATTTAAACAAATTTTATTAGTTTTACACTATTTTTTCTCACCTCCAACACGGATATATCAATTTTAACTGAAGAATTAAACGTATATTTTAGTTTTTAACAACAAAAATGTAATAAGTATCATTAATTAAACAAAAATAAATATCAATTTTCAAGAAAAAGACAATTTTTTACACAAATTTTCAACTTTGAAATACATTGCTTACATATATTGTTACAGTATATTACTAAACTTAAACTTTTTAAAAAGTTTGAATGTCTTTACAAAGGGTTCATACTTATATTTTTCACGTTTTGACTGCATTCGGAATCTTACAACAAAAGTATACTTTTATTATTATTATTATTATTATTATTATTCTAGAAAACCTAAAAAATCGTTTCTTGCAGCTTTAGACACTTGACATATTAAAACTACTCTACCCATATAATTAATCAAATTAGGACATGATTCATCTTACACTTCAAAATTTCTGAATTTTTACAATACTTATTTTCATCAAAGATAAAAGTTGGTGTAACCAGTTATATACCATCTTGTTCAACTCTCGTAACATATATCTAATTTGTAACAAAAAGCATTTTACTTGTCTATATATTAAATCAAAAATTTTTTACTCTTATGACACTATGGTCACATGAATAACAAATTTTTGATTTATTATATAGACAAGCAAAATATATATATTTTTTATTATTAATGGTATTTTTTTACTATCGTTGGTATTTAACTCGTTATATTAATTTTTATCTTAATTATATTTAAAAAATAAATAATTGGGATTATTTATGAAAATTTGCTCGAAATGCCACAAGAGTAACCGTAGACGTTCCCATATACAAGTGTAGTGTATTATTGGAAATGTTAAACCCCTCTTTTTATAAAATAAAGCCTTAGTTTATTTTTCAATCTAAATTAAAAGTTTCTAAAAAATAAAAGATAAGAGTATAAATTTCCAGAAGACTATTAAATTCTTTAATTTAGTCACTTTTTAAACGAAAACTAAAGTACTATCTTTTTTTTAAATTGCACCAAAAGGAGGGAGTTCTAATTTATAAACTAATGAATTAAAAACATTTTAAGAATAAAAAAAATACTTAAGCTTTTCTCGGATATTTTTCGTCTCTCTTTTAGGATACAATCTTTACTAAGACAAATATTCTTTAAATATTCGTAGTGCAGTAGAAAAGTTCTCGAAATGCGTTTAGCATATTCCACGGATCAAATTAACATATTTTAAATCAAAAATTGTATTCAATAAAATATATCTCAGTCTTTTGTAGTATGTATTCGATTTTACTTACTAAGTAAAATTTTTGGTTCTAAACAGGTTTATTTTATCCGCGGGTTATACTAAATTCGCTCTTGAACTTTTTGATTGCACTAAGTATACATTACTATCTATAAAATTTACATCAGAATGAAAAATTTCAATTTTAAAATTAAAATGCATCACTTTAAGTTTCATTTGGATTAAAAAATGTAAAAATATCAAAACAGTGGTTACGTTTAATAAGTGATAATTTTTGTCTTCAATAATATTATCTAAATAAATTACTAATACTACTAATTACTAATACTACTAATAATATCTAAATAATTTACTTACTTATACAGCAGTAAATTGTAAGTAACTATGTTCGTTGTTTACATAAAATACTTTATTTTTTATGCAACTTGAAAGAATTTTTTTAAAACTATATTTAAACATATAATTCGAGTAACAGATGTTAAAAAGAAAAAAAAAATAAGCATTATTGCTTCAAAACCGGAAAATATTGCTTAACCCTGTCCGGCACACTGTGTCCGATCTGGGATACCAAATTTTAATTCCAAACTTGCAAACGGCACCAGTAATATTTTAGTAAAATTTTGCTTTTACAATAAAAGCTTAAATTAAGGATTTTAAAGTATCTAAAAAATTCGTTTGTGAATTCCGGTGTCAGTAGATAGTTCTGATTTTACTAACAGATTTTGCCCGTGCCGGAAAGGGTTAATTGTTAAAAAAGTAACGACCCCCCCCCCCCTCCTTAAAATGGCACTCGATCTGTTTCCTACGGAGAGTTTTTTGCAATATAGTTTTTAATAATGTTTTCTGGTTGACACAGATGTTATTTATGTTACAGAATGGGACTATAGCAAAACCGATTCAATTTGTCATGGGCCAAAGCCAAATAATTTCATGGTAGGGGGAACTGGGGTACATTGATACAGTTTTTTTCTAAGATTATTTTTGGTGTCAAGAAAGTAGAAAATTCAAGTTTTTTTTCCATGAGGTGACAGCAAAACTTGTGTAATATGTTATAAAAATGTACAATCATTGTTTTATATAGTATTTTTGCATGTAATTTTAAAAAAATCAAAAAAAGTCATTTGTATCAATGTGCCCCATCCCCGGGGCAGATTGATACGTTTGAGAAAAATGACGACAAAATAATACCAATGCATATTTTTCATAGAAAATGAATTAGAAAACCATTTTATATTTATTTATAAAAATTCAAATCACCCACAATTTATTTTTAAGCAATATTAAAGCAATCAAAATTAAATATATTATGACCTGATGTTCTGGCTGTTTCTTGTCTGATTGTTGGCTGTGGTAACTTTGTCATATCTAGCACTTCAACCCCAGCATTATCTTCTTTCTTATGAAAGATGAAAAAATTACCAGTTTTTCTGTTTATAAATAGGTTCATAAACAAAAAAAAAAAAAAAAAAAGGATAATTATATTAAAAATTCTGTTTATAATATAAGTATCATTTTCTGTTCTGCAATTTGTTTCTCTTACTTAACATTTCGCATGTCGAAAATACTTTTTTTCTCTGGAGAATCGATATAAATCCGAGATTTGCCAGAATGGCGTCCTTTTCTTTTATTAGTTCTACTAGCATTAGATGCTGGGTAAGTTCCTACATCTTCTGTTTTCAAAAATACTATAAAATGTTCTAATATAAAGAAATTAGAGCTATTTCACTTCAATAAAAACTGATATTAGAAATTTTTCGTGAAAAAAAAGGTTGGATTAAGGAGTGTATGGTAAAAAAAAATAATAAAAGATAATGAAAATATGAACTATTAAAGGATTTAGGCTGTATCAATGTGCCCCGTCATAGACTGTATCAATGTGCCCCATACAGCGATTTTGAATAAAATGAGTCTCAAATCCAACACTTCACAATATTTCTAACAATAAATAATGAAGAACTGATAAAGAGTAGCTGTACTTACCAGGGAGAGTATTCATTTTGGTTGGAAATACTGGAACAGTTGTATAATAGCATTTCAATTGTACAACTCATATTTACTTTTGAACAACAAAAACAATAAATCACCCGTCCCATTTCATCAAACTACTGAATCATTCCAAGATTTTCTGTATGTAGTTGAATACACTAGCATCATCTTTTGGAGCTGTTGTGAAACTTCCTGTAATGACCCTGTGAGCGGTAGAGGGGGTGTATCAATGTGCCCCATGTATCAATGTACCCCAGTTCCCCCTATATATATTAAAAAAATTAAATTAATATAAACAATTTTACTTTAATACAGGGCTCGCAAATGGTCCGCGAAATGAAACCAACATTTTTTAAAGGAAAATTTCATAGTACGTTAGTAGTAGGAAAACAAGAGTACGGGCTCAGCCGGCGGTGGTACTGTGGCACCGTGCCACCGCCTCACCCAGTGCCACCGCCTCACCCAGTGCCACCGTCACCGCCGTCCCTCCTGATCCCCCACCATACACCCCCCTCCTCAAACGCCCCCTAGTGGAAAAAAGGAACATTCTATTCTAACATGAGAGGTGAACAACCTTCACTAATTAAAAATATTATGAATCACATCTCAACTCGAAATCATACTATGTGATGAAGATTAAATTTATATTTGAATTTTGAACAACCGTAATTTTAATGAGTATTATTAATTAAGCGAAACAATTAAAATCTCAGTTTTTAACCATTTTATTTAGATTTCTTCAACTACAAGATGAGATTATCAATTTAACACAAGAAAGTTAAACATATATTTGAATTTTGCTTGATAGACATCTTAATGAGTAGTATTAATTAAATAAAAACAATAGAAAATATCCAGTTTTATAGAAAAAGACTGATTTCTTACGATTTTTATCAACTATATGATCAATGTAACGTCTTAAAAGTTGAAATTGAAACATGTATCCTAGTTTTTCAACAGCTATAGCCTTAATCAGTATCGTTAATTAAGTAAAAAAACAATGGAAAATATCAAGTTTTATGGAAAAAGACTGATCTCTTACGATTTTTATCAACTTAAGAGAGAAAACTTAAACATACATTTCAGTTTTTCAACAGCTATAACCTTAATGAGCATTCATAATTAAGTAAAAAACAATGGAAAATATCGATTTTTATAGAAAAAGACTGATTTCTTACGATTTTTATCAACTGCAACATCAGAATATCAATTTGATAGAAAGAAATTTAAGCATGCATTCCAGTTTTGGACAACCATTTCCTTCATGAACATTATTAATTAAGCAAAACAACAGAAAATATTAAATTTTTAACTGATTTCTTCATATTTTTTTATTTATTTATTTTTTTTAAATATAAAATCAGAATACACAACTTAAAATAGAAATTTAAAGATATTTTTTTAGTTTTTGAACAGTCGTTACCTCAAAGAATTTCGATAATTGAACAATTAACAAAGGAAACTAATGATTTTTTAACGAAAAAAGACGAATTAAACGAATTTGGTTAACTTTTACTCTAATTGGAAATTTCATCGTACTTTATATATACCAACTAAGTAGAATTTTAATGCATAAACGAATAATTTAAAGAAATTCTCAACACGCAAATGTGAACCTGCAGAGCATTTCTTATTACGTCATACCTAAACTAAAACTTTTTTCTGCAAACCCTCCATGCATGCATTCCAGGTAGGGGAACATAACAAAGAATTTTGACGTCACAACTTACAAAGGAATACAACAAAATGTTTACGTTCAAGAAAAAGTATCACATAGAGAGAAAAAAAAGAACAGATTTAAGTTATTTATCCATTCTAGTTTTATAACAGTTACTACAACATCTCCAAATTAAAATTTGGAAGTCATAATGAGTGTAATTAATTAAGCAAAATAATAGAAATGTTAGTTTTTCAGAGGGGAAAAGACGAATTTAAACAAATTTTATTAGTTTTACACTAGTTTAATAATAATTTTAAGGAGGAAAAGGACGAATTTAAACTTTTTTTTTTTTTAGTTTTACACTATTTTTTCTCATCTCCAACATGGATATATCAATTTTAACAGAAGAATTAAACGTATATTATAGTTTTTAACAACAAAATCTTAACAAGTATCATTAATTAAACAAAAATAAATATCAGTTTTAAAGAAAAGACGAATTTGAATAATTTTACACTAATATTTTCAAAAGCAACATGGAAATATCAATACTTATTCACATATTTCACTTATTCACTGTATTCAATACTATATTTAATAAATTTGGATACACTTTAAGAATTTCCTAATCTATAATTAAATATTAGCTGTATATTTAATGTTACCCATGTTTTCAACATTAGTTCATAATCGTGAATTTTGTATTTTAAATACCATGTATTCAGGTTCAGATTATTTTCACTTGAAATCATACAGAATTTTTTAACAGAGTTTGTTTTTGAAATCATTGAAGCAACTGTATTTAATATTTTTAACACCAATTTTCTAAGATTTTCTAACTTTTTCCGATTATACATTCTTCAGAAGTACATTTCTAAATGCTACAATCACTTTACATATCGAAAAGATATCATTGAAGCAACTGTATTTAATATTTTTAATGCCAATTTTCTAAGATTTTTTAACATTTTCCGGTTATACATTCCTCAAAAGTTATTATTACGTATTCTAAACAATAGCAAATATTAATTTTAAGAATAAAAAGACGAATTTAAACAAATTTTATTAGTTTTACACTATTTTTTCTCACCTCCAACACGGATATATCAATTTTAACTGAAGAATTAAACGTATATTTTAGTTTTTAACAACAAAAATGTAATAAGTATCATTAATTAAACAAAAATAAATATCAATTTTCAAGAAAAGACAATTTTTTACACAAATTTTCAACTTTGAAATACATTGCTTACATATATTGTTACAGTATATTACTAAACTTAAACTTTTTAAAAAGTTTGAATGTCTTTACAAAGGGTTCATACTTATATTTTTCACGTTTTGACTGCATTCGGAATCTTACAACAAAAGTATACTTTTATTATTATTATTATTATTATTATTATTCTAGAAAACCTAAAAAATCGTTTCTTGCTGCTTTAGACACTTGACATATTAAAACTACTCTACCCATATAATTAATCAAATTAGGACATGATTCATCTTACACTTCAAAATTTCTGAATTTTTACAATACTTATTTTCATCAAACTTTATTCTTGATCCTATATATTTTAATAGCACAGAATTTTCACATCTGTTTTTATCTACTTATCAGAAAATTATTAAAACACCCAACAACATTTTTCAAATATGAATATTATCTTTACAATTTAATGATGCAAAACATACACGAATACAAAGTTTAATTTTTACAAACATTTCATATTTCAAACCAAACTATTCGAAATTTTCACAACATAAGAGCAAACATTAGACGAACTTTTTAACATTAATATTGCTTAGATCTTTTCATCATAACTTTTAACTATGATAATTATCCATTTTTAGGTTGATTGTCGAAAAACTGTAACTGAAATTACATAAACTTAATGTAAAAAACCATGTTCTCACACAATTTCTTGAAATTCAACAAAGAATTGACTATTACTCCAATACTTATCTACTTCAATCTCGACTCTCGATAGTATATAGATATTGCATCATTACATACTTACAACTCTTTTCAAACGTTTATCAGAAAATCAAGTCAATCAAAGTCTAGTAGTTATCACACCTGTTCCTCAGAAATATTACTATCATATGAAACAGTAAAGAAAATTAATAGATATTTAATATTTAATAACTTCATACGTGAAATTACTGCTGAATGAGAATACTAATAATCAATAAAATCAACTGTTGGACAAAAAAATAGTACAGATTACAGAAAATTCAAATCATTTTTTCTACAAAAATTACAAAAATTAACAAATGAATGAGCAGTTAGAGAAATAATTAAAAAAAATAATGAACATATTTACAAATTTATTAAAATCACACCTTTTTCTGGATTACAAACCACAATTTCTTGAAAAATTTAACACCGAATTTGTAAGATTTTAATCCTAGTATTACACACACTCAATAAATATTCAAAATTAACAAAAAAATAATTTTTTAGTCTCATCAATAAGCAGAAATTCTATATTAAAAGAATATTTTCATAGTAGTACTTATAAAAATGAGAGTTTACAAACTGATTTTCATAATTTTATCACATTTAAACTTAATTTTTTACATAAAACATTATTTAATCAAATTTTATGCTTTCTAATTCAGTAAAATTCAATACTTTTTTAGTTTTTAAACCAATACCACAATATTTATTTACATCAAACTTGATTCTTCATTTTTTATATTTCCACATTACACACGTGAGATAAATACTAACTTGGATCAGGAGTTGAAGTCAATTGATTCCATTCGATTTTCATCATGTAAGCATTGCTCCTACACGAAATTTCTTACTTCTATAATCATCTAATGTATTAAAACTAATCTACTCATATTTTTAATCAATTCATCAGATGTTTTATCTCGCACTTCTGAATTATCGTGCATCAAGTTGCTTAAAATATAAATACTATCTTTATAGTTTTAATGATATATAGTATACATGGTTTATCTTGAGTTAGCACTTCCATAGTATTAATCAAATTATATGTTTCATCTTGCACTTGATCTTAATGTTTTTATCTTGCATCTGAATTATCGCCCATCGAGTTTTTTTTTTTTTAAATAATAATATATTTATAGTTTTTGATTATACATAGCATGTACAAATACAATCTTTAATTTTAACATTTCATATTTCAAATAACCTATTTCCGAAACCAAGCTATGTGAATTTTACCACAATACTTATTATCATAGAATAATTTGTGTTTCACACTTTTCTAAAAATTATCAGATATGTACCCCTCAGAGAAATTACTATCATATGAATAAATGAAGAAAATTTAATTTATATTAAATGTACACGAAATTGATTGCAATATGCATGTATTTAATAAAAATAAATAAATAAGCGATTATTTATACATTAAACCTTTATTAAATATATATTTCTTTCATTATACAGATGTTTCAACAAGATGAACCAAAACAGCAGCAAACTTCAGAAATTAATGATCCGAATGATTCATCCCTACCACATGTAGCGTTAACGAATAACACATATGTGAGTACTTATATGAGAAATACTAGAATTCGTATATGAAACGTAATTAGAGTAAATACAAAATGATTTGTCTTACTATCTACACTTTAACAAGCGCTTTTTACCTATATTATTGAAGAGAATCCTAACTGTGTCCATTTATTTCTATTACAGATGTGGTCTATTTGCTACAAACACTTCTTAAGTAAATGGAATTTAACAGAACATAGAAAAATCTATACAGGTGAAAAACCTTACACTTGGAAAGATTACCATAAATGCTGTTTTCAAGGAGACGTGAATCAAAAATGCACACATCATCATATAAAGCATCGTCAGATATATGTAAACTTAGCGAAGATATTCAAAAATTAGTCAGACTTTTGAAGAATTTAGAAACAAAGGAAGATATTTAGGCTATTTATCCATCATATTTTCACAACACTTACCACAATATCTCAAACTTAAAATTTGGAAGACATACACACTGCCGAAAAGTAATTTTGTGATTCTTCTAACCAGTATGAATGTATAGATATTATTTTGCAATGTATTCTTTAAATGCTCACATTAAATATTCTTTTATATGCATATATCGTTGTGTTTATTTTTCTAATACCTATTACATTAATGAAATACATAACATTTTAAGTGAAATAACACTCTCACAACTTAAAAAATGCATAAGAACATACAAAAATAAGCAGATGTATGAAAAAATATGCAAGTTTACAAAATAATTTCATTGTTTTCTAGAAATATTAAGAAAAAATATTTACAATATGAAAAAATTGCAAAAGTGAAAAGAAAAAACACAAATGTAAAAACAAAAACCACAAAGTGAAAAACTCATAACAAAGTTTTTGAAAAAAATATTTACAACAAATTTTTTTTTTACAAAAACCAAAACTTCCAAAAATATTTTTTTCAAAAAAATTTTTTTTTCAAAAACATTTTTTACAAAAAATTTTTTTTTCAAAATAAGTTTTTACAAAAGTAAAAAAAAGAAAATCACAACGTTAAAAAATGAAAAATTTTTGTTAAAAAAAGTGTAAAAAAATTGCAAAAAAAAGTTGCAAAAATTTCAAAAAAGTTATGAAAAAAGTCTCAAAAATTTTGTTGGTTTTAATAGCAAATGCAATGGTTTCGCCATTGCATACTGCATTAAGACCAACGAAATTTTTGAAGCTTTTTTCATAACTTTTTTTGAAATTTTTGCAACTTTTTTTGCAATTTTTTTACACTTTTTTTAACAAAAATTTTTCATTTTTTAACGTTGTGATTTTCTTTTTTTTACTTTTGTAAAAACTTATTTTGAAAAAAAAATTTTTTGTAAAAAATGTTTTTGAAAAAAAAATTTTTTTGAAAAAAATATTTTTGGAAGTTTTGGTTTTTGTAAAAAAAAAATTTGTTGTAAATATTTTTTTCAAAAACTTTGTTATGAGTTTTTCACTTTGTGGTTTTTGTTTT
This sequence comes from Maratus speculifer, assembly GCA_964019185.1. Lineage (NCBI taxonomy): Eukaryota > Metazoa > Arthropoda > Arachnida > Araneae > Salticidae > Maratus > Maratus speculifer. The sequence goes on along the minus strand of CAXHSM010000965.1, from coordinate 5,563 downwards.
TACATTTGTGTTTTTTCTTTTCACTTTTGCAATTTTTTCATATTGTAAATATTTTTTCTTAATATTTCTAGAAAACAATGAAATTATTTTGAAAACTTGCATATTTTTTCATACATCTGCTTATTTTTGTATGTTCTTATGCATTTTTTAAGTTGTGAGAGTGTTATTTCACTTAAAATGTTATGTATTTCATTAATGTAATAGGTATTAGAAAAATAAACACAACGATATATGCATATAAAAGAATATTTAATGTGAGCATTTAAAGAATACATTGCAAAATAATATCTATACATTCATACTGGTTAGAAGAATCACAAAATTACTTTTCGGCAGTGTGTATGTCTTCCAAATTTTAAGTTTGAGATATTGTGGTAAGTGTTGTGAAAATATGATGGATAAATAGCCTAAATATCTTCCTTTGTTTCTAAATTCTTCAAAAGTCTGACTAATGTTTGAATATCTTCGCTAAGTTTACATATATCTGACGATGCTTTATATGATGATGTGTGCATTTTTGATTCACGTCTCCTTGAAAACCAGCATTTATGGTAATCTTTCCAAGTGTAAGGTTTTTCACCTGTATAGATTTTTCTATGTTCTGTTAAATTCCATTTACTTAAGAAGTGTTTGTAGCAAATAGACCACATCTGTAATAGAAATAAATGGACACAGTTAGGATTCTCTTCAATAATATAGGTAAAAAGCGCTTGTTAAAGTGTAGATAGTAAGACAAATCATTTTGTATTTACTCTAATTACGTTTCATATACGAATTCTAGTATTTCTCATATAAGTACTCACATATGTGTTATTCGTTAACGCTACATGTGGTAGGGATGAATCATTCGGATCATTAATTTCTGAAGTTTGCTGCTGTTTTGGTTCATCTTGTTGAAACATCTGTATAATGAAAGAAATATATATTTAATAAAGGTTTAATGTATAAATAATCGCTTATTTATTTATTTTTATTAAATACATGCATATTGCAATCAATTTCGTGTACATTTAATATAAATTAAATTTTCTTCATTTATTCATATGATAGTAATTTCTCTGAGGGGTACATATCTGATAATTTTTAGAAAAGTGTGAAACACAAATTATTCTATGATAATAAGTATTGTGGTAAAATTCACATAGCTTGGTTTCGGAAATAGGTTATTTGAAATATGAAATGTTAAAATTAAAGATTGTATTTGTACATGCTATGTATAATCAAAAACTATAAATATATTATTATTTAAAAAAAAAAAAACTCGATGGGCGATAATTCAGATGCAAGATAAAAACATTAAGATCAAGTGCAAGATGAAACATATAATTTGATTAATACTATGGAAGTGCTAACTCAAGATAAACCATGTATACTATATATCATTAAAACTATAAAGATAGTATTTATATTTTAAGCAACTTGATGCACGATAATTCAGAAGTGCGAGATAAAACATCTGATGAATTGATTAAAAATATGAGTAGATTAGTTTTAATACATTAGATGATTATAGAAGTAAGAAATTTCGTGTAGGAGCAATGCTTACATGATGAAAATCGAATGGAATCAATTGACTTCAACTCCTGATCCAAGTTAGTATTTATCTCACGTGTGTAATGTGGAAATATAAAAAATGAAGAATCAAGTTTGATGTAAATAAATATTGTGGTATTGGTTTAAAAACTAAAAAAGTATTGAATTTTACTGAATTAGAAAGCATAAAATTTGATTAAATAATGTTTTATGTAAAAAATTAAGTTTAAATGTGATAAAATTATGAAAATCAGTTTGTAAACTCTCATTTTTATAAGTACTACTATGAAAATATTCTTTTAATATAGAATTTCTGCTTATTGATGAGACTAAAAAATTATTTTTTTGTTAATTTTGAATATTTATTGAGTGTGTGTAATACTAGGATTAAAATCTTACAAATTCGGTGTTAAATTTTTCAAGAAATTGTGGTTTGTAATCCAGAAAAAGGTGTGATTTTAATAAATTTGTAAATATGTTCATTATTTTTTTTAATTATTTCTCTAACTGCTCATTCATTTGTTAATTTTTGTAATTTTTGTAGAAAAAATGATTTGAATTTTCTGTAATCTGTACTATTTTTTTGTCCAACAGTTGATTTTATTGATTATTAGTATTCTCATTCAGCAGTAATTTCACGTATGAAGTTATTAAATATTAAATATCTATTAATTTTCTTTACTGTTTCATATGATAGTAATATTTCTGAGGAACAGGTGTGATAACTACTAGACTTTGATTGACTTGATTTTCTGATAAACGTTTGAAAAGAGTTGTAAGTATGTAATGATGCAATATCTATATACTATCGAGAGTCGAGATTGAAGTAGATAAGTATTGGAGTAATAGTCAATTCTTTGTTGAATTTCAAGAAATTGTGTGAGAACATGGTTTTTTACATTAAGTTTATGTAATTTCAGTTACAGTTTTTCGACAATCAACCTAAAAATGGATAATTATCATAGTTAAAAGTTATGATGAAAAGATCTAAGCAATATTAATGTTAAAAAGTTCGTCTAATGTTTGCTCTTATGTTGTGAAAATTTCGAATAGTTTGGTTTGAAATATGAAATGTTTGTAAAAATTAAACTTTGTATTCGTGTATGTTTTGCATCATTAAATTGTAAAGATAATATTCATATTTGAAAAATGTTGTTGGGTGTTTTAATAATTTTCTGATAAGTAGATAAAAACAGATGTGAAAATTCTGTGCTATTAAAATATATAGGATCAAGAATAAAGTTTGATGAAAATAAGTATTGTAAAAATTCAGAAATTTTGAAGTGTAAGATGAATCATGTCCTAATTTGATTAATTATATGGGTAGAGTAGTTTTAATATGTCAAGTGTCTAAAGCAGCAAGAAACGATTTTTTAGGTTTTCTAGAATAATAATAATAATAATAATAATAATAAAAGTATACTTTTGTTGTAAGATTCCGAATGCAGTCAAAACGTGAAAAATATAAGTATGAACCCTTTGTAAAGACATTCAAACTTTTTAAAAAGTTTAAGTTTAGTAATATACTGTAACAATATATGTAAGCAATGTATTTCAAAGTTGAAAATTTGTGTAAAAAATTGTCTTTTCTTGAAAATTGATATTTATTTTTGTTTAATTAATGATACTTATTACATTTTTGTTGTTAAAAACTAAAATATACGTTTAATTCTTCAGTTAAAATTGATATATCCGTGTTGGAGGTGAGAAAAAATAGTGTAAAACTAATAAAATTTGTTTAAATTCGTCTTTTTATTCTTAAAATTAATATTTGCTATTGTTTAGAATACGTAATAATAACTTTTGAGGAATGTATAACCGGAAAATGTTAAAAAATCTTAGAAAATTGGCATTAAAAATATTAAATACAGTTGCTTCAATGATATCTTTTCGATATGTAAAGTGATTGTAGCATTTAGAAATGTACTTCTGAAGAATGTATAATCGGAAAATGTTAGAAAATCTTAGAAAATTGGTGTTAAAAATATTAAATACAGTTGCTTCAATGATTTCAAAAACAAACTCTGTTAAAAAATTCTGTATGATTTCAAGTGAAAATAATCTGAACCTGAATACATGGTATTTAAAATACAAAATTCACGATTATGAACTAATGTTGAAAACATGGGTAACATTAAATATACAGCTAATATTTAATTATAGATTAGGAAATTCTTAAAGTGTATCCAAATTTATTAAATATAGTATTGAATACAGTGAATAAGTGAAATATGTGAATAAGTATTGATATTTCCATGTTGCTTTTGAAAATATTAGTGTAAAATTATTCAAATTCGTCTTTTCTTTAAAACTGATATTTATTTTTGTTTAATTAATGATACTTGTTAAGATTTTGTTGTTAAAAACTATAATATACGTTTAATTCTTCTGTTAAAATTGATATATCCATGTTGGAGATGAGAAAAAATAGTGTAAAACTAAAAAAAAAAAAAGTTTAAATTCGTCCTTTTCCTCCTTAAAATTATTATTAAACTAGTGTAAAACTAATAAAATTTGTTTAAATTCGTCTTTTCCCCTCTGAAAAACTAACATTTCTATTATTTTGCTTAATTAATTACACTCATTATGACTTCCAAATTTTAATTTGGAGATGTTGTAGTAACTGTTATAAAACTAGAATGGATAAATAACTTAAATCTGTTCTTTTTTTTCTCTCTATGTGATACTTTTTCTTGAACGTAAACATTTTGTTGTATTCCTTTGTAAGTTGTGACGTCAAAATTCTTTGTTATGTTCCCCTACCTGGAATGCATGCATGGAGGGTTTGCAGAAAAAAGTTTTAGTTTAGGTATGACGTAATAAGAAATGCTCTGCAGGTTCACATTTGCGTGTTGAGAATTTCTTTAAATTATTCGTTTATGCATTAAAATTCTACTTAGTTGGTATATATAAAGTACGATGAAATTTCCAATTAGAGTAAAAGTTAACCAAATTCGTTTAATTCGTCTTTTTTCGTTAAAAAATCATTAGTTTCCTTTGTTAATTGTTCAATTATCGAAATTCTTTGAGGTAACGACTGTTCAAAAACTAAAAAAATATCTTTAAATTTCTATTTTAAGTTGTGTATTCTGATTTTATATTTAAAAAAAATAAATAAATAAAAAAATATGAAGAAATCAGTTAAAAATTTAATATTTTCTGTTGTTTTGCTTAATTAATAATGTTCATGAAGGAAATGGTTGTCCAAAACTGGAATGCATGCTTAAATTTCTTTCTATCAAATTGATATTCTGATGTTGCAGTTGATAAAAATCGTAAGAAATCAGTCTTTTTCTATAAAAATCGATATTTTCCATTGTTTTTTACTTAATTATGAATGCTCATTAAGGTTATAGCTGTTGAAAAACTGAAATGTATGTTTAAGTTTTCTCTCTTAAGTTGATAAAAATCGTAAGAGATCAGTCTTTTTCCATAAAACTTGATATTTTCCATTGTTTTTTTACTTAATTAACGATACTGATTAAGGCTATAGCTGTTGAAAAACTAGGATACATGTTTCAATTTCAACTTTTAAGACGTTACATTGATCATATAGTTGATAAAAATCGTAAGAAATCAGTCTTTTTCTATAAAACTGGATATTTTCTATTGTTTTTATTTAATTAATACTACTCATTAAGATGTCTATCAAGCAAAATTCAAATATATGTTTAACTTTCTTGTGTTAAATTGATAATCTCATCTTGTAGTTGAAGAAATCTAAATAAAATGGTTAAAAACTGAGATTTTAATTGTTTCGCTTAATTAATAATACTCATTAAAATTACGGTTGTTCAAAATTCAAATATAAATTTAATCTTCATCACATAGTATGATTTCGAGTTGAGATGTGATTCATAATATTTTTAATTAGTGAAGGTTGTTCACCTCTCATGTTAGAATAGAATGTTCCTTTTTTCCACTAGGGGGCGTTTGAGGAGGGGGGTGTATGGTGGGGGATCAGGAGGGACGGCGGTGACGGTGGCACTGGGTGAGGCGGTGGCACTGGGTGAGGCGGTGGCACGGTGCC
>CAXHSM010000964.1:112100-154100 GCA_964019185.1 Maratus speculifer | reverse complement strand
ACAAACAATATTAAACAGGAAACTAAGGGTCCCAAACGTCTTCCGAAGGAGAAAGGCGCCATTAAAGTTTAGGGTCCAAAAATTCAAATGATTATAAAAAACTGAAGAATTGATCGATTCGTTTGCGGTTTTCCCTAAAACTCTTCTTTATGTCAGTATTGTCTTAAAAATAAATTATAAAGATAAATTTCAAAAAATGCCAAGAGAGGGCGCTTTAGACTTTGAAGTAACAAACAATTATTTTTTACCATTATTTTTCACATCCCATTAATTTTTTTAGAAGCTTAGACATAAACTTAAATTTTGAGCTCAAAATCTAAATCGTTGAGAGTGGTTAAGTAGCGCAAACTGAACTGTGGGGGAGGTTCAAATTTCAAATGATTATAAAAAACGGAAAAATTGGTCAATTGATTTGCGATTTTCACTAAATTTATTCTTTATGTCAGTATTATCGCGAAAATAAATTATAAAGATAAGATTCAAAAAATGCCAATAGAGGGCGCTTTAGACTTTGGAGTAACGTACAACTATTTTCTACCGTTATTTTTTGCATCTAATAAATTTTTTTAGAAGCTTACACATAAACTTAAATTTTGAGATGAAAATCTGAATCATTGGGAGTGTTTAAATAGCGCAAACTGAACTGTGTTCAATGGGGCTGGGGAGGTTTAAATTTGAAATGATTATAAAAAACGGAAAAATTGGTCGATTCGTTTGCCGTTTTCGCTAAAACTATTCTTTATGTCAATATTTCCTTGAAAATAAATTTTAAAGATTAATTTCAAAAAATACCGTTAGAGGGCGCCTTAAACTTTAGAGTAACCAACAACTATTTTTAACCGTTATTTTTTATATCTAATTAAATGCTTGCAAATGCTTAGATTTTAATTTTGAGCTCAAATTCTAAATCGATGGGAGGGGTTAAGAAGCACAAACTGAATGGTGTTCAGGCGTTGAAATGTTATCCTGGCCACCCCTCGAACACATTTCAAATTTCCGCTACTTAATTACTCACAACGATGCAGATTTTGAGCTCAAAATGTAAGTTTGAAATTTATAAGCATTTAATTAGCTACAAAAATTAAAGGTTAAAAATAGTTGTTGGTTACTCTAAAGCTTAAGGCGCCCTCTAACGGTATTTTTTGAAATACATCTTTAAAATTTATTTTCAAGGAAATATTGACATAAAGAATATTTTTAGCGAAAACGACAAACGAATCGACCAATTTTTTCGTCTTTTATAATCATTTGAAATTTGAATCTCCCCACCCCCATTGAACACAGTTCAGTTTGCGCTATTTAACCACTCCACACGATTCAGATTTTCATCTCAAAATTTAAGTTTATGTCTAAGCTTCTAAAAAAATTTATGAGATGCAAAAAAAAGGTAAAAAATAGTTGTACGTTACTCCAAAGTCTAAAGCGCCCTCTATTGGCATTTTTTGAAATTTATCTTTATAATTTATTTTCAAGACAATACTGACGTAAAGAATAGTTTTAGTGAAAACCGCAATCGAATCGACCAATTTTCCTGTTTTTTATAATCATTTGAATTTTTGGGCCCTAAACTTTAATGGCGCCTATCTCCCTCGGAAGACGTTTGGGACCCTTAGTTTCCTATTTAATATTGTTTGTCTTGATGTGTACTATCACCCCTTAAAGTTTGTACCATAAATTTAGAAACACCCTGTATATATACATATACACTATATTGCCATTGATTATGGGACACTTGCGATTTTAGACATTTTACTAAATATCTAGAAAAATACATGAGGAATCATCTCGAAACTCTTAGTGTATAAATATAATAGTATACGTCATACATCTCCGTGAGGATTTTTTACCGAAACTCGATAGGGGACCGTCAACAAATTAAAAAAGAATGAATATCTTTTGAATAACCCTGTCAAAACTAATGTAGCAAAAGCGCTCAAACTCTAGATTATGATTGAATGCCTTATTGTAATACACTGTGTTCATTTTTATGCAAATAGCATGCACACTCGCAGAGTAATTAAGGTTTTTATAAAAATGGTCCCAAATTTTTCCAAGTTTTTTCCTTATAATTTTCAGAGTTCTTAATATAAAATAATATTTTTTTCAGAAAATATGACAAACAACATTGCACACAGTACCCTGTAATCAGAATTAAAAAATAATGAAAATTGAGTACAAAATGAGTAGGTTTACTAAATAATTTTTTACTGCGCATGCGTCAACGATGTCAAACTTTCATTTGCATATTATGTTAGCTAAATGTATAGAGCAACTTTTGTGAAAGTCACAAAATCATAACTTGAAAATTCTGAAAATAATCGTCAATTGAATAAGTTGAAAATCCGTTATTCTCAAAATGAAGCAAAAACAAGAGGGGTTGTATCCATATATTCATTGATTAGTGTCAATGTAGAATACACAATACGGGATGTTACGACTACTTTTGGATAAAATCCCTCATTTTTTTGCTTCATTTTGGAAACAACGGATTTTGTCCTTTTTCTATAGACGATTACTTTCAGAATTTTCAAGCTATGATTTTGAGACTTTTATAAAAGTTGCTCTATACATTTAGCTAACATAATATGCAAATGAAATTTTGATATCTTTGACGCATGCGCAGTAAAAAATTATTTAGTAAACCTACTCATTTTTCATACAATTTTTATTATATTTTGATTCTGATTACAGGGTACTGTGTGCAATGTTGTTTGTCATATTTTCTGAAAAAAATATTATTTTATATTAAGAACTCTGAAAATTATAAGGGAAAAACTTGGAAAAATTTGGGATCATTTTTATAAAAACCTTAATTACTCTGCGAGTATGCATGCTATTTGCATAAAAATGAACACAGTGTATTACAGTAAGGCATTCAATCATAATCTAGAGTTTGAGCGCTTTTGCTACATTAGTTTTGACAGGGTTATTCAAAAGATATTCATTCTTTTTTAATTTGTTGACGGTCCCCTATGGAGTTTCGGTAAAAAATCTTCACCGAGATGTATGACTTATACTATTATATTTATACTCTAAGAGTTTCGAGATGATTCCTCATGTATTTTTCTAGATATTTAGTAAAATGTCTAAAATCACAAGTGTCCCATAATCAATGGCAATATAGTGTATATATATATATATAGTCACACTTTGAACATAATTTTCCAAATATAAAAATAAGGCTCAAAATCAGCAACCAATTCTAATGGAAGGTTATTTATGCTTTTAATATTTATGGTATAATATTATATGGTATAATATTATATGGTATATAATATGTGGATTTTAATAATGGTATAATATTAATGGTTTATTTCTCTTCTAGTTTAATTGTACATATACTATTCAATAACTATTCTATACCTCTATTCAAAAATTTACACTAGAATTACATTGTTAAAACCAAGAGCCCAAGGACCCTCCTTTTAGAAATAAAATTTATTCAACGTAGTGATGGGCGATTCTGGAAATTTTGAGAATCGGTTAAAATCGACATCGTATAAAACAACATCGATCATAATAAGAATCGATTTCTCAGTTCTAGAATCGATACTAGAATCGTTATTTCGATATTCAGATTCACACAGAGAAGATCCAAATTACTAATTCCAAAACTTAGACAATCAGCAGGACCGTAATTACCGCCTCCCACCCTCTATCCCCATTTAGGGAGGCATAGAATTAATCTGTTGCAGATTTTAGAGTCAGATAATAAGAATTTTAAATTTTAAAATGATTGTCACTTATGGTTGTCCCTTACACAAAAAGTGACAAATTTGAGAGACGTAACTCAACTAATAACAACACTGAGTAACTTGGCAATAAACCGAGGATAAAGAGTTCCAAGAGCGTGTAACTAGGATGGGAAACAAGGAGTATAGACAAAAAAACTTTTTTTCTTTCTAATGCCAACCAAATGTTACACGAGATAGTTTGGAAAAACAAAAAATATGCCTCATACCCGGGGGGGGGGCAGGTAAACCACACTCTTGACGGAAGGGCGACAATAGCCCAAATGTATCTTTTGTCGAAGTGTCAAAATGAGGATTTACAATAAAACAGAACGGGAATTGGGCATTTTAAAAATTGCATGTATACTTTGAACGGCCCATTTAGTAAAGATTGGCGAGGAAGGAGGGGGGGCGAGGGATTAGAACGGACAAACTTAAAAAAAAACATAATAAACTAATAACCCAAATAACAGCTTCTAAACAAAAATATATAGTGTTTAACTTAGTGTTGAATTCATGGGTGGCCCGCGGGGAATATGCACACTTTGAAACTTAAAAAAGTGCCAAGAGCATGGAACTAGGTGAATAGACGGGTAGTAATAGAAAAAAAACGAGGCGATAAAAGCTTTATAACGATATGTTACATGAGATGGTGTGGAAGAAACAAAAAATATGCCCCACCCCCACCCAGGGGGTCAAGGTAAATGCCAAACGGACAGAAGGGCGACCCCGGCCCAAATGTATCTTTTGTTGAGGTTTCAAAATATGGATTTATTACAAAATAGAACGAGGATTAGACTTTTTAAAAATCGCAGTCATAATTTGAACGATCCTGTAAGTTAAGATTGGTGAGGAAGGGGGGGGGGGAGTTAGGACGGGCGAACATGAAAAAAATAAAAAATAGTGGCACTCCGAGAGTGCCAACAGAAGTGAAATCTTAAACAATTACGTGTGTATTTTTTGAATCTTTAGGATATATAATTTTGAATCGTCAGGAAATACAATTAAATGAATAAAAAAATGGTTCTATAATATTAAAGAACATATCAATATCTATAAAAAAAAACCGCGCGATACCATATGTCCAGCTATTGTAGTTAACTCACTATAACAACTTTCTTATATTTTAAATCGCAATAAATACACCAACCAAAATTAGACCATACTATCGATATCTTAATCCTTATCCAAACAAATCATTTTGTATTAATGTCTGTTACAATATCTGTAGATTACTTTTTGAATTATTCAAATCGGACATTCCTTTCAAAAGATATTAAGAATTCAAAGATAACAATCTAAAGAAATAATAGCGCTCCTGAGCATTCGGTGGCCAATAAGCTTAGGGATTGCGTGTGCAATCAAAAGATTGCGGGTTCGAACCCCAGTTTCGCTGATATGTATCAATGTTTTTTTGTTTTTTTGTTTTTTGTTTTTTGTTTTTTTTTCGAAGAAGTTTGAAAAATAAAAATTTTAACCCATTATGGGTCCGTAACGTGACCTAAAATGATGGGAGAAAATTTCTTATGCTAGATTTGTAATGTATGAAGCATAAGTTTTCAATAGACATATTTTATCAAGAAATGAGAACCCCCCCTCCCCCCCCAAAAAGACCTATAGGGAAAACCGGTTGACTGGAATAGCAAAAAGAACGGCGAGAAATGGTTAGCTATACTAGAATTTTTCTCCCCACTGTAACTCCTATAGAAGCAAAGTTGTAGCCTTTTAAAGATTGAAATGAAGTGAAGAAATAAGCAAAATTAGGTGAGTGATCGACAGGGAGGGGAGGGGTCCACAGTTCTGGGGGTGCCATGTAGCTTAAACTTTTAAGTTAAAAATGGTAGAGAATTAAATGAGCGAAATTTTAAGATGTATATTGGGGGAGGGTGCAAGCCCCCCCCCTTTAATTTTTTTATTTCTTTTGAAGAAACAAAAAAATATGCCCCCCAGCGGGGCGCAGATAAATCCCAAAGGACGGAAGGGCGATCACTTATTTATCTTTTGTCAAGGATTTAAAATATGGATCAAAAATAAAATAGACCGAGAATTGGACATTTTTAAAACTGTATGCATATTTCGAACGGCCCTGTAAGTTAAAACTGACGCGGAAGTGGGGGGGGGGATTAGGAGAGACGAGCGTGAAAAATGAAACAGAATTAACTAATACTTCAAATAACTGGACTTCTAAACAAAAATATAACGATTTAACCTAGTGTCGAATTAATGGGGTGGCCCGCAGGGGATACCCCCCCCCAGAAGTTATGAGATTTTATGCTTTTTAATGCACAAATTGCGATTCCCCCTCTCTTACAGAGCTGTAAAACATGATGTCTTCCTCCGGAGTCGCGGAAAAATACCTGCATTCAACGCTAATTTAGCCTAGAAAAAAAAAAAAAATTCCATTCTTATACGTAGTTTTACATCAATACTATTATTAACACAATAAAATTGGAAAAATCAATTCGATCTGAAACGTAGATCGGCTTAAAGAAAATAAAAAAAAAAAAATAATTACAATGCTATTGGTATCTAAGAATCTTTCAAAATGCGCTTTCAATTTTAGTAAATCAAAATGAAATCGATTTCAAAGATCGAAATCGAATCTAAAGATCGACATCGAATCTAAAGATTGAAATCGAATCTAAAGATCGACTTCGAATCTAAAGATCGATCTGACGGGCAGAATCGATTTTACATTTTTACTTTCTTTTGTAACTTTACATGAAGAGTGTATTAGATTCGTGAAAAATTTCGACTTCCCGTTTTTGATGGATTTATATATTTTAGAAGGTCTTTAGCACGATTTCATGGTTTTTAAGAAATATCTGTCTATGTGTGTGTCTGTCACTCTCTGAGTCTGTATATGACAAAAATTTTTGACCGTTCTATATCAAGAATAAGTGTACGGAATTCCACAAAACTTTAGATTTAGTTTGACCTTGATATAAACTGAATCTAATTAATTTTTGCTATATATAGCCTAACAGGTGGCGCTGTTATGCTGCATTTTTTGCGATTTGCGCAACAGCTATATATGAATAACGAATGCACGAATTTTCATCAAATTTCAGATCCAGTTAGTCCTTGACATGAATTGATGCTTTTTGCATTTTGATGTATATAGCTTCTCAGATGGCGCTGCTATGGTGAACTTTTCACAATTTTCACTCAGCGCCATGTGAAAGGGGGGGGGGAAGGAGGCGGTCATCCCGAGCGCGGAAATTTAGGGGGCGCCAAATTTTTACTACTAACATCACTTCTAGCCTATCACAAGAAAAAGTTAATGGGGCATGGGGCTAAATTGGAACTTTGAACCGGGCGCAGTTCTCTTTTCGCACGCCCCTGTTTCCATTTTAGCTTTATCTCAAGAACTAATGCACGGACTTTCATAAAAATTTAGATTCAATTAGTCCTTGATATTATTTGATGCTAAGTACATTTTGGTGGAAGTCGCTTAAGAGATGGCGCTGCTCTACTGCATTATTCATGATTAACGCAATGGCGCTTTCTCAAGAACGAACTTTCATCAAAATTCAGATTCAGTAAATCCCTGACATAGATTAGTGTTGTTTAGTTCTTAGTGTAAATTGCCTTACTGGTGACGCTGATATGCTGCATTTTTCATGATTTCGCAATAGCTGTATCTCGCGTTTTCATGGATTTTCATCAAAATTCAGATTCAGCTGGTACCTGATAAAAATTTATCCTGATCAATTTTTGATGTACATCAGTCAACAAAAAACACTATTCTGCAGCGGGGGGGGGGGGGGGGGTCTGAGGTTTATTTAATTCTTCTATCTTAGAAACTAATACACTGAAATTTTGGAATTGGCACATCCGATTATTTTATTTTCGACTTTTGAAGGAAAATGAAAATTATATTACCTTTAGAGAAATCGATTAAAAATTTTAAAGTATCGATTAAATCGAGTAGGCCGTAGTATCGATTAAATCGATTTAAAAAATCGAAATCGCCCATCACTAATTCAATGTATTCGACATAAAATATGCTTTTGCATTTGTTTAGCTTTAATTTGAATTCTATTATTTAATGTGATCTAAAAATTTATCATTGTTTCAGACACAACTGCTTATGTTGCTGCTGCTGTTGTAAATCAGGCCGGGGAAATCCAGAATTTGAATTTATTGCAGTTGTTGGTGAGTTATATTTCTATATTTTTTCTATGATAATTTTCTTCATAAAGATGGATTCTTTAAATTAATGATAAATAATTTATGTGAACGACACAGTTGTTCTTGAGTATTACTAAAAATTTTTGATACAGATAGATTTGTATTTTAAAGTTTTATACAAAGTGGCACCAGATTTAAATAATTTTATGAAGCACTTAGAGAATGTTCAAATTAATATATTCTTTGAGAAAAAATTGTCGTTGTAACAACAAGTTTCATAATCCGCTTCATAAATCTTTAAATTGACAAATAAAATGCAATATTTTTTTTATTATTTATTTAGTATACTTTTTCAGTATATAGGAGCCCTGGTGTTTTTATTTTTAAGTTTTTTTCAATTCAGGCTTTAGAAAGCGAGAGATATAAGAATTAGAAATGATATATCATAGCCAGCTATGGAAACAAAATTTATAAACTTTTAGGCTTGGTTTATAAGAATTCATACAACAGATGTGTTTGTGGTCTGAAAAAAAAAACTTAAAATTAACCAACAGGAAAAAGATAAATTTTGGTAATGAACTTTTGTTTGTTGCAATACAGATTTATGGCATACAACTTGCTGTGTTGTTTTGAGAGGTAGTAATAAATTTTTCAATGTTTTATTTGTAGATATTTTTACATTTGATATATTGATTCTTTAAAATTAAAATTCTCTCTTAAAAAAAGAACAGAAAGAAAAAAAATGCCCTACTCATAATTAACTTAAAAGAAATTGCATAATCTATGTGATATTTCTTTTTACTAAATTTTATTGTTTGGTTTTCTATATTTAGATGCTATAAGAAATGAGCAATCACTTTAAAAGATTAACTTCTTTAAATTGTTATTAGAATAACTTCAGTTTTGAAAATAACTGTCATATTGCAACCCCAGAGTTTGATTAGTGATCATTTTCAAAAATGGCATTTTGGTGGGAAAATCGCCATGTTCAATTTGCTAACCACAAATTTATCTTTTCTGAATTTATATGTTTGATAAATTTGATATATATATATGTAACGTAAAAATTAAAATAATCTATTTGGCGGTATTCCATCTAAATGATCAACAGCAGTGTAACAGCCTTAGTGTAAGTTACCAAGCAATAGATAGGGGTCTTTGAGAATTTCCCCGTAAAAATTAAGTCACTCAGTCTTTGCATTCATATTTATTTTAATTCATAAGAGGGGTGAAGTTATCCCAGCATTACACACATCGAATATTACATTCTTCGTGAATCAAGCAGCATCATTCTATATTACAATTTAACGAAAAAATTTAACGGGTGTCCTACCAGTTCGAAAGACAGATGCATTCTGCAAGCTCCTAAAACCTAGAATGAAATTCCGACACACACACGAAAAAACTAGCCCCATCCTCAGTCTGCGTCAGTAAATTAAAAATCCAATTAGGATTAACCTCGAGGCTACGCGTCAGAAATCATCACCTCTGATTGGCAGACGAGGCGTGGCCTTCCCTTAAGAACTTGATATTTTCTCGCAAATCGACTAACCTATTAACCTCCGCGCAAGGACACATCGACACATAATCTTAATAAAAAATAAAAATAAAATCTCGATAATGCTCTAAAAAGGAAAAAATAAACTGTACATTGAAAGAATATTACGAAATCGTTTTCCTGCTCTTTTTGAGAAACAAGCAATAGATTATTAATAAGTTAAATAAAATAAGAAATAGAACTTTAGCTGTTAAAATATTAATACATTTCGAAACTAAGATTAAACGTATGTTCCACAAATTGAGAATTGAAAGCTCAGAGAGGGCAAAATGGCGCAATTTTTTTTTTATTTTATTACAAATCCCCCCTCCCAAAAAGACGGGCGAAAATGTAGGTCTGAGACCTGCACGTTCACTGAAAGAGAAATGATGCAGACTTGGATCACGAAGTTGTTGAAAGAAGTAATAATAATTAGATACTAAATAAAAGAAAAATAAAAATAATTTTTTCTTTAAATATGGAATTTAAATTTAGGAACACTAAGGTGATGCGTGGAATAACTTTAGATTTACATACATTAAAATAGGCATCAACACAAATACAAGATATGATCTTGTTTAACAGTACACATCAGAAAGTAATTTGAAAATATAAGCAACTAATCTTAATATATTAACATGAAAAATAAAAACAATAACGTGGAATTCTTTCTTTCCAATAACAAACCTAAATATGAAGAAATTCACTAGAAAGTTCTAGGAATCAATGTTGAGAGTTTGTTTCAAAAATTCTCTAATAGTCATATTTGGAGTGGCATAGTCCATTACCTCTTTTCAAGGAGGTCTAATTATACCGTTATTAATTGTTCAAATTCATCAACTAATATTATGATAGTAGTTCAGTTTTTATGTGAATAAGTCCTTGAACATTCATAACAGTTCCATTTTTGAGAATCTTTGTGAAAAAACTTTTATAATTGTAATTAATATAATAACACATTTTATAGTATAGTAATATAGTAATAATAAATTTTAACAATGTAATAAATAAACAATATAAATAAGAAACATAATAAGGAAAAATATCAATAATAATAAATATCATAATAAGTATAAGTAAATCTCATAATGGGTACAAGTAAATCTTTCAATAAGTAATACTAAATATCTCAAAAGACATTCTTTAAATTCTAATTTGTATACTTAATCTCGTTTATCTCATCTCATATTTTTGGGATGAAATATAGAAAGAAGTGGAATAGAATAAAGAATATAATCAATTATGTAATCATTTACTTAATCTTGTAATTCGAGTACAGGATTAAGTAGGAATATGTATAAAAAATGAAATAAGATAAAATAAAATAAAATAAAATAAAATAAAATAAAATAAAAATAAAATAAAAATTCTGTTCATGTTTGAGAATGCACGTGAATTTTCAACTACTAAGATTCTTAAAAAGAAATATTAATAAATAATAAAAATTAAAGACAAGATTTATTCATTTCAAATAATTACGCAATAAATATTTTCTTGGTGTGATAAAACATTGCAAGATGCAAGAAAGAAAGAAAAAAATAAAACAAAAATAAATTCTAATTGACATGTACCTGGACTGGAATACAGATGCAAAGTGAGAAAAAAAAGTTGACATAAAGCGATAAAAATTTTGTTAACTGGCAAATAATTAATTTAATGATTGATAGATTAAATTTAAGATTACAAATAGGTTCAGTTGAAAATTAAAATAAAAAAATGACTTAAAATTTAATTTTTATTATATTATTCTAAGTTATAACTAGAGTAATTCAATACAGAATAAGAAATTTTCACTTTGCCCGTTTACGCCGGCATAAACAAACAAATAAAAAAATTTCCAGACAAGTGATACTCTCGCTGCAGTCAAGAGATATCATTGCCATTCTGTAAGAATTTCAGGATATTATATGAATTAAAATATGAAAAGAAATTTACTGTTTAAGAGAAAGAAAAAATTATAAAATGATAATAAACTAGGGATTTAAGTTTAAGCTACAGTTTTTACTTGAGTTTGTTGTTGTTGATTAGGGGGTTGTTGCTCATGACGTAATCTGAATTTATCAGGGGAATAATAATGCCATAATTTAGATACATGTACTATTTCTGAACTTTTGAACTGGTTTTGCCTATCAATTTCGAAATTTACTTCGGATAATTTGTTAAGTATTTTATAAGGGCCACTAAATACTTGTGATAACTTTCTAGTATTAGGATACTGAAATTCTTCATAGATAACTCGATCCCCAATTTTAAATTTTGGTTCGACATAATTTTTATCATAATATTTTTTTATTTTTTAAATGAAATTCATCAGTTCTTGCTTTAACAATCTTAAGGGCTTCATGAACAGGGGGATAATAAACTTGTTGTAAGGGGGAATCATAAAGTAATTGACCAAAAAGTAAATAAACAGGTGGAAATTTAGTAATAGAATGTGGTGTATTATTATATTCATTAATTACTTCAGTTAAAAGCTTAGTCCAGGGAATTTTAGAAGTAGTGGAGTTTACTATACATTTTAATCTAGTTACTATTGTCTGATTTACTCCTTCACAATTCCCATTCGTTTGTAGATAATGGGCAGTGGTCAAACGTTGCTTAGTATTATGATTTCGCAGGAATTTGTTTAACCTTGAAGAAGTAAAAGCAGCATTCCTGTCACTTAGTATTTTTTGAGGGGACTGTACACTTGAAATTTTATTAAAACAGAATAATTGTTGAGGAATTTTGATATTGAAAATTTGTTTTAGACAATTTGTATAAGTTTCTGTAGTGACACTTTTGGAAAGAAATGCCCAAACATATCTTGTTGCATGGTCTTTATAATATGGAGATATTTTTTGCTAGAATTATAATAATTGAACCCTCCTACAGTATCAACAGACAGACAGTCAAAAGGTTGATCTGTAGTGGGCATAGATTGTAATAAGCCAAATTTTTTCTGTCTAGGTTTTTTATTTTTCTGGCAAATATTACAATATTTAACAAAATTGGTAATGTCTTGTGTCATATCTGGCCAATAATAATTAGGAGAAATTAATTTTTGCATTTTTTGAACACCAGAGTGACCAAACTGTTCATGAGCAACATTAAGTAATTTTTTTCTTAAGGACATGGGAACTACCATTTTACGAAAACCTTTCTTTTTAACTATAATCAGTCCATTGTCATTAATATAATTTGAACCACACACACATTTTCTCTTTCTTGCATCTCAATAATCTCTTTAACGTCAAGAAAAAAAGTAAGGGGTTTACAAAAATGAGAAATAGGGTTTCTGGACAGCATGTTGGCTTCGACATTTGTAGATTCTTTAAGTACTCAATCTTGTAACCGAAATACTTAACTTCAATGACCACCTAAATAATCGACCTCTTAAATGTTTGACATTTTTTAACCAAACAAGAGATGCATGATCAGTATGGATAATAAATTGTACACCATGAAAATAATAATAAAATTTATCTAAAGTGTCAATGATGGCAAGACACTCTAACTCGGTACTGAAGTAATTTTTCTCACAACGTCTCAATCCTCTAGGAAAAATAAGCAGTTGGATGTAAAAAGTTATTATTGTCAGGATGTTTAAGAACTCACCTATCACCACCTGAAAAGCATCAACAAACATATGTAGGGGTAATTTTGGGTCATAAACCTTTAAAATTGGTTTAGCAATGAGGGCATCTTTTAATTTTTGAAAAGAGTTTTGACATTCAAAACTCCATTCCCAAATAGTATCTTTCTAATGTAATTTATTTAGAGGGTGTCTAATTTCAGCATATTTGTCAATAAATTTATGATACACATTTATAGAACCAAGAAATCTTTGTAATTCTTTAGTATTAGTAGGGGGTTTTAATTTTTTAATAGTTTCTATATTAGTATTAGCTGGAGTTAAAGTTCCACTTTGGATTTCATACCCTAGAAAATTGATTTGTTTTTGAGCAAAAATATATTTAGATAATTTTAATTTAATATTTTCTATTCGGCATAAATCAAAAATTTGGATAAGATGCTGTATATGTTCATCTATTGATTTAGAAAAAATAATTATATCATCAAAATAATAACAAGCACAATCTACTTTATATTTTGAAAGAATTCTTCTAATTGTCCTATTGAAAATTGGGGGGGGGGGCTATCTTTACACCGAAGGGAAGAACATTCCATTCCCAGAGCCCACAATTGGTAGTAAAGGCGAACTTTTAGGAATCTGCTGGGTGAATAGGTATGTGCCAATAGCCTGAGGCTAAATCCAGTGTAGAGAAATATTGGGCACCACTTAATTTGTCTAAAATTTCATCAATTCGGGGCAAAGATTCGGCATCATTTTTCATAATAGAATTTAATTTTCGGTAATCAACACACATTCGGGTTTTTTTTTGCCTTCATCTTGTTTATTTACTAAAGTAACAGGGGAAGAATATGGGCTATAACTTTCTTTAATTAATCCAACAGCTAATAAGGATTGAATTTGCTGGGAGATTCTTTTTCATCAGCAGTGGATGTACGATAAGGCCTCAACGATATTGGTAGGTCAGATTTAAGAAAAATACGCTTATAATCATCATAGATTATAATCATCATTATTAATTCGCGGCAAGGATCGAGGATTTATGGTATTTCTATAATCGGGTTGCACATTGGTATCATTTTCTATAACATCAAAATAAAGTAATTCTAAATTATCACTGGATATGTTGACATGTTGGTTTAATGTAATATTGTCTTGTGGCACCTGACTTTTTGCACAATCAATTTTCAATTTAAATTTCACAAGTAAACCTAAAATAGCATAGTCCAAATCTATCTTACTTACTAAAAAATTAACATACCTCTTTATGTTACCAAATTTAATACATAATCGACAAGATTTATTAATTGTAAGAGTTCCTTGTGCCTGTCTAATAGTAATAGGGGAAACATTATTTAAATTAGCATTTAAATATCGAACAAATTTGAGAGGTAATACTGAGACAGTTGATCCACTGTCTACAACGCAACACAAATTTTTATTGTTTACATATCCAGGAATAATTAATTGTCAGACATTATTAGTAGGGGGTGGTTGTATATGAGCAGGAGTTTGAGATTGCAATGAATTTGTGTTAAATATACAACTCCTCTCCCAATGATAAGCATTTTTTATACCTCTGTTTAAACATATTCTGCAAGGACAACTTGGATAATTAGTTTGATAATGCGTCGTAGGCATTCTAGGAGTGAAAAATCTAGGATTAAAATTTTGGGTTGGGTTGTTTGGAGTGGGTCGAATCCAATGTCTAGGATGAAGATTAGGATTGTGCATAGGTCTAGCTTGTTGAAAATTTCTACTGTTGTTATTAGGGGTATGAGTTGGAATCACTGCTAATTGTTTAGCAATGCGAAACCATTCACGAGTATTAGAAGGAGGGTTTACAATTAAACAATTTTGATACTCAGGCTTAAGTCCGTCAGTTAATCCCTGAATAATTATATTTTCTCCAAGCTGAAGTTGTCTTCCAATCTCAACTTTCTAAAATAAGAAACTAAATCACTTAGATCATTTAACTTTAAGGAGGTAAACTCAGAAAATTTTGGGACTCTAATCTGGATAAATTTTTCTGTTAAATTCTCAGCAATTTCATCATAAGTAGCACAATCCAAGTAATCATTTATAAAAACTTTTAGAGCTTCACCTTTTAAATATTTCGAAGTGTTAAGTTTTTCCAATTATCATCATTTTTTTCTACAGAACATTCTTTATCAAAATGCTTGAACCATGAAAAAATATTCATGCCCGACTCAAAGTCAAAAGGGACAATATCAGATTTATTTTCAGTCATTTTATCCTCCTTTACTAATCCAGATCTTAAAAGCATAAAAGATGGATAACTCATACGTTAAAATATTTAAATTCTATAATGCAAGATAATAAAAATAAATAAATAAATAAACTCATTCTTTTATATTAAGAATGTTTGCTCTCTTTGAATTCATGTGAAATAAATAAATAATAAATAAATAAATATCACAGTTTTCAAATACATAGGAGAACATTTTAAGAACAATATAATTCCATCTTTAGTACTAAGAACACTTTTAAACTTAAGTAAAATTTCTATGAGCAGAAAATTTCAATTAATAAATTAAGAACAAAAATTATTTTTTAATATCTGTAATAAGAATAATAAAATCAACAATTTAAATAAAGAAATTATTATTAAAATTTCGTAACAATAACAAAATAAGATAAATAATAACTTACAATATTGTTCTCTAAAAAGGAATAGCGGAACCTAGACTTTATTTGGAAGGAAAAAGAAAGACATTTTTTTGTGGTATTCATTTAGTATTTGCGGCCTTTGAACAACATCGATGAAGTAATTTCTTTATCAAAATGATTCACTGCAGATGTCCTTTATCTGGATAATCATCAGATATTTCTGTAGAGGTTTATTATATATATAAAAAAAAATACTGGAGAATATTTCACAAACGATGGATCTCCCACCTGCAAACAATGTCACAAACAAATTTGGATGTATCTGGGCTCCTTTTTTTTCGACACTCCTTGCAACATCATTGGCATTACTTTGATGACTCATGTTCGTCTAAGAACAAAATAATCACAACAGATGTTTCAGCGAGCAATCTCCTAGAACATGGTGAGCACACACTCATCGCTGTGACTAAAATGTTTCTCTTGCAGGGTCAGTCTGCAGTTGGCAAGCCACTAGAATTCAATATTTCTCCAGAGATGCACGCCGGCTTATTTCAAATATCCTACCGAATTTCCACATGTAACGTAAAAATTAAAATAATCTATTTGGCGATATTCCATCTAAATGATCAACAGCAAGGTAGCAGCCGTAGTGTAAGTTACCAAGCAATGGATAGGGGTCTTTGAGAATTTCCCCGTAAAAATTAAATCACTCAGTCTTTGCATTCATATTTATTTTAATTCATAAGAGGGGTAAAGTTATCCCAGCATTGCACACATCGCACTGACAAAAAATATGGTTCTGGCATATAGAATCTAAGTTAAAAAATAGTTCCATGTCATCCTTAGAAATTTTAGTTCCATTTCTTAGAGAGTTCCAGAGTCTCTTACTAGAATTCAAGTATGTTTTTTGATATTTTTGTTGTCAAATTTATCTAAAAATCTCTTTAAATAGATGCGAACTCAAGAGATTTGATTTAGTAACTATAATTATAGCTTAAGAAATCATTCCTAAAATCAAGCGATAATTTCTCGCTACTGAAACGGTTCAATGTCGTTTCGTCTCCTAGAAAAGAAGAGACTAGAAATGTCAAGTCATTTCGCCTATTCAGATTAGTTGTTTACCCTACTCGCATAGTTTGGACATCTATATTTCTAGTTTAGGTATTTAGAAAGTGACTAACTATTCGTTCTAGTTGACTGTGGCATATTTTTTTCTCAGTGCGAATATTACAATCTTCGTGAATCAAGCGGCATCATTCTATATTACAATTTAACGGAAAAATTTAACGGGTGTCCTACCAGTTCGAAAGACAGATGCATTCTGCAAGCTCCTAAAACCTAGAATGAAATTCCGACACACACACGAAAAAACTAGCCCCATCCTCAGTCTGCGTCAGTAAATTAAAAATCCAATTAGGATTAACCTCGAGGCTACGCGTCAGAAATCATCACCTCTGATTGGCAGACGAGGCGTGGCTATCCCATAAGAACTTGATTTGTCTTGCAAATCGACTAACCTGTTAACCTCCGCGCAAAGACACATCGACAGACAATCTTAATAAAAAATAAAATTAAAATCTCCGATAATGTTCTAAAAAAAATAAACTCTACATTGAAAGAATATTACGAAATCATTTTCCCGCTCTTTTTGAGAAACAAGCAATAGATTTTTAATAAGTTAAATAAAATAAGAAAAAGAACTTTAGCTGTTAAAATATTAATACATTACGAAACTAAGATTAAACGTATGTTCCACAAATTGAGAATTAATAGCTCAGAGAGGGCAAAATGGCGCAATTTTTTTAATTTTATTATATATATATATACACAGTAGACTCCCTCAAATCCGCATAGCTTGGGACCTTAGATTGAACAGATTTTAAAATTCTGTGAATTTCTGGTCATTATTTTTACATTAAATTTTTTTTTTCAATGCATAAAAATTATAATGAATGATTGTAATACAACAAAATGTTAAAATAATTAAGTAAAATATTAAACTAAAAGGATAAAAAAATAAGATAATTGTAAAACTGGTTAAAATATTAAAACTAAAACTCAAGTAATTAATAACTACTAATATATATTTGAATATGTATATAAAAAATGAGAGATATTTACTTTGAAATATTTAATGAAATCTTTCTCATGAAAAATACTCTCTATTAATTCACTTC
This sequence comes from Maratus speculifer, assembly GCA_964019185.1. Lineage (NCBI taxonomy): Eukaryota > Metazoa > Arthropoda > Arachnida > Araneae > Salticidae > Maratus > Maratus speculifer. The sequence goes on along the minus strand of CAXHSM010000964.1, from coordinate 136,316 downwards.
AAAATCAACATAATAATAAAAAAAGCTTGATTAATATAAAATATATTTGGTGAAAAGATAGTGATTACCAGAGATATCAGCAATACCTTCATTTAAAAGAAAAATAAATCTGTGCTCTTTCATGGATAACCACAACCCCAGTTGTATTATTAAGAAAATTGCATATTAAATAAAATACATACAAAATGAAACACAACTAAAAAAATTCTGTAATTTTGCTCCTACATCTGAAATGAATTTCAATGTTTACATCTGTAAAAATATGTGGATTTTAGGCATTTGAAGATTTGAGGAATTCTACTGTATTTATTTTAGCTGTTGTCTACGTACAATTTACTTCTTTTTGTATTTAAAAAATAGACAACTATCATGTATTAAATTAATTGCGTTAATTTATATAATTGTAATAAATAGTGGTGGGAAATTTGAGAAAATAATTCTAGTCAGCAAAACTCAACTTACAGTTCAAAATTGTTATGACAAAATTTACATAACTGCAAAAATAGTTGATTACTGTTTCTTCAATTAATAAGTAAGTTTTCATATTTATTAAATGCTTTCATTTTTTTCTATAAAATTAAGAAATATAATAAAAGAATGGGAAATTAAATATAAAATAGTACTTAGTACCATGTTTATGTCACAATATATTGTAAAATTACAAAATATAGCCAGTTATATGTTTTGCTCTGGTAACATATAAGTGGAGTTCCACTGTAGTTAAACTAGCTTTTGTTATATCTCCAGGAGTTGATCCAGGTTTTTTAATTCAGGGGCCCATTTTGTAAAAATAAAAGTTATTTATGAAAAATGTATTATTTTTGTGAAAAATAACATTTTGTAGCGAAAATGATTCTGTTATTCAAATTCGAACCAACGTTTATTAATAACTTCTTGAAAAACTCCTGTTAAAATTATCCTTTTTAATAAACTTGATTTATTTGCAAATTAAACATTTTAAAACTAACAAAATGAAAATATTCAATGAAAACTATGTTTTTTTTTATGCAATGAAATTTTTCGAAGAGATGTGTTTTACGAAAAAGAACTTTGTGAAATGGTCTGTTTTATGAAAAATAATTTTGTGAAGGGGTTAGTTTTTAGGAAAAACAATTTTGCGACAGGGCCAGTTTTAGAAAAAAAAATTACATGTTAGTATATATATATATATATATATATAGTAATTAATTTATGATTATGTGTTTGGGGGAAAAAAAGATAAGAAATCTTGTATAACAATTTAAATATTTTTTCCCTTGTTTCTATATTTTAAAAGTTAAGTAGAACAAATATTATTATATTTAAAAAAATATAATATAAATTGTACTCATTGAAATTAGGCGAGATTTTAAAGATAAACTTTAAATGCTTAAAAAATTGTGTTTTAACCATTTTTACTTTTATTACTTCCAAAAGGAATTGTTGCAAATCACGTGTGAAGCAATCCGAAGGCGCCGTGCAGACGCCAATTGAAAGCCACCTGTGGCGCAATGTTTTTGTTTAAAAGGGTAGAAGTTGTTCGAATTCTCGATGCGAGGAAGAATATTTTACTTCCCCGTAAAAAATATGTATCTTTTTTTATGTAAATAGTATATGTTAGTGTCTGTTCAACTATATGTGTGTGTGGTGTGAAATAAAAGAAAAAATGTCAAGTGGATCGAACATTATTTAAAGAAACAAAACACGAACTTATATAACTCGAGTCTTCTAGGATTAAAAACTGTTCTCTAGAAATGAGCAGTGTCATTACTGAGGCCGAAACCCGGCAAATGGAACATTAAGATGGATTAAACATAGATTCCCGATCCAGAAGTGTGATTTCAAGATCACCGAAACGAAGCTCGAATCTCGGCATAAAAAAGGTACTGTAATTTTTATTTCTAAGCATGAATCTAGATAAATTAAAGGCTAAGCGTAAAGTTATGAAAACGACCGTAACTAAATTTATAACAAAGGTCGAGTCGTTTATTGAAGATATTGATTTTGAAAATAAAGATAATATTGATAAGCTTTCGGAATTTTTGATAAATTTAGAGGAAAAACAATTAGAATTAAAGGAAATTAATTTGAAAATCGAAGAATTGATCACTGACAATACAAATTTAGAAACGGAAGTTCAAAATAGTATCGATTATAATGATACTATTAATGAAACGAAATTTAAAATAAAAACAAATTTGAAGAAATTTAAAAATGATGTTGAATCGAGAAACACTAGTTCGTTGTCAAACGCTAGTACGGTTCCTTATGTTAGTACACGATTGCCTACTGTAAATTTGCCAAAATTAAATATTCCGAATTTTAAAGGCGATCCTAATACATTTCTTGAATTTATCAATAGTTTTAAGAATACTATTGATGTTAATGATAATTTGACAAAAATTGAAAAATTAATATATTTGAAATCATTTTTGTCTGGTGAAGCCTATAAAACGGTATCTGGATTAGCCCTAACAGAAAGTAATTACGATCACTCGTTAGATTTACTAGAAAAAAGATATGGTAAAACGGAAATTTTAATTAGCGGTTTTATAAATAAATTATTAGAAATCGAACCGATCAGGTCATGCTCGAATACAAAAATGTTGAGAGATTTGTATGATGAATGCGAAATAAGTATTAGAAATTTGCAGGCGATAGGAGTAGCTACGGACAATTTTGGGTATTTACTAATCCCTATCATTTTAAGGCAATTACCTCATAATTTGGTAATTGAATTTCAAAGGAAAAGGGATAACGAAAAGCCAGGGGATGTTAATGAATTAATGAAATTTATAAAATTTGAGATTGATTCAAGGGAAGCGGCAACTGTTATATCAGGAAATTCCTTAAAAAGTCCAGAAAAATCTCGATGGGAAAAAAATGCTCCTACCAGAACAAAGGGTAATTTTCCCACTTCAGTTGCGCTGAACACGGTCGTAAAAAATGTTTGTGTATTCTGTAATTCGAATCATAATAGTTTAAAATGTAAGGAAATGACAGATGAACAAAAGCGTTATAAGTTAAAAAAAGAAGGAAGATGTTACCGATGTTTTTATAAGAACCACCTATTATCTCTATGTAAAGCAAAAATACAACCGTGTGAGTTATGCAAGAGTTTTCAACATAATTATTTGTTTTGTCCCGCTAAGAAATCCTCTGAAATTAGTCCCGTTGAGAATACTAAAAAATCAGAAATTGTACAAAATCAAGAAAATCAAGCGGTTGTATCATCTGTTATTAAAACTCAAAATTTTCCAGAAAAATATTCGACAATTTTGCAAACGGCATGCGTACAGGTAATGGGAGATTCCAAGAAATTAAGTACAAGGCTATTATATGATTCTGCATCTTCGCGCACATTTATTGCAAAGAATTTAGCAACTGCTTTAAAACTAAAACCAGTAAAAAGAGAAAAATTGCTAGTTTATACTTTCGCGAATCGTAACGCCATAGAACAAGAGTATGATTTAGAGGATATTACTATAATTAGTCGTCATCCTCCGTATAAAAGGATAACAGTTCAGGCGCTCGTGTCAGACATAATTAGTGCGACGCAAGTAAAATCGCATATTGATTCGCAGCTCATAAATAAATTCCGTTTAGATGAAAATGAGTTTGCTGACAGATTTATTAATGAAAAGACTGTACAAATATTATTGGGATGTGATTATATGTTTGCGACAATCACGGGAGGGGTAGAGAAAATCAATAAATATTTATTTATTCAACCAACAATATTTGGAAAAACTTTAATTGGACGAATGCATAGCAATAATGTAAATGGAACTTCTTGTTTTAAGGTCATTTGTACATCAACAGACAATGATTTAAGAAAATTGTGGGATGTGGATAATTTTTTATCCTTTCCTACTGATATTCAAAACGACGAAAAATATGAGGTGATTACGCAATTTCAGAGGGAAATAATTTTCGAGAATCAAAGGTATATCGCGCCACTTTTATGGTCTTCTAAAATAAACAAACAAAGTTTATCAAATAATTACGAAGTTGCGAAACAGAGATTTGTGGGTCTGGAAAAGAGATTAAGGGGTAATAAATCTTTATTTCAGAAATATAACGAAATTATTAAAGAACAATTAAGTGAAGGTATTATTCAAAAGTGCGATACTAATTGCTTTATTGGTTACGTAATGCCACACCAAATTATTTTTAGACCAGATTCTTCTAGTACGAAATCAAGAATTGTTTATGATGCTAGCAGTAAAAGAAATAATGAAAAAAGTCTAAATGATTGTCTTTTCGCTGGAGAAAATTTAAATCCTAATTTAATTGACATAATATTAAATTTCAGGTCTCATAAAATTGCTTTTTTGGGCGATATTGCTAGAGCATTCTTGCAAATAGAAGTGTCTAAAGAGGACAGGAATTATTTGTGTTTTTTATACTTTGATGATTGTGACATAGATAAACCTGTGACTTTATATCATTTTAACCGACATTGTTTTGGAGTCACGAGCTCCCCGTACGTGTTGGCTTCGACAATTAAGAAACATATTAGAAAGTACAAAGAAATTAATCCCATTGCTTATAATATGTTAGATAATTTTTTATACGTGGACGATTTGGCATATGGGGCTCCGACAGTCCAAGAAGCTTTCAATTTATCAGCTTCTGCTGTCTCAATACTTAAGGATGCGAATATGAACTTGAGAAAGTTTAATACAAATTCTTTAGAATTAAGGGAATTATGGAAGAATGGTAACCCAGTTATAGAAACAGACGAAAGTCATTCAAAATTAAAAATTCTCGGACTTAATTGGGATAATGTAAAGGACGTCCTGTCAATAGATTTTAAGGCGTTTATGTCAGATGGTGATAATTTGGAATACACCAAAAGACATGTTTTGCACAGCGCTGCCAAAATATTCGATCCTATCGGATTCATATCGCCATTCTTAATTAGAATTAAATTACTTCTTCAGGAGTTATGGGAACGCGGTTTAGAATGGGACGACACACTTCCTAAAGAATTTAAAGAAAAATATGAAAAATGGTATAGCGAAATAAAACTGTTAGAAAAGATTCAGGTACCCAGGTATTATTTTAATACAGATAATATTTTAGATGATAAAGTTCAACTTCATCTTTTTTCTGATGCTTCGTTAAAATCTTACGGGGCAGTGGGCTACTTCAGATACCAGACTTCCGAGGGCTTCTCTAAAACTTGTTTTGTAATTTCTAAAGCTCGTGTGGCCCCTTTAAAAAGAATCACTTTGCCGAGATTAGAGCTTCTAGGTGCATTAATAGCTGCCAGAATAACCAGACATCTGAAAAATATTTTCAATAATATTCAAAAAGTAGTATTCTGGACGGACTCCACAATAACATTAAATTGGATCAAAAATTCTGCTGCCAAATGGAAGCCCTTTGTTGCGAATAGGGTGGCAGAAATACAAGAAAATTCTGATCCCAGTGCATGGAGGCATGTCAGCAGTAAAGATAATCCAGCTGATATGCTCACTCGAGGACTCACTTCCAAAGAATTAGCCAATAACAAGCACTGGTGGCATGGCCCGGATTGGCTAAGTAAATCCGAAAATTTTTGGCCAAAATTTGATAACGTAAAATATTCTTCTTCTAACATTGAAATGGAATCCAGAGATAAAATCGTTGTGAACACTGTTATTACTCGTGAAAGAATCATCGACATTAATAGATATTCTAATTTAAATAAATTGTTGAGAATAACAGCCTATGTATTGCGTTTCATAAATTTGACTAGGCATAAACAAGATAATCGAGACACTTTAACTATGGAAGAACTCCAAGAAGCGGAAAATTATTGGATACGACAAATTCAAAATGAAAAATACTTTGTAGAAATTAAATATTTAGAAAAGGCAAAACCCCTTCCAAGAGATTCTAATCTAATGAAATTAAATCCTTTTCTGGATGCTGAGGGCATCTTACGTGTATCAGGGCGACTTTCAAAATCTAACATCTTACTAGAAAATGAAAAGTATCCGATTATTCTGCCGCCCAAAACTAAATTAGCTGAGTTAATTATTTGGAATGCACATGAGAAAGTGTATCATTCTTCAGTGACACATACGCTTGTCGAAATTAGAGAAAGGTTCTGGCTTCTAAAAGCTAGAAAAACGATAAAGGATCTACTCAAAAAATGTGTTGTCTGCAAACGATTTTCTGCGAATCCAGGAGACCAGACAGTAGCTCCGTTGCCACCTGATCGTATTGAACAGTCACCACCATTTAATATTCTAGGATGCGACTTCGCCGGTCCCTTATTCGTAAAAGATAAGAACAATAAACAATATATTTTACTTCTTACCTGTGCTGTTACAAGAAATGTTCATTTGGAACTGGTAGACAGTTTATCTACGCAAGCCTTCTTACTCGCATTTAGAAGGTTCATCGCTAGACGGGGTTTATGCTCCGTAATTTATTCCGACAATGCACGTACATTTAAACGTGCTGAACTAGAATTTAATAAACTTTGGAGCTTAGTAGCTCATCCAGAGGTGAAAGAATTTTTTGCTTCCCATAAAATAAAGTGGAAATATATAGTAGAAAGAGCCGCCTGGTGGGGTGGCTTTTATGAACGAATGGTGCGAAGTGTTAAAACAGCCCTACGAAAAACGCTAGGCAAAACATCGTTAAATTACAACGAACTGTCCACCATAGTAGCTGAAATAGAAGGCACTATAAACTCTAGACCCATCACTTACATGAGTGATGAAAGCCAGGACCCCGTACCATTGTGCCCAGCACATTTTTTGATAGGGAGAAGAATAACTTCTCTCCCTCCAGCACGCCTGCACCTTGACTCGAATCTCTCTTCCAGGAAAGAATTGCTTAAAACTTATAATTATCGAGAAAAATTGATGAGATTGTTTTGGTCCCGATGGAAGAAAGAGTATTTATTAAATTTGAGATCAGCCCACCAAAGTATAAACAAAACTAATATTCCCCAATTTAAAATAAACGATATTGTCTTAATAAAAGACGATAGTTTACCCAGAAATTTCTGGAGTTTAGGTAAAATTATAGAAACCTTTCCTGGAAGAGACGGCAAGGTGAGGGCCTGCAAAATAAAAACTCAAAAATCTGTTTTGAGAAGACCAGTGCAATTACTCTATAATTTGGAACTCAATAACAATTGACTGTTTTAGTGAAATTTGCATTCTAATCTTTTCTTTTATTATTCTAGTTGAAGTGTATGTCCAGAATTCTTTAAGTGTTTAAAGTATATATATTCTTATTATATTTTGAAATTTGTATTTGATTTAATGTATCGTATTGCAACATGTATTATGATGAACCCCATAGGTTCATGGGGGGGCAAGCTGTTGCAAATCACGTGTGAAGCAATCCGAAGGCGCCGTGCAGACGCCAATTGAAAGCCACCTGTGGCGCAATGTTTTTGTTTAAAAGGGTAGAAGTTGTTCGAATTCTCGATGCGAGGAAGAATATTTTACTTCCCCGTAAAAAATATGTATCTTTTTTTATGTAAATAGTATATGTTAGTGTCTGTTCAACTATATGTGTGTGTGGTGTGAAATAAAAGAAAAAATGTCAAGTGGATCGAACATTATTTAAAGAAACAAAACACGAACTTATATAACTCGAGTCTTCTAGGATTAAAAACTGTTCTCTAGAAATGAGCAGTGTCATTAGAAATTTTAGTTATCAAAGGTTTAAATTAAATTGTGTTTTAAAAATTCACTTTAATTGGAAAATATCTTTTTGAATTCAAATTTTGTAATGAGGGGGAGGGGGGAGGAGAAATGCCAGGTGAAAATTTAATGTTGTAAGTTTGCTCATTCAACTGGGTATCACTGCATAATGTAGATGTTGAACAAATTTTGTGTTCTGATTTATAAAGCTATAAAACAATGTGTTGTGAATACTGTGTGATTTTAGCACTAACTATTAGATATTAATGTAATGAAATAAGAATATTTCATTTTCAAATTATAGCTTTTGGTGAATAAATTCAAATCCCTGATTTATGATTAGTTTGTGAAGTTAAAAAAATAGAATAAGTTGGCAAATTATAAGTTGTTATAGCTAAAATTTGCTTCGTGGGATTGTGATTTCTGTTCCTTTTATTTTTCTAGAGAGTATGGAAATGAAGTTTGAAGGAGCAGAAACTACTTCTATCTCTACTTGCATTGGAAGGTGGTTGCAGGATTTCTCGACTAAGAGTAGGGGAAAAATGAGAGTCCGACCTCGGGAGGAGGATTGAGGATCGGAGGAGGGAGGAGGGCTCCTCCTCCTCAAACCTCCTCCTCAATCCTCCTCCTCAAACCTCCTCATCCTCAACACTTCTCCTCCTCCACAATCCTCCTCCTCCTCCTCAACACTCCTCTCCTCAAGGTTGTCTTATAAGAGAAGGGGTTAAAAGGATTTTCTTTTTAATTTTAAGCGGGAATTTCAGGGAGTTGGAATTTTTTAACCGTACTATAGCTCGATGGGGGTGTTTTTTAATGTGGGGACTTTAAAATTTTCGGCATGTTACAGTACGTGGGGTATGTTTTTCGATTGAATTTTGCTGTTGTTCATTTAAAAAGGTAATTAAAAAGTAATTAAAAATAAAGAATGAAGTGACTTTTTTTTTTCGCTGTGTTCTTTGATGAGGAGTTAAGCGGATATTTCAAGGACATAGAATTTTTTTGTTAATCTATAGTATAAGGGTTTTTTAATTTTAATGTGGCGACTTAAAATTTTTCGGTGAACTTTAGTTTAAGGATCTATTTTTTCGATTTTAAGCCGAAATTTTGAGTAGATTGATTTTTTTTTTTTTTTTTTTTTTTTTTCACCGTGTCTTAAATAAGGGGTTAAGCGGATATTTTAAGGACATAGAATGTTTTTTCTATACTATTGTACGAGTGGTTTTTAATTTTAATATGGCAACTTAAAAATTTTCAGTTTGGTGTCATTTAAGAGTTTATTTTTTGATTTTAAGCAAAAATTTTGGGGAGTTTGATTTTTTTTTTTCCACTGTACTCTTACATGATGAGTTAAGCGGATATTTTGGGGGAAATTATTATTTTAGACTAATCATTCACGAAGGATATTTTGCGGACATAAGTGTTTAATAGGGGGACTTTAACTTTTTTGCAATGAGATTGACGTGTGCTCGTTGACCTAACCGTACGGAGTTTGTAATTTTCTTCGAATCATGTGTGCATGTTGGCTTAGAATATCTTAGAAAGACCTGAATAACCTTTATCTCCACCAAGTCATAAATAACACATGCTGGTAATGGGAATTTGAGAATAATAACTTTAAATATTAATTTAATGAAGGAACTTTAAAATTGTTTCGAGTACTATTTTTAGTTAACTATGTTATACACTTGATATTTTAGATTAGTTAAAAAATAACTTTAAAATTTGAATGAGAAAATATGTTTCAAAATGGGATTTTACGTACTAACATTTATTTGCGCTCGTTGACCTAACCGTTCGGAATCTGTGATTTTCCTCGAAACATGTGTGAATAACTGTTAGATTTCCTTAGAAAGGCTTGAATAAGCTTCAACCATCATAAATAACGCATGTCTGTAACGGGAAATTGAACTTAATTTTTTAAATATTCATTTTAATGAGGTGACTTCGAAAACAATTTGTAGAACTTTTGAGTGGTAATAATTTTTATTGGGAAACTTGAAAAAATCTTGTGATTTTTTGGGAACTAATTTTTAATTGTTGAAGTTTGCAATCTGTATTCGCATTTCTTTTGTGTGAGATTGTATAAATGTTGATGAAAACTATTTCTATTCCAATTAATGAAATTTAATAATAAAAAGAATAAAGTGTACCTCACCAGACACCCCTTTTTCAAAATTCGTGCATATTTTTAAACATAGCAATGTGTTTAATATAAGTAACAGTGTTAGTATAAGTAACAGTGTGTCCTTTCCTTTCTGAAAGTGTAAGCGATTTTTAACATAAATATTTTTTGACATGTGTAATTTTTCCCTGGCAGAAAAATTTTCAAATAAATAAATTTTAATATTAATAGAATTTTTGACTTTCCGAAGAAAAAAAAAGAACTCATTTTTAATGTTTTAATACTTGTCGGTTAAAAAAAAATTAAACTATATTTATTATCGAAATGAATTCATCTTCATTAATTTAAAAACATATAATATTTATAACCAGTAACGCGGAACTTTTTCAAACCCTGTTAATGAGATTTTATTTAACATTGTATTTTATCTTCAGATCAAAATAATTTGTGAAAAATGCTTTTAAATATTTTTAAAACTGTATTAAAAATAATATTTTTCATACCTTAACATCAATGAAATCCAAATCGATGAAGAGTTTAATAATTATTTTCTCAAAGAGAGGATACTAAATTCGTTGCAATATGTGTGTGTGTGTGTAAACATAGATGAATCATTCTTATCTGCTTATCTGATAGCGTTTTCCGAAAAGGGTTGAATCTCTGAATCATAACTGATAGGAACTGCGGTTGATGCGTTATCTTAATTAATCTTAATGAGTACTATATCTAATTAAAATTATTTGACTTGAAATAAAATAACGTCTTTTGAGCAATATCTTTTGAAAACTTAAGATATAATTATTTAAATCAAATTAGAGGGTTTTTTTTTCTCATCGGTTTATTTTAAATAAAACTAAAATATATTTTTTTTTCTGTACTTTGTTAGCAAAATAAAGAGTGTATCACATTCATTTCGGCTTTAACTGTTTGAAAATTTAAATTAACCTATAATTAAAATGATTACATAAGGTTGAGTATGTGATCTTTTAAATGAAATCTAGTTAAAAACGGAATACGCATTCATACAAAACTTTAAATACTTATGGTTTTGTGTATAATGTAATGTATGTATTAAATATCAAATGAAAAATATGAATCAACAATAAATGAAAGACATTAACATTAATAAAATATTAATTAAACATTGCATTGATTAAAAACTTAATGAAAAATATTAATTTGGGAATACGCATTCGTATAAAACTTTAAACATTTATATTTTTTTTGTATATAATATTATGTATTTATTAAATATTAAAAGAAAAATATGAATTAACAATAAATGAAAAATATCAATTAACATTAATAAAATATTAATTAAACATTGTATTGATTAAAAACTTAATGAAAAAAATTAATATGGGAATACGCATCCTTATAAAACTTTAAACATTTATGCTTTTGGGTATAATATTATGGATGTATTAAATATTAAATGAAAAATATGAATTAACAATAAATAAAAAATATTAATTAACATTAATAAAATATGAATTAAACATTGTGTTATTTAAAATATAGATTAAAAATTTAATGAAAAATATTAATTTCTCATGTAATTAAAATAACACTTTATAAATTAATGAATTAATAATAAATGAAACATGTTTATTCGAAACAACTTGAGAAATACTAATTTGTAATGAAATTAGAAAATACCAATTAATTAAATATTAATTAAAAATTAAATGAAAACTATTTATGAGAGACACATTGAAAAATATTCTCACCTAAAACTTTCATTCACCAGTCCTTAAATCCAACCTTCATCGTTGCTTACCTGTTAGGAAATGTCTGATAACAACAAATTCTTATCTTAACGGTATTTCCCGAAGGCTGACTCACTAGATAAATAACAATGACAAGTTCAAATCTGAAATTACGAGTTTATTCATATTGAATATAATTAATATAATGTTTAATTAAAAAGGGACTTAATTTATTTATTACGTCATAATTAAGAATTTAATTAAATCCTAATATAATTTTTTTTTATCTAATTAATAGAATAAAAAAGAAGTTATTTTCAACATTTTCAAGAAACATCAAGTTATCGAATACTTAATAGATTATTTTTTTAATGAATGTGTAATTAACATTTTTAAAGGATTTTTTTCTAATTAATTAGTGTTTAATTAAAATTTTCATAATTAAAATAAATATATAAAATAAAAAAGGAATTCTTTTCAAAATTTTCAAGAAACACCAAATTATTATTAAGCAATATTTCGAATAACTACAAACTTTAATCATGATGAGTCATCACTGTGAATGATCTTTTCTTCTCATATGTTATAAAAACAAGTTTAAGTATCCAAATTTATTAATATATTTCATTGTGTGTTAGATCCTTCTTTACTAATCTCGTTAAAATTATTCATTTACCAATGATTTAAACTTCACATTTTAAAGTCATTTATATAATATACTAACATTTGAATATTAAATATCAAATAATGGATATGCACTTTTTACACTCACATCTTACAATGTAATTAGTAACCTAATGTAATGATTTTTAAGCATGTCTTCTTAAATTTTTTTTCAATGAAAGACTATCACAGTTGAATATTTAGCTTTCTCTTCATAACTTTATCGAGAAATATGTAATGTATACCACACGATTTCATTAAATGAATCACAATACAATTCAAACTTCTCATTTTCAATGTTTTATATATATACTAGTGTTTATCAAATAGGTGTTTATTCTGAACAATCATTACTTAGTATATTGATGAAAAGTTTGTGTTGAACGGTTTTTAACTCAAATGGTGTGAGAGAAGGATATTTTAGGACAGAAGTTATTAAATATAGAGTCTTTAAAGTTTATACCCGTGCAAGAATTGGCATTTCAAGAAAAAAAGTTGTGTCACATTTGAAAGCATTCTTTATATTCGAAACGCACACGTGATCACGATCACATCACTGAAGAGTATAGAGAAGCTGTTTATGTTGTATATAATTTGAATTTTCCTTAACACAATATTATAACCGAAGTTTTTCGACAGTTTGAAAAATTATGATGCACAACGTCTGCACACGTTAACACAGAATACGATTAGCTTATGCCCTTTCGATGATAAGCGTTATTTGCAGGTAAGATGCATTAACATAACAACATTTTCTTGATAATTTTTCTTGCAGGTTTCGAAACCACAAACATCTGATCATACTTCTCATTTTTAACACGCGACACTAACCATTGGGCCATTAAAGCCCGTAATTTAGTAACTAAAAAGTAAGAAAGATCATCGAAAGTGATTACTTCACACATGCAAAAATAATTTTTATTGTGACTTATCAGTTAAAAATCACGAAGAAAAGGAAATAATCACATATGTTTAGGTTTACTTTGAGATTTTATGAGTCACCTCATCAGTTAAATAGACATATTCACTTCTTATGAAATGTATTATGTTTTAGTTTATCAGTCATAATGTGATTACTTATTAATAATTTTAGTATCATTAAAAAAGTTTAAAAAAAGTTAAATATATCAAAAATACAAGTTCGTGTTAAAGGTTTAAACAAATTGTTAAAATAATTTTACAAAACTTTACAAATTATTTAAAAATGATTCACTAATATTTAGTAATCGACAAATTTTAATAGCCATAATCATTTATATGTGACTTAAGTTTTCTGTTTTAACTGTTAATTATTAGATTCCCCCTTCAATTACATCTCATCGATGAGTTTTAATCAACCAACCAACCATTCAACTGTTTCCGCAAATAACTAGTATGTCAGTTAGATTTTCAGTTTTAACTGTTAAATTATTACATCCCCTCCCCTTCAATTTCATCTCATTGATAAGTTTTCAACAACCAACCACCCAACTATTTATCAACCCTAACAACCAGGTATTTGTTTGCCCTAGTAACCAAAAAGCTTTTATTGACACAGGAACAAAATTTTTAAGATCCAAGACTTGTCATTTTTAATCGAAAAAACAATGACATATGTAATAATTTTCCTTACTTAAATGAAACCTTTGCATGTGCATGGTAAAACTTGGAAAATTCATTTAATACACAAATTTAAAGTCAACAGACAAGGTCTTCATACTTCTTTTAGTATTTCACTAACATTTTACCAAATATTTTAAGAAATCAACAAATTATTTTAATAAAAATTCTCATTTGTAAGTGACGTTACTAACCTAACTTGAAAAAATTAACTTGTCAAAGCAGGTTTTGATTATTCCAACTTAGTAATAATCATAAGTTTCATATGATAATCAACCTGTTTGGTTATTTCCCAGTATGGTTTTATAAAAAAAGTCTCACATGCAAATAACATAACTTAACTAACTTGAAAAAATAACTTGTCAAAGCAGGTTTTCAATGTTTCAGCTTAGTAATATTCATAAGTTTTATATGATATTCAACCTATTTGGTTATGTCTCAGCATATCTTTATAAAATTTATCTAAAAAACCTTTAATATCAATGTTTAAAAATATGTGAATAATTCAGTTTGTCTTTTAAAGATTATTATTTTCCCTTCTATTATTTAAAAAACATTTTTAAATAAAATTATTACTGATGCCAGTTTATCCCAGTGTTATGAAATGTGCAAGCGAAACTTTTCATTCTAATTTTCATATTTTATTACTTCAAATTATTGTTTTCAAGTTGTACTAAAATTTGGAAAAAAATATTTAATTTTCATGCATAATTAAATTGAAATACTTTAATAATAAAGACACATTTAACATTGTATACTCACCTAATCCAACACTTTCACAAATACACGTCCTACTCACTCCAAGGTTTAGGAAGAAATGAGAGATTCAAAGTCCTTATCAGAAAATGTTATCAGATAATTTTATCTTAAGATAGGTGACGTCATAGAACATATGTCATCAACTGGTCACGTGATGTATATCATATGACCGGTGCTTTGTTAATTAATTAATCTTATTAATTAATTATTAAGTATTCAAACAATTATCAATTAATTCATTAATTAAATTAATTAATTTTATTAGAAATAATAATTAATTCTTTGTTATTAGAAATAATAATTATTTTAATAAGATTAATTAATAAGATTAATGAATTAATTGATAATTATTTGAATACTTAATAATTAATTAATAAGATTAATTAATTAACAAAGCACCGGTCATATGATATACATCACGTGACCAGTTGATGACATATGTTCTATGACGTCACCTATCTTAAGATAAAATTATCTGATAACATTTTCTGATAAGGACTTTGAATCTCTCATTTCTTCCTAAACCTTGGAGTGAGTAGGACGTGTATTTGTGAAAGTGTTGGATTAGGTGAGTATACAATGTTAAATGTGTCTTTATTATTAAAGTATTTCAATTTAATTATGCATGAAAATTAAATATTTTTTTCCAAATTTTAGTACAACTTGAAAACAATAATTTGAAGTAATAAAATATGAAAATTAGAATGAAAAGTTTCGCTTGCACATTTCATAACACTGGGATAAACTGGCATCAGTAATAATTTTATTTAAAAATGTTTTTTAAATAATAGAAGGGAAAATAATCATCTTTAAAAGACAAACTGAATTATTCACATATTTTTAAACATTGATATTAAAGGTTTTTTAGATAAATTTTATAAAGATATGCTGAGACATAACCAAATAGGTTGAATATCATATAAAACTTATGAATATTACTAAGCTGAAACATTGAAAACCTGCTTTGACAAGTTATTTTTTCAAGTTAGTTAAGTTATGTTATTTGCATGTGAGACTTTTTTTATAAAACCATACTGGGAAATAACCAAACAGGTTGATTATCATATGAAACTTATGATTATTACTAAGTTGGAATAATCAAAACCTGCTTTGACAAGTTAATTTTTTCAAGTTAGGTTAGTAACGTCACTTACAAATGAGAATTTTTATTAAAATAATTTGTTGATTTCTTAAGATATTTGGTAAAATGTTAGTAAAATACTAAAAGAAGTATGAAGACCTTGTCTGTTGACTTTAAATTTGTGTATTAAATGAATTTTCCAAGTTTTACCATGCACATGCAAAGGTTTCATTTAAGTAAGGAAAATTATTACATATGTCATTGTTTTTTCGATTAAAAATGACAAGTCTTGCATCTTAAAAATTTTGTTCATGTGTCAATAAAAGCTTTTTGGTTACTAGGGCAAACAAATACCTGGTTGTTAGGGTTGATAAATAGTTGGGTGGTTGGTTGTTGAAAACTTATCAATGAGATGAAATTGAAGGGGAGGGGATGTAATAATTTAACAGTTAAAACTGAAAATCTAACTGACATACTAGTTATTTGCGGAAACAGTTGAATGGTTGGTTGGTTGATTAAAACTCATCGATGAGATGTAATTGAAGGGGGAATCTAATAATTAACAGTTAAAACAGAAAACTTAAGTCACATATAAATGATTATGGCTATTAAAATTTGTCGATTACTAAATATTAGTGAATCATTTTTAAATAATTTGTAAAGTTTTGTAAAATTATTTTAACAATTTGTTTAAACCTTTAACACGAACTTGTATTTTTGATATATTTAACTTTTTTTAAACTTTTTTAATGATACTAAAATTATTAATAAGTAATCACATTATGACTGATAAACTAAAACATAATACATTTCATAAGAAGTGAATATGTCTATTTAACTGATGAGGTGACTCATAAAATCTCAAAGTAAACCTAAACATATGTGATTATTTCCTTTTCTTCGTGATTTTTAACTGATAAGTCACAATAAAAATTATTTTTGCATGTGTGAAGTAATCACTTTCGATGATCTTTCTTACTTTTTAGTTACTAAATTACGGGCTTTAATGGCCCAATGGTTAGTGTCGCGTGTTAAAAATGAGAAGTATGATCAGATGTTTGTGGTTTCGAAACCTGCAAGAAAAATTATCAAGAAAATGTTGTTATGTTAATGCATCTTACCTGCAAATAACGCTTATCATCGAAAGGGCATAAGCTAATCGTATTCTGTGTTAACGTGTGCAGACGTTGTGCATCATAATTTTTCAAACTGTCGAAAAACTTCGGTTATAATATTGTGTTAAGGAAAATTCAAATTATATACAACATAAACAGCTTCTCTATTCTCTTCAGTGATGTGATCGTGATCACGTGTGCGTTTCGAATATAAAGAATGCTTTCAAATGTGACACAACTTTTTTTCTTGAAATGCCAATTCTTGCACGGGTATAAACTTTAAAGACTCTATATTTAATAACTTCTGTCCTAAAATATCCTTCTCTCACACCATTTGAGTTAAAAACCGTTCAACACAAACTTTTCATCAATATACTAAGTAATGATTGTTCAGAATAAACACCTATTTGATAAACACTAGTATATATATAAAACATTGAAAATGAGAAGTTTGAATTGTATTGTGATTCATTTAATGAAATCGTGTGGTATACATTACATATTTCTCGATAAAGTTATGAAGAGAAAGCTAAATATTCAACTGTGATAGTCTTTCATTGAAAAAAAATTTAAGAAGACATGCTTAAAAATCATTACATTAGGTTACTAATTACATTGTAAGATGTGAGTGTAAAAAGTGCATATCCATTATTTGATATTTAATATTCAAATGTTAGTATATTATATAAATGACTTTAAAATGTGAAGTTTAAATCATTGGTAAATGAATAATTTTAACGAGATTAGTAAAGAAGGATCTAACACACAATGAAATATATTAATAAATTTGGATACTTAAACTTGTTTTTATAACATATGAGAAGAAAAGATCATTCACAGTGATGACTCATCATGATTAAAGTTTGTAGTTATTCGAAATATTGCTTAATAATAATTTGGTGTTTCTTGAAAATTTTGAAAAGAATTCCTTTTTTATTTTATATATTTATTTTAATTATGAAAATTTTAATTAAACACTAATTAATTAGAAAAAAATCCTTTAAAAATGTTAATTACACATTCATTAAAAAAATAATCTATTAAGTATTCGATAACTTGATGTTTCTTGAAAATGTTGAAAATAACTTCTTTTTTATTCTATTAATTAGATAAAAAAAAATTATATTAGGATTTAATTAAATTCTTAATTATGAC
Source organism: Maratus speculifer (assembly GCA_964019185.1). Taxonomy (NCBI): domain Eukaryota; kingdom Metazoa; phylum Arthropoda; class Arachnida; order Araneae; family Salticidae; genus Maratus; species Maratus speculifer. The sequence goes on along the minus strand of CAXHSM010000964.1, from coordinate 118,476 downwards.
GTAATAAATAAATTAAGTCCCTTTTTAATTAAACATTATATTAATTATATTCAATATGAATAAACTCGTAATTTCAGATTTGAACTTGTCATTGTTATTTATCTAGTGAGTCAGCCTTCGGGAAATACCGTTAAGATAAGAATTTGTTGTTATCAGACATTTCCTAACAGGTAAGCAACGATGAAGGTTGGATTTAAGGACTGGTGAATGAAAGTTTTAGGTGAGAATATTTTTCAATGTGTCTCTCATAAATAGTTTTCATTTAATTTTTAATTAATATTTAATTAATTGGTATTTTCTAATTTCATTTCAAATTAGTATTTCTCAAGTTGTTTCGAATAAACATGTTTCATTTATTATTAATTCATTAATTTATAAAGTGTTATTTTAATTACATGAGAAATTAATATTTTTCATTAAATTTTTAATCTATATTTTAAATAACACAATGTTTAATTAATATTTTATTAATGTTAATTAATATTTTTTATTTATTGTTAATTCATATTTTTCATTTAATATTTAATACATCCATAATATTATACCCAAAAGCATAAATGTTTAAAGTTTTATAAGGATGCGTATTCCCATATTAATTTTTTTCATTAAGTTTTTAATCAATACAATGTTTAATTAATATTTTATTAATGTTAATTGATATTTTTCATTTATTGTTAATTCATATTTTTCTTTTAATATTTAATAAATACATAATATTATATACAAAAAAAATATAAATGTTTAAAGTTTTATACGAATGCGTATTCCCAAATTAATATTTTTCATTAAGTTTTTAATCAATGCAATGTTTAATTAATATTTTATTAATGTTAATGTCTTTCATTTATTGTTGATTCATATTTTTCATTTGATATTTAATACATACATTACATTATACACAAAACCATAAGTATTTAAAGTTTTATATGAATGCGTATTCCGTTTTTAACTAGATTTCATTTAAAAGATCACATACTCAACCTTATGTAATCATTTTAATTATAGGTTAATTTAAATTTTCAAACAGTTAAAGCCGAAATGAATGTGATACACTCTTTATTTTGCTAACAAAGTACAGAAAAATAAATAAATATTTTAGTTTTATTTAAAATAAACCGATGAGAAAAAAAAACCCTCTAATTTGATTTAAATAATTATATCTTAAGTTTTCAAAAGATATTGCTCAAAAGACGCTATTTTATTTCAAGTCAAATAATTTTAATTAGATATAGTACTCATTAAGATTAATTAAGATAACGCATCAACCGCAGTTCCTATCAGTTATGATTCAGAGATTCAACCCTTTTCGGAAAACGCTATCAGATAAGCAGATAAGAATGATTCATCTATGTTTACACACACACACACATATTGCAACGAATTTAGTATCCTCTCTTTGAGAAAATAATTATTAAACTCTTCATCGATTTGGATTTCATTGATGTTAAGGTATGAAAAATATTATTTTTAATACAGTTTTAAAAATATTTAAAAGCATTTTTCACAAATTATTTTGATCTGAAGATAAAATACAATGTTAAATAAAATCTCATTAACAGAGTTTGAAAAAGTTCCGCGTTACTGGTTATAAATATTATATGTTTTTAAATTAATGAAGATGAATTCATTTCGATAATAAATATAGTTTAATTTTTTTTTAACCGACAAGTATTAAAACATTAAAAATGAGTTCTTTTTTTTCTTCGGAAAGTCAAAAATTCTATTAATATTAAAATTTATTTATTTGAAAATTTTTCTGCCAGGGAAAAATTACACATGTCAAAAAATATTTATGTTAAAAATCGCTTACACTTTCAGAAAGGAAAGGACACACAAAAATTACTTATATTAAACACATTGCTATGTTTAAAAATATGCACGAATTTTGAAAAAGGGGTGTCTGGTGAGGTACACTTTATTCTTTTTATTATTAAATTTCATTAATTGGAATAGAAATAGTTTTCATCAACATTTATACAATCTCACACAAAAGAAATGCGAATACAGATTGCAAACTTCAACAATTAAAAATTAGTTCCCAAAAAATCACAAGATTTTTTCAAGTTTCCCAATAAAAATTATTACCACTCAAAAGTTCTACAAATTGTTTTCGAAGTCACCTCATTAAAATGAATATTTAAAAAATTAAGTTCAAATTCCCGTTACAGACATGCGCTATTTATGATGGTTGAAGCTTATTCAAGCCTTTCTAAGGAAATCTAACAGTTATTCACACATGTTTCGAGGAAAATCACAGATTCCGAACGGTTAGGTCAACGAGCGCAAATAAATGTTAGTACGTAAAATCCCATTTTGAAACATATTTTCTCATTCAAATTTTAAAGTTATTTTTTAACTAATCTAAAATATCAAGTGTATAACATAGTTAACTAAAAATAGTACTCGAAACAATTTTAAAGTTCCTTCATTAAATTAATATTTAAAGTTATTATTCTCAAATTCCCATTACCAGCATGTGTTATTTATGACTTGGTGGAGATAAAGGTTATTCAGGTCTTTCTAAGATATTCTAAGCCAACATGCACACATGATTCGAAGAAAATTACAAACTCCGTACGGTTAGGTCAACGAGCACACGTCAATCTCATTGCAAAAAAGTTAAAGTCCCCCTATTAAACACTTATGTCCGCAAAATATCCTTCGTGAATGATTAGTCTAAAATAATAATTTCCCCCAAAATATCCGCTTAACTCATCATGTAAGAGTACAGTGGAAAAAAAAAATCAAACTCCCCAAAATTTTTGCTTAAAATCAAAAAATAAACTCTTAAATGACACCAAACTGAAAATTTTTAAGTTGCCATATTAAAATTAAAAACCACTCGTACAATAGTATAGAAAAAAACATTCTACGTCCTTAAAATATCCGCTTAACCCCTTATTTAAGACACGGTGAAAAAAAAAAAAAAAAAAAAAAAAAAAAAAAAAAAAAAAAAATCAATCTACTCAAAATTTCGGCTTAAAATCGAAAAAATAGATCCTTAAACTAAAGTTCACCGAAAAATTTTAAGTCGCCACATTAAAATTAAAAAACCCTTATACTATAGATTAACAAAAAAATTCTATGTCCTTGAAATATCCGCTTAACTCCTCATCAAAGAACACAGCGAAAAAAAAAAGTCACTTCATTCTTTATTTTTAATTACTTTTTAATTACCTTTTTAAATGAACAACAGCAAAATTCAATCGAAAAACATACCCCACGTACTGTAACATGCCGAAAATTTTAAAGTCCCCACATTAAAAAACACCCCCATCGAGCTATAGTACGGTTAAAAAATTCCAACTCCCTGAAATTCCTGCTTAAAATTAAAAAAAAAATCCTTTTAACCCCTTCTCTTATAAGACAACCTTGAGGAGAGGAGTGTTGTTGAGGAGGAGGAGGAGGATTGTGGAGGAGGAGGAGTGTTGAGGATGAGGAGGTTTGAGGAGGAGGTTTGAGGAGGAGGTTTGAGGAGGAGGAGCCCTCCTCCCTCCTCCGATCCTCAATCCTCCTCCCGAGGTCGGACTCTCATTTTTCCCCTACTACTAAGATTGAAAGACGTATCAAAGGAAAAGATGATAGACATGAAAATAGATGTTGAAAATTTGCTTGTTATATTATAAATAATAATATTATTAGTTTGTAAATAAAATTGTTTGCAACGTAAATTTTAATGTTATGGGAAATTATCTATATAACATTAAATGTGTTGCATATTTTGGTTTTCGTTATAAAGATCTAGTGTATATAAGTATAATAAACAATCCTAAGATTAACATTTATTGTAAAGGTAAAAAAATAATAAATCATTTAAGCTACAAGTATTTAAAGAATAACATTAATAATGGTTAAGTGTTCATAGATCATGGTTTAAAAAAAAGGGGCTTTTTCTAATAATGTATTCAATTTTTTAACCTTTCATTTTCACATATTGATGATTTGGAACTATTTTTACTTTTTTAAAAATATAAATGTATTTTATTATGAGTTTTTGAAATTAGTGTTTGTAGAACATTGAAAAAAAAATAGAATGTAGAGTGAACATAAAGAAAAGTATTCATCTCCCAGCACTTTATAATCAGTAAATTCATAATTCAGGATAAAGATGTTCATACACATAAAATATAAGGAATAATTAATTAAAGTTAAGTTTGAAAAAATTCAAAAATAGATTTTTGCATGTATGTATCTTAAATAAATTGTTTTCGACTTCGTTTTGCCAATATATTACAGCTTTTTAAGTTCATACATCAATGCAGTTAAATAAGTTTGAACATCTATAATTATGATAAAGGCAGAAAATAATGAATCACTTTAAATTTTGATATGTATTCTGAATCTTTCTATTGATTATGTGAAAAAGTTATCAAAATTGCTCTATGTGGTCATGAAAGTAATTTTATTCAAATACTATATTTATATAACACTTTTCAACTTTACCATTTCAACAAATTGCCAGTCAACCCTTTCATTTTTCACAAATTGCTACTTGGGTGTGAATATGAATTAGCACTTTTTAATTTTGATGAGAAAAATAGTATTTAATAATCTATTTCACAAGTTAATGTTTTCATTTACAAATATGAACATAGCGTGAGGTGGGGGATACATCAGATTGTTAGTATTATAAAATTTTGTATTTTATCACTATTACATTAATTTCCCTAAAATAGGTATAATTAAAAAAAAGAAAGGATCTATATATATATATATATATATATATATATACATACATATTTATATATAAAGCTTTGAAAAAAAAATGCAAAAAAAATCATAAAATTCTTGCTTCGTGGATTTTTTTTTTTTTTTTTTTTTTTTTTTTTTTTTTTTTTTTTTTTTTAGAATATGTCCCTGATACTTTTTTCTAATTATGGAATTTTATATAATTTAATAATTAAAGAAAAAAAAAGAATCCTGAAACAAAATTTAGAAAAGTAAAAAAGGATATTTGTAAAAAATGACCTCAGTTATCCAATGCGGTGAAGGAAAAAAAAAATTAATAATATTTACATGAATTGAAATCCGGCTGGTATTGGTAAAAACTAAATTAGACAGTAAAATGGCAAAACCTTTTTTTCAATATAGGAATACAGATTACCGGTTCTGGCATAGTACGGCTAATTTATCTCTTTAATATTAAAGGGGCACTGTCAAATATAAATTTAATTTTAATAAATAAAAAATATGTATGTATATAAATAAATATATATTTAAAACTGCGCTCTCCAATACACAATGGCAAATCTCTTTTTTCCCACTCCTTGTAAACTGGTTTCAAGAATTTAAGTATATATATATATATATAATTAACAAAAGAAAAAAAAGAATTTCGAAAAAAAATTGGGAAAGTAAAAAAGGGTTTTTGTAGAAATTGACCTCAGTTATCAATCACGGGGGAAAAAAAAGCATTTAATAATATTTAAACGAAACAAGATCTGGCTGATGTTAGTCAAAACTGAATTTGACAGTAAAATAGCAAAACCTACTTTTCAATACAGTGGTGTAGATTATCAATCATGGCATCTGGTAATTAATATCTCTTTAATATTAAGGGGCTGCTTGACTCATGTGAAGATACCTGCTGACTAATGTTAATCTTATGGAAGAAATTTTTTAAATCTGTTTTAAATCTGTTTCTTCCATAGGATTGACATTAGCAAGCAGGTATCTTCACATGAGTCAAGCAGCCCCTTAATATTAAATAAATATTAATTACCAGATGCCATGATTGGTAATCTGCGCCACTGTATTGAAAAGAAGGTTTTGCAATTTTACTGTCGAATCCAGTTTTGACCAATATCGGCCGATCCGGCTTTGATCGACATCGGCAGGTCTGGCGTACCCCGATATCGACCGATATTGGACGATTCGGCGTTCCCCGATATCGGCCGATATTGGAAAAAAGTTAACCGTGCAATAATTTACCGATATTGGCCGATATCGCGAAATCGCTGTTCCCGATATTGGCCGATATTGCTGTGCTACCTGGGGGGGGGGGTCTTTCTAAGGGAACTAACCCACATTTACGCTTGGAAATCTAAGGTTCGAAGAAAACCATGGAAAACTCCTAAGGATTAGGCCGACGGACATGACTGGATTCGGACCCAGCATTTTCCGTCTACCAGCTAAGAGCACAGAGCCACTAGTGGAGCCATAAATGACACATGAAAGTTAGTGTATCTGAAATATTTTTTAATTAAATGAAATTCGTATAATTAATAAAATCATTATGTGTCATTGATGAATTAATTAAATTTTGATTTATATGAAATGAAAAAATGAAAGTTTAAAAAAAAGAAAAAGAAAAAAAAAATATTCAGTAGCTCAGAGAGCCATCTTGGGTCTCAGGTATAATTAATGATGATTTGTA
>CAXHSM010000964.1:0-112000 GCA_964019185.1 Maratus speculifer | reverse complement strand
TTTAATAAGCGTGTATTAAAAATGATTAATTAATTATATATTTTTATGTATGTATTAGATACACTAAAAATTTTTGGACTGTTTCATTTTTAACTTCTGCGAAAAATATGAAGATTTCAGATATTCGGTTTCTGTTTCTGTCTTAAAAATTTATTTTGATAGATCCTTAAAATAAATTTTAAAAAGAATACTGGCGCCATCTGTATTTCACACATTGAACAATCAAGAATATAAGAAAGCGGAAATTTAAAAATAAATACAGGAATAGAAGAATAGAGGGGGAAATGGCAGTTGAATTAAAGAATATTTGCGATTATTTTGACAATATAATTGATAGAAAAATATGTTTAAGAGATACTTTTACTATTATCATATGAAATACACCAGAAAAATTTTACAGTGTTTCAGAAATCATTTCAAACCACCATAACAAATTTAAAAATATTAAGTTCATAAAATGCTGAAAAATATCTTAAAATGCAGACTTAAAACTCAATATAAAATGCAATGATGTTGTAATTTTCAAATTATTAAATATATTGAATGTTTTTGCTCCCCCTTACTCCTCGTTCAAAAAATACATCTAAGAAAATAAAGTTATTGGTAAGTAAAGAAAAAAAAAATTAATATTTTTTTTTTGGTAAGTGTGGAGAAACACATCCAAAAACAGAAAATTTTCCCTCTGTATCATTAGAAAGAAGCAGAATCTTTACTTTTAATGGACAAGATTTCGCTGAAATATTTATTGAAGTAAATGTTCTTCTAAAATCTAAAATTATTCTATTGATATATACATATATATATATATATATATATATATATATATATACATATGTGTGTGATAAAAGTTTTTTATTGAAATAGAATTAGTTAATACGAGAAGCTTAATATAATATATATGTATGTCTAGGTAGTGAATTTCCGCATTCAATTTTTTTAAATGCTTTGGTGCTGCCATCTATACTGGAATAGAAAAACTACTTAAAAATTTTGACGATAGATGCCAGATGTTCCGATTTTTCGATTTGGCAAATATGACACTATTTTGCATAATACATTAAATTTTATTCAATTTAAACCATACGCTTTTTACGGAAGAATTATGTGAGTCTGCGTGCATGCAAAATTCTACAATGAGGCAGTATTAGAATAAAGATACATTGTATTTTGTGTATATGAATAAAGTTACATTGTCTGCAAAAACACTTTATTAAAATATTTCAATACGATTGAAAAAAATTATCTCATTGAGTCCTTTTCTAGTAAAAGAATAACAAACAAAATACAGTATTTAATTTAATAAAAAAATATAATTTGGAATATATTCCGAAGCAAAATATCTTTTAACTACTTTATCTTACTTGATTAGCGAATCATATTTGTATCATACATAAAACTGGTGGAACCAGAGAGAAAAGTAGAGCTCGATTAAAAAAAAAAAAATCTTACAGTAAAATTTCTGAAATATTTTCAATGTGCGTGCAAAAGAAAGGGAATCAGATGATCTGTAAAGCTTATGAAATAACCCAAATTTTTGTTAGCTGAAAATGAGGACTGAGCTTTACTGATGCTTTAAAATCAATCAGGGAAAAAGAGGCATTTTTAACTCTTTCCGTATTTCAATCATCCATAACCAGTTTAAAAATTTGGGTTCATAATTATATGTTACAGGCTGATGTAATGAAGTATGAGAACGGTTCGTTCTGTACAAAGTGTGAACACAATTCCATACCAGCTGTTTTGATAAATGGAAGATCAAAGCTCCAAGTAAACTCAAAACCTTGAATAGATACGATTCAATCATATACTAAATATTTGTGTTCAAACATACTTGTCTGCATCAATTCCTCAACAACTTGATTATATTAGTGTAATACTTTAATTATCACATCATGGTTTATATTTGTTTAGCATTGTGGGGCTTAACCGATTTGAGACAACATAACAATATATTCTATTGACTACTTTCCTCAGTAATCATTTTGAGGGGATAATAGTATAATTCTGAATATAAGGCACCAGTACAGCTCAGTCCTCATTTTCAGCTAGCAAAAATTTGGGTTATTTCATAAGCTTTAGAGATCATCTGATTCCCTTTCTTTTGCACGCACATTGAAAATATTTCCGAAATTTTACTGTAAGATTTTTTTTTAAATCGAGCTCTACTTTTCTCTCTGGTTCCACCAGTTTTTTGTATGATTTTAATAATGATTACTTTCGCATCAGCAATGTTACATAGTTTGAAATGTTTCTTTCCTCGCCAACTTTTATGCTTGGCGACAATAGAGTGATGTAACTTAAACGAACCGTACCTTGAAATTGCAGCATGTATAAAGTCATTTATAGCAGTGGCACGGATAATACACAATAAAACAACTGGTGTTTAGCTTAAAATGATAGATGGATGTTTCGAGTGAAACATTTTTAAAATGGTTGGTGTAATTTCTTAAGTTAATTTTTTTTTCTCTTCGCAAGTTATTATTAAATATATGTTCTCAGCTCAGAGTAATTCCTCTCAGGGAAGTCCTAGTTATTATTTATTCAAAGGTTAATATATGAATTATATAGAGATATTTCTTAAAGAATTTTAAAACTTTCTATATAATTTATAAACATTTTTTTAGTAATTCTAAAGCTTTCTTCAAAAAAATTTAATATGAATATATCTTTTTAAACTGGCAACTTTGACGACAAGTTTGGTCTACTTTAAATGTATACGAAGCAATGTATCATGTTACTTTTATTTATAATTCAATTCACTTGCTTAATCTATAGCCAAATCAGAAGATTCTGACATAGAAATCAAGAACTAACCAAGAAATGCCAAAATAAAACCCTCGTGAATGCAAACTGTAAATTTAGAGTTGCCAATTTGCTTACTATGATATCATAAGAGCACTGTCCATTCATTGTTGGTGTACTTGCTTTGAGAATAATTGAGGAGCCCAGAAGCCAAGGGGTATAAGTGACAAATTTGAAAAAAATGAGTTAAGTGCACAGACTATCTGGAAATAAGTCTATTTATTTGTAGGTAAGAAGTTATGAGTGATTTTTTAATTATATACCGTATTTTAGGGGTGAGTTACTTAACCTCTTTCCCAAAAGTTCTTAAAACGCTTGGAGGCCAAAGGGTATAAGTGCAATTGCATCCATTAACGTCTACAGCAGAAGCTCGATCAACGGCATACAAGGCCATTTGCTTTTTCTTTTTTTCATTAAATAAATGCATTTTAACTGTTAACATGTGAGAAAATCATGCTTTAAGTGTAGATTTTGAAACACTTTCCACCACTCTCTGAAATCATTAACAAATTCGCTGCCGATCACGCGCCAACATGAAGGGACCACTCATGAGTCAGCGCGTGATGTGGGGTAATGTCTCAATAGACAGTCACGCGCTGACACGGGAAAATCTTTCACTGTTTCTTTGTTATAAAAAGTAAATCGGCTTCTGGGAAAAACCACTTCTACAGTGCGGCATTAACTATCATCACATCTTCACGTAAGCTGCAGCGAACGTGTTAAAAATCTTTGCTATTTAGGGTAATAGAGTGTTAATGTCCATAACCAAGTATGTATTCTAATAATTTTGAACAGCCCTAGGTTTTATCTATCGTTTGTTATGCACTGCATAATGGGGAAATTTAGTTTAGCAAGAAAACGCATAACAGTTTGAAATTTCTGTTACAACAGTTTTTACTAACAGATGGAAACACACTTGTATACTTTTGTTTATCCTGTAGTTTACCTTGAACCTTTATTATACGCCAGTATTTAGCTAAAATTTAGTTAAAACTAAAACACTCTTAAGACTACTGAAATCACATTTCCAGAAATTATCATAAATAGATGACAATGCATAAAATTTTGTGCATGACCCTGTATATCATTTTATCAATGTTTTGCAAGCATTTCTTAGCAAACTGAATGTAGTTCAGCATAGAAATATATTACTTATTTAAAAGCAATCTTTAAATAAGTTACTCTCATATTCAGTAACCTTTACGAAATCTTTTGTATAGCTCTGTATATGAACTATAGAATTTCTATGAACCTATGCATATATATTAATATGTATAAATTTAGTGAAACTTAAAAGCGCAAATCATAATTAAAAATGCATTTCGTCCATCCATCAATCATCATCGATAATATACAGTACTTCGGATAGAATATACTATTTGAAAGCTTTTTTGTGTCCCTGTAAATACTGAGTACTTCGTATTATGCGCGAAATAACTTATATTAAGCGTCTGCAATGTATATCAATTTTATTATACATGAAAATTGTAATATAATTAAAATATGTTGTAAAAAATTCCCTCTTTATCATTAGGTATTGTAAATCTTTTGTGTAGCCCTGTAAATAAAAAATAGCTATTCTTTTCACCTCATATTTTACAGAATGTTTATTTTAATGCAATTCGTAAATGCATATAAATTTTAATGTGTTTGACAGGTTGTAAATTCTTTAAAATTCATTTGAAACGATTTTTCACATAACCCGTAATTTAACAACAAACTTTTGATTGTCCCTGTAAATAAACTAATCGTGTTAGAAACTTCATTTGCAATAGGTTCGTGTTGAGATAAACGTGAATAATTCCCAAAAATTTCAGGGCAATCCGAGTATATTTACGAGAGTTAAGGCACGGACAGACAAACTAAAATCACATTTACTTTTCAATTTTGTTGGAAAGTGTTAAAAACTATAAAATTTCAATGTTTCAAAATGTATAATAAAATTTTAAAACTTATATTAGAACAAAAAAATTTCCTTTCATTCATTTATATCAACATCGTTCATTATTACTTTCTTCTATCTTTACAAGAAGAAAGTATTGGATTCATGAAAATTTTCGACTTCCGGTTTTCGACGGATTTATACGTTTTAGAAGGTCCTGAACACGTTTTGACTATTTTTTTTTCGTAAATTCATTTTTTATTTCATAATTTTTCCGTTTTTAGAATTTATATTAAAACAAAATTTTGTCCTTTCATTTATGTGTATCAACATTGCTCTTAATTTTTTCATAAATACAATTTTTTATTTCATAATTTTTGCATTTTTTGTGCTCATTCGGCACTTGTACCTTTAGCTTCCAAGAACTTTTCATTACTGTTTGGAAGTCAAGGGATACAAGTGCTGAATGATGATAAACATTGCTTAGTTATAAATCATATAAAAAAGTCCTTCCGGCAATGCCGGGAGGAAGAGGTAGCTTTCATATACTTATATATTTATTTATTTATTTTAAGGTAAGTTACATTGTTCAAAAATACTAAGCTCAATTTAGTGGAAATAATCTTATAAAATTAGTGATTTTATAAGATTGAATACTAGTTTTTGTCAAGACTGAATATTAATAGAAATTTTTAGAAATTAGTCATCTTTTATTCAACCTGGTTTTATTTTAAGCGATTTAGAGAGTCACCAAATTCCACGATATCATAAAGTGTATGCCATTTTAAAGCAACATTGTGGATCGTTCAGATCAGACCGTTTCAAAATGTCAGCCATAAGCAAAATTCAAAGTGCTATAACTCAATCATTTTTTAAGGTATAGACAAAATAAAAAGTGTTCTGGAATCGTTGTTTTAAGTTCTAACACGTAAAAGAAAAATATTTTTCAACTTTTAATTTTTTCGCATTTAATTTTAATTTTTTTTAAAAATTTAAAATGGCCACCATTTTGAAACAAAATGGCGAATGATGCTGGCCAACGAACTCGGTCGAGACATTTGTATGTACTATGCACATACCAAGTTTCATTGAAATCGGTTCATAAATACGCGTGTTATCACGTGACAAAAATCAGATCGTTTCAAAATGTCAGCCATAAGAAAAATTCAAAGTGCTATAACTCAATCATTTTTTAAGATATAGACAAAATAAAAAGTGTTCTGGAATCTTTGTTTTAAGTTCTAACACGTAAAAGGAAAATATTTTTCAACTTTTAATTTTTTTGCATTTAATTTTAAATTTTAAATTTTTTAAAAATTTAAAATGGCCGCCATTTTTAAACAAAATGGCGGATGATGCTGACCAACGAACTCGGTCGAGACATTTGTATGTACTATGTACATACCAAGTTTCATTCAAATCGGTTCATAAATACGCGTGTTATCACGTGACAAAAATCAGATCGTTTCAAAATGTCAGCCATAAGAAAAATTCAAAGTGCTATAACTCAATCATTTTTTAAGATATAGACAAAATAAAAAGTGTTCTGGAATCTTTGTTTTGAGTTCTAACACGTAAAAGAAAAATATTTTTCAACTTTTAATTTTTTTGCATTTAATTTTAAATTTTTAATTTTTTAAAAAATTTAAAATGGCCGCCATTTTTAAACAAAATGGCGGATGATGCTGATCAACGAACTCGGTCGAGACATTTGTATGTACTATGTACATACCAAGTTTCATTCAAATCGGTTCATAAATACGTTAGTTATCGCATGACAAAAATCAGATATATATATATATATATATATATATGGTTATATATATATATATATATATATATGTCAACATTTGATCGGAGGGTGGTTTTGGTGTCTGGGGGTCATGATCGGTGAAAATATACCAAAATTTTCCGGAAGTGCTTTCCTCCGGACGGCTGCAATAGGTAGCTTTTTACTTTTTGTAATGAAAGCTACCTAAAACTGGTGGAACCAGAGAGAAAAATAGAGCTCTATTTTAAAAAATGTTAGATTAAAAATTGGGAAATATTTTAATCTAAAAATGTGCGTAGGAAAGAAATGGAATCAGATGACCCGTAAAGCTCATGAAATAACCCAAATTTTTGTTAGCTGAAAATGTCGACTGAGCTCTACTGGTGCCTTAAAATATCTGAGAAAAAGAGGCATTTATAACTAACTCCGTATTTCAATCATGTATAACCACTTTAAAAGTTTGGGTGTATAACTATATGTTACAAGCTGTTGTAATGAAGTATTAGAACGTTCCTGTACAAAAAGTGGACACAATTCCATTCCCGCGGTTTTCATAAGTGGAAGATCAAAGCTCCAAATAAACTCAAAACCTTGAACAGATACGATTCAACCATATACTAAATATTTGTTTCACACATATTTATCCACATCTATTTCTCAGTAACCTGATTATATTTATGTTATACTTTAATTATTACTTGATGGTTTATATTCGTTTAGCTTTGTGGAGCTTTGAGACAACACAACAATATATTCTATTGACTACTTTCCTCAGTAGTCATTCTGAGTGGATAACAGTATATCATTCTGGATATAAGGCACCAGTAAAGCTCAGTCGACATTTTCAGCTAACAAAAATTTGGGTTATTTCATGAGCTTTACGGATCATCTGATTCCATTTCTTTTCTACGCACATTTTTTAGATTAAAATATTTCCCAATTTTTACTGTAACATTTTTTAAAATAGAGCTCTACTTTTCTCTCTGGTTCCACCAGTTTTTTATATGGTTTCATAGCTTTTTCAGATCCTTTCAGGAACTTTATTAATCATCTTCAATTAACAAACCTAAACTATTATTAGTATTAGTTTAAAGTTATTAGGGTGCTACTAGTTATGCCGTAAAATTACCCCGTCGACCAAAAAATTATCCCCAATCTATAAGATTAAATGCCAATAATGGATGATCGTGAATGTCACATTGAATGACATTAAATACGATTCACGTGTTTAAAATGTCATTAAGTCATTTTTTATTTCGGCTTTGTATTTTTATTAATATTCTACTACTGATATACCAGCTTTGTAATGTCCTCACTTGGCAGAATGCCAAGCCGATTCCATTCAGACCTAAGGGAATAGCATATGAGGCCAAGATAGCTTCTACGTATTCATGTAAATGGTATTAAATATTGTTTTCTATTTTTTGTTCCGAATAAAATTTTACTTTAAATTAATTAGATTGTGCACCTTCTATCAATTCTCGGAATAACTTTTCCAAAATATATATTTTCTCCTACATTTTTGTCAATTTTAATAAAAGCATGTCTTTTTTTTTTACATTTATATTCATGGCTAAAACACAGTTTTAACGATTGCTTGTCATCTGACTTGGAGGCTATGCGAGAAATTCGCCAATTGTGACAATCTAAATATTCAGGGTACATGTATGTCATACACTCACTAGGATTTACTTGGCGTCAAAATGGCGTTATTTTGCCTAATGTGGTAACCCTGATATCGTTGTTTATTTTTTGATAAACTGTTTATTTACCTTAATTTTTCTTTTATTGAAATTACATAAAATGCTTTTTGTTCTACAGTTATTAGTTTTTAAAATTTAATATATTTAAAAATTGTTTTATTTATTGTTAATTTTTTAAATAATAGAAAATAGTTTAAAGATGTATATTTAACCAGTATTCGAAAATGAGGTTTTCGCCAAATTGACGTTGGAAAAAAAATTGTTCCAAACCTTATAAGTATATGACATCTGCGCCATATTCATATCTAATGTATGCAAATAATATGAATAAATAATGTACACAATAATGTAAAGAAACATATTTAAAAAATTGCTAATCTGGTATGTTTTAAAATCACGCCATGTTGCCGTTACTTCAAAAAAGATTAAGTTGCGCTATATTGCGAGTGAAAAGTTATTAAGCTAAATTTAATAATCATACCTTTAAATCGTCTTTTTTAATATACTTGACTTTTTATAACTTACTTCGTGTAACAGAATTACAATGTAATTTTAAAAACAGATAATTCAATTACAGAAACAAAAAGGTATTCCCCCCTCAAAAAAAAAAAACTCGACACATCTAGGATTAAACAAACACCCTGGGTTAAACAAGGGGATAAACAAACTCATCTCGAGATGGTACTAACTTCCCCATTTTTGACATGGACTTGCTCTTTTCGCCCATGCACAATTCAGTCCAGGTTCCTCTCAAACGTGCTTCATCAGTAATTATTCGTTTTTTCGTTATTTAAATAAAAATTATGTCAATATGTATAATTTGGCTATTAGTTTGGCGAAATTGGTCGACGGGATAACAGAGCAGTACGGTTATTGGTAAACATATTAGTGTGGCGAAATTCCGGAAATAACGCAAAGTTGGCTTCAATTTTGGCGAGTAATTTTGGGCGCCCAAATATAGCGATATATCGCCAAGTTGGCCATAAACTTAGCAACATTTGGCGACAGAACTGGCCCAACCCAGATGGTAGTCCCACTGCAGTTTCTCGGTATCTACGCTGATTTTCTTATGACCATAGGTATCTACACAGATTTAGCTTCATTTTCAAATAGTTATTTTCATAAATATAGAAGATTTTTTTCCCTAATTATCCCTTTTTAATTGAAATATCTATATTGTAGTAACTGTTTTGAAGTTGAAAACATTCAAAACAAGGTGCAATGCTATTTTAACACATATTTAGTTATAGTTTATATATATGCTTATGAAAAATATGTATTTTCTGTTTCGAATGATGGTGATTTCAAATATTCAAAACTGCATCAGGAGAATCAAAATTTTTATTGCTCTATAAAAAACAAGAACACGTGTTATCATTTCTTTTTTAAATTATTGAATTGTTTTTTAGTTGGTAGCTGGTGGCAACTCGGAAGAAATAATTGAATTAGCAATTAAAAAGGAGAGATTTCTATAATGTTAAATTATGGAAGGTATAGCGTTATGTAAATTTTTAATGGGTGCCACTTCCTTAATTTTTGATATTTTTTTTCCGGACCTTCGAAAGGCACATCCCTAAATTAAAAGTTTTCGAACAAGCTATTACACGTCGCTGAATTTTTCCTGGTTCGGGTTATAATCGAGTTGTTTCTCTTTTTTCCTTGTTTCACGAGCAAAAAGTGCCAAAACAGGGGTTCTGGACCTCCGAAACTAATCGGTGGATCTGGATGAATTTTTGTAAACTTTGAAATCTAAAGTAGGACACTTCCCCTTTTAAATTTCGTCGCGATCCGATAATTAGTTCCAAAGTTATTAAGAGGCAAACTTTGGACTTTAGCATTAGAGATGCGGCTGAGCTCTTGTATGATATTTTCAATATCATACAGCACTATCGTGCTGTATGATATTGAAAATAACTTGCACTCAAGTCCGCCGGTAACTAGCGTATTTCAACAAATGAGATGCAGCCCGATTAACAATTGCACTGGTATTCAAGTTCATTTTAAAGAGCATTAAAGTCCTGAAAAGAATTTTAAAAAAAATAAAATAAAATAAAATAAAAAAAGATAAAGAATTTTTTTTATTATTATTTGCTATGCTGTTATCAGGTATACAGTGAAATATGTACGGGGATATACTAAGTATACCTTCTGGATTTTCACATACCCTATATTTTTCAAATAAAGCTATAGCGTGCACTCAGTAGCAGTTACACTCTGGCAATAACGTTTTATTGTTATTATTATTATTATTATTATTATTATTATTTTACAACCCTTTTGACTGATACTACATTTGGCTATCAATTTTCAATTGCAATAACTTTGTAAAGCCTCATTTAGAATGTCCAGAGAAATGAAACCGGATTCATACGAAGTGGAACTACTCCGCTATCATTCCTGCTTTAATTTTGTACCCATTTACAAACCCAAGCATAAAGCCAACCCCCTTTAAACATCCGGAAACTGCGTAGTTTTTTTCTTCTGAATTTTGATTGGTTGCTTAGTGAACTAGAATAGAGCTTCCAGTGTAAACATAAACAGAACCCGTTTGCTATGGACGTGTTCAGGGGATACCTTTTTTGGGCCCGCGCTCAGAAGATTCTGCATGTAGTAGGTATAATCGAAGAAGGGAATTTTAAAGTTATTCAATTATTGCATTATTTTTATGGTTCAAAATTGGTAAATACAAATAATATATCCCTTTAACCTTCCAAAACATCTTTCTCGTAACGGAAATATATACCTGTGGTCACTCAAATAAAATCCAAAATATTCCGAAAAAGTATCACGTGCCCTAATTCATCTAATTAAGCCCTATCAGCATTTAAAATATGACCACCAACCCTGGTCAAAGCTCGCGCGCGCGACCCAAAAAAACTGCCGGGAGATTTGATCACGTGATTGTGCGTTTTGTGCTTATCTGTTATTGGTTGTACTTTGTTTGGTAGGTTGACTGATATAATTTAACAATTCAATTGGCGATTTAATTTTTTAATAATTTTCGTTTTATATATTTAAAAATCATTCATCAATTGCTTTATATCTTTCGTACTAAATAGAATGCTGTTTAAAAATCAAGGTTAAGATATCCACATATTATAAGATTTCAATGGAATTTGCACTGTTAATTAGACAATTTTTCAGAGAAAGTTTTAATACGTATATATTTCTTATTTAATGATTGTATATTTTAATACCCTGTGGATAACAGGCCAAAATATATTATAAAATATGAGAGGCAAACGACATCCGAAATCATGTTAGTATAAGCAAAACACTTATCTATACTTTCAATATTAAATTCATAAACATTTTAATCACACTTTATTCATTACAAAACTAAAAGGTAAACACCAAATATTTCACCTCTTTAAAAATATGTGTGCAGATATTTTTAGTTTAAAAAAATGTATATCTTTTACATTTTGCTTTTATATTTCCCATTTTGATCCACTCATGCATAATATTTGATTCTTAATCTCGATAAAAATTTACTTCTAAAATTTAAAAAAAAGAAAGAAAGAAAGAAAAAGAAAAGAAAAACATTAAGAAATTATTTTAAGCGTATGCGGATATTTTCGCAGAATACATTTTTTTTTCATTTGCTTAAATCACTTGGAGTTATAAATATCATTATAAATTCATATATAATGTCATTATAAATCACTTTGGAACGATACTTAGAATATTAAAAGGGTTCAAATATAAAACTTTCTCCGCAAAACATCTCATTTTGTCGCATTTAAATAAGTATTTTATTATTATAATATAAATACACGTGCTTTTCTATTATTATTATAAAATTTATCTTTAATAAAAATTTCTTATTTATTAATAAAAAACAACGAATAATAATAAAAAGAAATCATAAACCAACTTCCGGCCCGCGAAGGATTCGAACCCGAATAACGTTTGATTGCAATAAAGTCTGACAGCAAACTCAACTTTCTAATGATTCGGACATTGAGCTTACCTTCGTTTGCAACAGATTATCTTTATAATTAGCACCGTAATTAATCAAGTCCGTGATCTGTTCTCCACCTGCTATTGAGCGCACAGTCACAGTACCTGTAGCACAGTAACGAGTACTAAGCGGATATCGCGTCCACGATAATAACCCACTCCATGTCCGTGATTCCTGAGCGCGCGAGCTCAGTAGCTGCTGAACACGCCCAGTAATATCGATGAAGTGGCACTGGTTGTTTGTTTACCCGAAAGGAATCATGGGTAAAAGCTGGATTACTGCCCTAGGAGCTAGCAGGTGCGATTTCGCGAAACAAATGACCTAGGTTGATTTTAACTTTAATCCGGATTGTACATTGTAAATGGGTACGCAAATACAATGATGGAATGGATGCGAATTGAATCAGGATTCGTTGGACATTCTAAATGACGCTTAATAGGCTATTAAAGGGGGTTGGAGACGAAAAAAAAAAAAAAAAAAAAAAAAAAAAAAAAAAAAAAAAAAAAAATGTTTGAGGAATTAAAATTTTGATTTTTTTTTTTTTGTTATAATTAACCATATTATTTTTAAACAAAATCCCATGATAAAACTTCTCATAAATTTTTTAAAGAAAATTTAAAATTTAAAATTCATTAGAAAAGTAGGGCAATTTAAAATCGTTATATCTCACAATATTATCTGCGGATTTTTTTCTATTTTTTTTTTATTTTTTTTATTTTTTATATTGCATTTAAATAAACAAAAATACCTAAATGTAAATTTTAATTTAGCATTTTTAAAAATAATAATTTAAAAAAAAATAAAAATTGAAAAAAAATAATGTAACTTATTTTTAAAAATTATATTTTCAAAAGTAATTTTTTTTTCGAATTTGCTAAATCAAAATTACATTAAACAAACAAAAAAGTTTGAAGCAATTATCTTCAACGGTTCTTGAGTTATAACAATTTAAGTCTGAGGAATTGTGAAAAAAAACTCATTACAATGAAAAACGCATTTTCACAATAAGTCATTTTCATGATAGTGATTGCTTGAAAGTTAGATTTTGAAAAGAAACGAAAACAACAGCAGAAAAATAATAATAATATTTCTTATTTTTATTAAGAAAGAAACATAATTTAAACTTCATTATAAACCATAAAAAAACAGAAAAATGTAATTTAACATTTTTAGAAATTTTAAAGATTTTTGTGTCCCGGGCCCCTTAAACGTTTATTAATTATTACGTCGCTGTAGTAAACAAATGTTCAATGCTGAAGCAAATTATAATAAAAAAAATCTTTGAAAAGTTACAACAAAACATATATTATAAACTAATGTAAATGGCCGTCCTAGGAGGTGGGTTTTAGAATAAAATTTGAAAAATAATAAAAAAAATTGTAGAGATGTCTCACAGGTGCCGGTGTTGAAGCGATGTTTTCGTGTGCCATTAGGACTAGAAAACCATACATATCCGCTGAAAATGGGACTTAAAATGCCCAGAGGCGTTGATCGTAGTCTTCAGTACAGGAAAATTGTCACTTTAGTGTCCCTTTAACTAATGCTAAAGTGCCTTTGCTATAATTATTTATTGTAAATGGGATTGGAAGTATTAGGGTTACAAATTAGGATGCATTTTTATTTCGCACATAGTTTGGAACAAAATTTCACAAAAAATGTAAAATTGAAAAAACAAACAAAAAACAAACAAACAAAGAAAAAAAACATTCTGAACGAAAATATATGTAATGCAATGTACTTGCATGGGATTATTGTTAGCAAATGAAGAATTGATTTATTAGTGCAGTTGCATAAGCACATAAATCACGCCTATCATCAAGGGTCAGCGGGTTAAAGGAAAATTAGTCTATTAAGGAGATTCTGTACGCTTTGAACATTTTTCTAAATTAAAAAAAAAAGTACATTTTTGGCATAAAAATATAGAACTCAATGAAAGAAAATGACTCTCTAGAGAAATTGTTATATTTCTCTGCTAAAACTTTAAAAAAATGTATTATAAGTGGAGTAAACATGATGGATGACAAAGTGCTCTCAATACCGGTTTTATTTTCAAGTTCTGTTGGCCTTATCTAAACAGAAATTTTTCTACAGTAAATCAAGGGGTTACGCCACTGATTATTATTTTTTAACCATTTAACTGATCAATATTTCTGAAAAAACTTTCAAATAATGCCTATTTTTTGGGGTCTTTTACAGAAATATTAATCTTTTTCTTCAACGGGTTTTCAAAATTTTACCTAATGTGATCAGAAAAATGTTCGAATTAAGTAATGCAAAATTTACAACAAAAAATTATTGGTGAGAATATTAAATCATGATTGGCAAAAACACGTTGCCCGTATGATGTACGAGCAAATCAAGGAAGCGGTTAATTGACTGCCGTATAATATCTGATTTTAAAATTTGCATGTAAGAATGATTATTTATTTACTGTGTATTAGGTCTGCATGAGTACCATCGGTATTTCATTTCAATTGTATTGCATTTTTTAAATTTCTCAATGTCATAAAGTTGTCTGTACCTTATTTAGATATTTCAATAAAAAAAAGTTAAATATGTTCAAAATGAGAAGATTCTGATATACCCAGAGTCAATTTCAAGCATAAAAATGTTCTACATGTGACATATACGAAATTATTTAGAAATACAAGGTCCATTCATAAAAAATCAAAACACTAGCGATCAGTTGTAAAAAAAATATACGTGTGGCACTTGGGGACTGCCGCGGTAAAGCTATTGCATAGCATTTTTTATCAACTTATGCAATTATAATTATTTATTTACTTTTTATATATGCAGTTTTTTTGTCTTTGATATTAATTCAAGTTAAATATTTTGAGCGTGATGACCGATAACATTTTTTTCCTTGTATTGAACAAATGAGAGGTTAATATCGTTTAAAATATTTTTATTATCTTACAATACATGCAGGTTAATCAGGAATTTTTATCATTGAAACTATACGTTTATGGTAGCTGAAATAAAAAAAAAACATAAGTTTAAGACTTGATATTCTCAAAATATCTAAAAAATACCGCGTCAATATCTGCCGAAGTCTACGGAGGGATACCGTGCCGAAGTCTGCCAAATTGAAGTGACAGCCGGCGTGTTAGGTTTTTTTTTTCTCGTTACAGAATTTCTAGATTCTGTCGCCGCGCTCAAAGCCAACGATAAAAGCTATGCAATACCTTAATAAATTACAAACAAAATTTGGCCGCGCTACGAAAATTAGATCGCGAGTAATAAGCATTTTAAATTTTCCGAAACTCACCGTGGGGGTCTCCTGTCACACAAAATTAACACTGTCTCATAATAAATTACCAAACAAAATTTGGCCGCACTACGAAAATTAGATCGCGAGTTATAGGCATTTTAAATCTTTCGACCCTCACCATGGGGGATCTCCTGTCACCAAAAGTAACACTGTCTCATAATAAATTACCAAACAAAATTTGGCCGCGCTACGAAAATTAGATCGCGAGTTATAAGCATTTAAAATTTTTCGACCCTCACCGTGGGGGGTCTCCTGTCACCAAAAGTAACACTGTCTCATAATAAATTACCAAACAAAATTTGGCCGCATTACGAAAATTAAATCGCGAGTTATAAGTATTCTTAATTTTTCGACCCTCACCATGGGGGATCTCCTGTTACCAAAAGTAACACTGTCTCATAATAAATTACTAAACAAAATTTGGCCGCGCTACGAAAATTAGATCGCGAGTTATAAGCATTTTAAATTTTTCGACCCTCACCGTGGGGGGGGGTCTCCTGTCATTAAAAGTAACACTGTCTCATAGTAAATTACCAAACAAAATTTGGCCGCACTACGAAAATTTGATCGCGAGTTATAAGCATTTTAAAATATTCGACCCTCGCCATGGGGGATCTCCTGTCCCTAAATATTAACACAGTCTCATAATGAATTACCAAACAAAATTTGGCCGCGCTACGAAAATTAGATCGCGAGTTATAAGCATTTTAAATTTTTCGTCTCTCACCGTGGGGGGTCTCCTGTCACCAAAAGTAACACTGTCTGATAATAAATTACCAAACAAAATTTGGCCGCGCTACGAAAATTAGATCGCGAGTTATAAGCATTTTAAATTTTTGACCCTCACCGTGGGGGGTCTCCTGTCACCAAAAGTAACACTATCTCATAGTAAATTACCAAACAAAATTTGGCCGCGCTACGAAAATTAGATTGCGATTTATAAGCATTTTAAAATTTTCGACCCTCAGCATGGGGGGGGGGTCTCCTTTCACCAAAAATTAACACTGTCTCATAATAAATTACCAAACAAATTTTGGCCGCGATACGAAAATTAGACCGCGAGTTATAAGCATTTTAACTTTTTCGACCCTCACCGTGGGGGTCTCCTGTCACCAAAAGTAACACTGTCTCATAATAAATTACCAAACAAAATTTGGCCGCGCTACGAAAATTGATCGCGAGTTATAAAAATTTTAAATTTTTCGATCCTTACTGTGGGGGGGGGGTCTCCTGTCACCAAAAATTAACACTCTCTCATAATAAATTACCAAACAAAATTTGGCTGCGCTACGAAACTTAGATCGCGAGTTATAAGCATTTTAAAATTTTCGACCCTCACCATGGGGGGGGGGGGGGTCTCCTTTCACCAAAAATTAACACTGTCTCATAAAAAATTACCAAACAAAATATCGCCGCGATACGAAAATTAGATCGCGAGTTATAAGCATTTAAAATTTTTCGACCCTCACCGTGGGGGGTCTCCTTTCACCAAAAATTAACACTGTCTCATAATAAATTACCAAACAAAATTTGGCCGCGCTACGAAAATTAGATCGCGAGTTATAAGCATTTAAATTTTTCGATCCTCACCATTGGGCGGGTCTCCACTTACCAAAAGCTACATTATCCTACCTTGTTTTATCTTAAGACGATTATTTTCTATACACATTCTATCAGGAATTTTTATTATTGAAACTATAGATTTATAGTAATTGAAATAAGATATATAAGTTTGAGACTTGATATCCTCTAAATATCTGAAAAATACCGCGTCAATGTCTGCCGAAGTCTACCGAAGGATACCATGCCGAAGTCTGCCGAAGTGAAACGACGGTAGCCGAGTGTTAGGTTGTTTTTTTGCGGATGTGTTAGGATATTTCTCGTTACGGAATTTTTGGATTCGGTCGCCGCGCTCAAAGCCCGCGATAAAAGCTATGCAATAGCTTAATAAATAAATAAAATATTAATAAATAATAATAAATATTGTTTGTTTTTGCTTTTATTTCTGTAATTTTGCTTTATTTAACTTTTTAAATTCTGCATAATTTAACATTGAAAAATTAAACAAAATTACTTTTTAATTACAAATTTTGCATATTGCAATTTTTGGTCTCCATCCTTCTCCCCCCCCCTTCCCAAAAAAAGAAGCGAATGGAAGAATAGTAAATTTGAGTTGCTTTCTTAAAATTAAATCATCCACCGGTGGCCTCTATTACGCTTCACGAAGGGAACTAATGGTTTAACCTTTTGGAGACTAGTGTCTCCACTATACTGTTAAAAATTTGAATTTTTATTGCATAGTCACTCCACTACTTTCATAGAAAACGATTTTTAACAGTGTATTTCATTAGGTGTTTGGATTATTCACGTTATTTTAATTAATCATAAATTGAAATTTATTTTATTTATTTTTCTGTTAATGCCTAAATCGTAGTTTTTTTTTTTTTTGGGGGGGGGGGGTATATATTTTTTAATAATATGCAGATGATATTTTATATATTTCTAGTATATGCATTGCATAGTTATGATCTATTGTAAGAAAAAAAAATTAAAAAAACATGTTAACGATTCAGATATAAAGTTAATTTTTTGAATCGCCACCTCAACATTTTTTATTATTTAAACGCACTTAAAATATGTAATTTATGATAATTTAATTAAAATGAAATTGTAAAATTACATTTTTTAAAAGCAATTGCGAAATTATTACATTCATGAGTTTCACGATTTTTGGCTTATAAATTTTAAGGTGAAAAAAAGAAAACTAAAAGCTTTAAAGTTTTTCTTTGTGAAATCTACGGAGATTCTGCTACTAAATTCCATTGATATTTTATTGTACTATATTGTAGAATCTTCAATATTTTCTTTTTTTTCTTTTTTCCTTTTTATGTGTGTTACTTCTTCAATCTTCCTTGTACGATTCTTTTTATTTATTATCTTCCACCAAAATGCGGGTAGAAGAATTTAAAATTTATTAAGAATTCAAATTTAAAGGATGGCAGATGGCATTAGTATCAGTAGTGAGAGAAAAGTATTAAAGAATCATTGTTTTTTTCAATTATCTCGTTTGAAAACAGATTAACCATTAGTTAAAAAGGATAACTTTTTAAGAAATGAAATATATGTAGTTTAAATCTAGCGATTAAACTTGAAAACAAAAGAGGTTTATTTAATTATTAATCTAATTAAAATTATCACATAATATGTTTAAATATACAGAATATTTATATGATTAAAGCTTGTAAATAAAACGGGATTGATATTTTTATTCAGTAATAAATATTTTATAAACTCTTTTCAGCGTTTCGTTAAAATTCATTTTTAGGTATATTTCGTATGAAATACTACCTATTGCATTCGCACCAGTTTATATATATATATATGTATACATATATATATACATATATATATATCACTTTTTTATGGACACGATAACTTCTATAATTCTTCACCAATCTCCACCAAACTGGTACATAAAGTCAAAGGGGATAAAATCTCGGCTAAGTTCGTTAATGGGCAAAATCGGACCAAGGGGGTCGAAATAGGGGGCGTTTTTGTGAAAACAGAAAAGAACCCATAACTTCTTAATGAAAATAGATATCGAATCAGTTTAAAGTTTATATTGCTTTTAAGTAATGGGCCAAACGTTTATGCATGACAGATTTTTGATAAAGTTAAAAATGGGCTCAAGAGGCGAAAAAAATTGGGTTTTTGGGAGAAATAAAATCATATCTTTGTCAATTCTCAAGATATAAAATCCATCTAAATCTTTTTTAAATATTCTTAAAATTATCTAACGCTTTTGTATTTGCAAGTTTTTGATAGGACTAATTCTTTCCGGTAAAAAAAATTAAAAACGAAAATAAAAAGGGGTTTGGAAAAAGAAAAAAATCCATAACTTTGTCAATTCTTAAACTATCAAATCCAATTAAATTTATTTTACATCTTCTCAATAATATCTATAACTTTTGTATTGACAAGTTTTTCATAGGATCAATTCGTATAGCAAAAATAAATTAAACAAAAATTGGAGTTGAAAACAACCTATAATTCAAACTGCTTACATTCTGAATCGTTTTTTAAATTCATTTTTTATTTTAAACTCATCCAAATGGCAGATCCTCTTATTTAGGAACTATATAATGTGAAACATTGGCCAGAATTTTGATAAAGACAGAATATATTTCAAAAAAGGCTGCCAAAAAGGGCATTTTGAACAGAATTTCCCGAAGTGACCGTGATAGGAAATTTGAGGAAGTATTCAAATAACAAATTGCGTTTTTTCTAACTCATTTTTAAATCCATTTTTACTCTCAAACACATCCAGTTTACAAGTCCTCTTATTTAGAAACTGTATAATATGACGCATTGGTCAATTTTTTGATAAAGACAGAATATATTTCAAAAAAGGCTGCCAAAAATGGTATTTTGAACAGAATTTCGAGAACTTATTGCGCGTGATTGAAAATTTGAGGAAGCATTGAAATAACTAATTGCGTTTTTTCTTACTCATTTTTAAATTCAGTTTTGCTCTCAAACGCATCCAATTGACAGGTTCTTTTATATAGAAGCTGTGTAATGTCCCGCATTGTTCAGTTTTTTGATAAAGGCTGAATATATTTTTTTAAATGCTGTCAAAGGGGGCACTCGCGCAAAATTTCCCGAAGCTATCATGATTAAGAATTGAGGTTGTATTCAAAATTGGTTATTTTATAACTCATTTTTAAATTCAATTATGCTCTCAAACGCATTCAATTGACAGTCTTTTGTTATTTAGATACTATATAATGTGCCGTATTACTCGATTTTTTTTAATAAAGTCAATATTATTTCAAAATATGTTGTCAAAATGGGCATTTGATCCGAATTTAGCTTAAGATGATTCTGATAAAACCAGTCCTTACAGAAAAATGAAATTAAAAATTTTTCAAAAGAGGACAAATAAAGTTGTTAAACTGAGTTTATCTGTAATCAAATTTATTTTTTGTTGTTGAAATGAGCACTCTTCAAAATCTACCTCCGCCTATAGGCCAAGCCGACAGGGATTTTTTAAAAATTATCTTGTGTTTCTCATTTATTTTAATACGAAGGATAATCAAACAAAATTAATGTTTCTTTTTAATTACAGAGTCTTTACAAATCACCAAATTTTAGTTTTATAAGCTATAGAAATAGGTTTATTTTTTATTTTTTAATAATTTTCAACACGATTTTAAAATATTTTGTAAATTTCCTATTGATGGAAAAATGGCCGGTCCAGAATTCGAATCAGGGATTTCTTGACTGAAAATCGTTGGAAGAGATCTCAGATACAGTTCATAACAAACATTTTTATCTTAAAAGTAACCCGCATTTCAAATTTCTAGTTTTTATCTCTTCAATGCAGAAAAAAAAAAAAAAAATAATAATAATAATAATAATAATAATAATAATAATAATTTTGAAAGTTTTTTGGTCCTGCACTCTTTAAAATTACGAATTTTTTTAAAAACTCTTCATGTAATTGCAGAAATTGGGTTTCATATGCGTTACGTGTTTTCCACTTGTTTATTTATACTTCATATTTCATATTAATAAACTATGAAATTATATAACACTGCCTTCTGAATGTGTTGGAAAGTGTTGCAAAATCTATGCTAGACGCGTGATTTTTCATTCTTTTTAAATTTAATGTAGATACCGTTAAAAGACTCTCACAAAGAAATTTTTTATACAGACAAATCGATGTGATAATGGCAATTAGCATTGGACACAATGATGAATGACTATCCAGTAGAATTAAAAATCTCCAAATATGCATATTCAGCATTTCCTTAAAAATTCTAAATGGGGGTTATTTTTTTAAATCCATCTATCCATCCTTTTAAAAACTAAAAAAAGAACAGTAAAAAATGCGATTATTTTGTAAAACTTCCACTGTTAAGTTCCTTATCGCGCACAATGGTTTTAGTTACCCATCCTTGATTAGTGACGGGCGATAACGAGATGTTTTTATCGATTTTCTCGATTGTATGGACATGTTGATATTTTTCAATTGTGTAAAATTTTTCTCGATGACTCTTGTTTGTCAATTGATTTTTATACTATTCGATTTTATAAAGAGTCACCAGGTGGTGAATTGGAATGAGGAAACAAGGACTAAGTGGTTTAGCCCGATAGTGTTCCCCTCCTTTAATCGGGCATTCTAATTTATACGTAATCTTATAATGCCTAATCTCGACTTAGGTCACCGCTGCATAGTGCACTGTACAGCAAACGCAGTGTGCACGCTC
This sequence comes from Maratus speculifer, assembly GCA_964019185.1. Lineage (NCBI taxonomy): Eukaryota > Metazoa > Arthropoda > Arachnida > Araneae > Salticidae > Maratus > Maratus speculifer. Next base: position 90,332 of record CAXHSM010000964.1, on the reverse strand, counting down.
TGTAAAATCTGGTAAACAAATACAAAAAAAAAAATCATAATCTCGAACCTAACGAACCGCGGAATGGATCCTTGAGGGTTCAAACTGGAGGGAGGGGCACAGGAGTTGCATAATATGAATAAAAAGTCACAGGGCAGTCCACCAATGTATCATATCAGGGGTCTCCACTAAATTTTAAAAAGTGCCCCCAGGAGGGAAATTTGAGGGGGACTCACCAGAAGTGCATAACATCAACAACTGGTCACATACATGTGATATACGACCTTAGAAAATACATCTCGCATGAGGGGTCTCGATCTAACTATATAAAAATGTCCTCCCCGTTTGTGCAAAATGGAGGTGCATAATATGAGTAAGTGGTCACATTCCTTTTCAACAATGTCACATGCGAGTTCTCGACTAAGTCTAAAAAAGTGCCCCTAAGATAAAGTGGGGGAGAGACACCGGAGGTTCATTACATCAGTAAGTAGTCATAGTACTTTCTAACCATATGTCACATGAGATGTCTGTTTAAATTTATAAATATACCCTCCCTTTAGGAGCAAATTGGAGGAAAGGGGCATGGAGAGAAACAAAACAGGGTGCAAAATATGAGGAAGTAGTCACCGGCCTTTCCAAAATATGTTACATGAAGGTTCTCAGCAAAATTTAGAAAGGTGCCCCCCAAGGGGGTTTTGCGATAGTCATATTGTGGCTAAATAATATTGACTTATTATTCAGAAGGATTTTATAAAAAAATAGACTTTAATAACTTCACAATACAACAATAAATATTCGAGAAAACGTCACTGCGAGAATGAAAGAGCGCTTCGTTAAAAAGTAATTCCATTAATTGAGTTGCCATTCGTTGAAAGTAAAAAGTTCTCCCACGCGGAGAGAATTACAGCCAAGCTCGAGCTGAGCCGCTACAGAGTATGCCCCCAGTGACGTAGTCACGATTACAAAAAAAAGTAGTACTTGATGCAGATACATAAGATAGGTCTTGAGTACATACATATGATGCAATAATAGAATATATATGCAGTACATTAAGAAAAACATAAATCGACAAAAAAATATTGTACACAAATTACAAAATATTTATAGAATACAAAATACAATGTATATACAAATTATTTATACAATATAGTCAGTTACGAGATGTTGAGGAAAACGAACTTTGCGACCAGATTTCGTGGTAGGCTGTTTGACAGGAGGAGCATTTATGGGATCATGTTGTTTTTGAGGTAAGGAAGATGGAAAAGAATCTGATAATTGATAAGCCGGTTTGATGCGATCAATTGATACAGTACAGCGTTTCCCATTTAATTTCAAGTCAAACGTTTTATTAGATCTGGCCACCACTTTATGGGGTCCTGAATAAGAGGGTGATAAGGGAGGATTAACTTTGTCTGATCTTAAAAATACATGAGAACATGTTTGCAATGAGGGATTTACATAGATTTTGGGGTTGCCGTGCCTTGTAGTGGCAACAGGATTTAATGCCCTCATTGTTTCAATCCACTCAGTCACACAGGTAAGAGTAAGTGGTTGATTTACAGTATCGCTGATAATGAGATCACAGGGTAGTCTGATGTTTCTCCCTTAAACAAGCTGAGCACAGGTAGCCTGGATGTCGTTTTTAAGAGCTGTGCGCAAACCAAGTAAAACAATGGGGAGGGTTTCAGTCCATTGAGTTTGATTGTGCGCTTTAAGCGAACTCTTAAGATGACGATGAAATCTCTCTATAAGAGATTTCATCGTTTCCGTTAGACTGTGGATGATATGACGTTGTTCTTATGCGTCTACAGCCTAATCTATTAGTAAGTTCTTTAAAAAGAGAAGACTCAAAATTCCTACCTTGATCAGTTGTAATTGTAACCGGGGTACCGAATCTGGATATCCAACCGTGTATTAGTGCACAAGCGGTTATTTCTGCAATCATATCTGGTGTGGGTAAAACTTCGGGCCATCTCGTAAACCTATCAATAATGGTCATGCAATACAGATTGCCATCGGAGGATGGTAAAGGTCCGATAAAATCAACATGAATATAGGCAAAACGAGCATCAGGTTCTGAGAATATCCCAATTGGCGATTTGGTGTGTTGGAAGACTTTGGCTTTTGACATTTCGTACAGCTGCGAACCATAGATTTTATATCCTTACGCATGTCAGGCCATGCAAATCGTTTGGAAATTAAATCTAATGAAGCTGAAAACCTGGATGTGAGAAATAATGTAAGGTAGAAAAAACAGATTGTCGCATGCTTTTAGGAACGAATGGTCTGGGATGTTTTTGTGACATATCGCAATATAATTGGACATCTTCGAGTAGAAAATAGTGTTTTTCTAATTTTAAAGAAGTGGTACCGAGTTCGAGAATTTGTTTTAGCTCTTCATCATTTGTCTGAGCAGTGGCAAACTCTTTAAAATCTAGCACATTAGGAGAAATGGAATCAATTTCAATTCGTGATAATGCGTCGGCCACGGTGTTATCTGAGCCTTTAGTATATCGAATATCAGTAGAAAACTGAAATATAGTCTAAATGTCTCAATTGTCGAGGACTACATTTATTAGGATTTTGTTGAAATGCGTATATAAGGGGTTTTTGGTCAGTATAAATAATAAAATTACGACCTTCGGGCATATGTCTGAATTTTTTTATAGAACTATAAATAGCAAATAATTCACGATCATAAGTATACCAATTTCTCTGAGACTTATTCAATTTACAGGAATAAAATGCGATTGGTTCCCACTGTTTTTCGGAGAGTTTCATTAAAGAACCACCAATTACGACATTGCTAGCATCGACCGATAAACTTAACTGGGCGCCAGGAATTGGATGTGGCAATAAAGTAGCTGGAGCTATAGTTTCTTTTGAAGCAGTGAAGGAAAGAATGGCTTCTTCGTTCCATTTTAATTGCTCAGTTTTGTTAGCCTTGGAACGGGGATGGATTTTTTTTATTTTTGTGTCCTAAAAATTTAACATGTGGAGCTAAAATATCGGCAGCTTTGGGAATGCAACGTCGATAAAAATTGAAAAGACCTAAATAACGTCTTAGTTGAGTTAAGGTAGAGAGAGGGCTGTGGGAAATCTAAGATGCATTGAACACGATCAGGTAAAGGTTCAATTCCTGCAGGTGAAAGTTTGAGTCCTAAAAATTCAAAAGTGGATTGACCAAATTTACATTTATCAACATTGATACAAAGACCATATTCCTTAAGTCTAGAAAACAATAATTCCAGATGTTTTAAATGTTCAGTTTCATTTTCAGAAATAATAAGTAAATCATCAAGAAATGCGTAAACAAATCCTAAGTCACGAATTATGCCATCAATAAATCTTTTAAATGTTGAGAAAGCATTGCAAAGGCCAAATTGCATTCGCGTGCTTTCAAAAAGTCTGAAAGGGTTGAAAATTGCAGTTTTATGAACATCGTCAGGATTGATGGAAATCTGATAGTATGCTTTTATTAGATCAATGTGACTGAAGATTTGTTTACCATGTAATTCCACAGTAAAATCTGCGATACAGGGTATAGGATATTTCTCTTTAACAGGTTGTGCATTTAGAGCATGATAATCACTAACAGGTCTCCAATCGACAGATCCTTTCTTCGGCACCAGGTGAAAAGGTGAAGAGTAATTACTTTTAGAAGGTCTAATATGACCGAGCTGCAGTATGTGATGAAATTCACCTTTGGCAATTTTTAGCCGACCTCGAGCTAGTCGTCTAGGCTTAGCAGCTACTGGAGGCCCCTTAGTGTTTATATAATGCACAGTATTATGCTTAACCGGTTGGTTAGGATCAGGTAATTTTGTGATTTCAGGAAATTTAAATAATAATTTACCATATACAGGGTATCCGAAAAGTCTGGAAACGGCCGAATAACTCGAGAAATACATATGAGATTGAAAAACGTAAATATACGTGTTAAATATTTTAAATAAGCTACTCTGTGATACCAAATTTGACCTTCGCAACCGACCCCCTGGGGGTCAGAGGGGGTCCAACTTTGAAATCTTAAATTATAACCCCCATTTTTTATTGCAGATTCGGATTCTACGGACAAAAATACGGAACTTTTGTATTTGATGTTTATTTCGATTCCTCGTTTATCAAGGTGTAATGGAGCATATTAAATCGATACATATTTCGGCTTTTCCAACGGGATTTTCCCTAATCGAAACTGATTGGGCAGAATTTTTGACGTCAAATTTCTCGTCTTTTGCGGGAATAGAGTTTCCTGAAAATCACCCGTGGCGATTATTTAGATAGTGCTAAACTGTTAAAAATTTGACCCATTTGCTGTAGCGTCACTCCACAGCTTTTATAGAATATCTCTTTTATGACGAATGAGAATGCTCCATAACACAGTAAAGTAACCGTTTTCTATAAAAGCGGTGGAGTGACGCTGTAGCAAATGAGTCAAATTTTTTACAGTGTATAGGATTTTTTATGCTTTTCACTAGAAAAATTCATTGAAATATATTAATTTAGTTTTCTATTTGGATTTTTATTTTATCCAGTAAATGGTTTCTAAAATACGACCTACTTGTTTTGATGTTCTAATGCGTAAATATGAACTTCCCCTCCCGAATAGAAAAAGTATATCTTCAGTTTTGGGGGGCGGAGTATGTAAATATTCTGCGTTTCGATGAGTTCTGCTTTTTTTATAATCATTTAATTCAGGGGGGGGGGGGGGGGCAAATGGGCGTGCATGGAGTTTTTTAAATAATTTTTACAATGTATAATAAAATGTAAGGCAAACTGACCTGCGTGTTTCGATCTTTTATCATATAAATATGCACCTCTCCTAAGAAATAGAAAAAAAATAATTTCATAATTTGAGGGTTGGATGTGTGTATATTATGCGTTTCCATATATTCTGTTGTTTTTAAAAAATCATCTAATACGCTGATGTGGGTGTATGTTATTATTATTATTATTATTATTACAGAAAAAATATAGGACCATCTTTATAAAATATTAAGAAATAAAGTTATAAAACATTTTTTGGCTGTGCAACGGATGAAGAAGTATCGTAAATTCATTGTACTTACGGAACCCGTTATTTTCCAAGTGAAATATCAGTATTTTCATTATAAAATAAATAAAGCTACTATAAACATTCGTTATTTTGCCTTCTTTAACAAGTGATTTCCAAAAAGAAAATATTCGTAGCTAGCATTTCTTATTGAAATGAAATTGAAATGCAATCTTATTGAAATCATTTCCTATTCTAGAAATACAGGATCCTTAAGAACCCTGAAATTTTATTTTGGGGGAGGGATTATACATTTTCATAACTGATTAATAACTGCAACAACAAAATAATAGGGCAGGGAATTTTTCGATAATTTTTGTTGATATATCATGATTTTTTGTAAATTAATATGTATTTTGTTCAATTTAAAATTGTTTTTCATAAATTTAACCGCTTAATTACCGCATAAATTTCTGGTAAAAATTTTCAAATAATGTCTAATTTAGCATATCTTTTAGACAATTTTTAATCTTTTATGAAGGGCTATTTCAAAGAGAAACTTTTGCCTTATCGGATCAGAAAAATGCTCGGATTAACCCATTAACGTCCGAATTATTTTCTTCGCTAAAATTTAAATTTTGTATTTCCCGCTACTTTTAAAATCAAATTAACTTTTACCTAAATTTATCGAGGATTCTGTCTCGTTAAAGAAGATATATATTTATCTTCCTCTTTACTGGTGGGAAAACCGCTTTCTTGCTGTTTTTGTAACTGTCCTCAAAAGAGGACGCTGGGCGTTAATGGGTTAAATAATTCAACATTTAAAATCCAATTTTACTGGTGAGATAAATAAATTATGATTGAAGCATGGATGCCCGGAAAAATCATGATAGGAAAAATTACGGTTAACATGCCAAATTTCATTTTTCTAGGCCTTTTAGTATCACAAAATTGCATTTTTACAAAGTTTTTTTTTTCCTGCGCTCCCCTTGAGTTCGTGGTATGGACATAAGAGATAGTCTATATTCGATTCGGGGGGAACACCATCCTTTTAGTATTATTGCTTTTGAAATCAATTCGGTAGTTCCGCAGATTTTCATCTACAAATAAAGTAATTTTACCTCTTTATAATATAGGTATATTTATAGATTACTAATGCATTGCATTTATTAAAATTATTTATAATTGGTTCATATTTATAAGTGATTGATTGGATAAAATAAAAGCACAAATGGAAAAATAATTTAATACATTTCTATTAATTTCTATGGCAGAAGCATATAAAACACTTTTCTTATTGAAACAACCGTTAATAATTATTTTCAACAAACATGTGTCCGCTAATGCGACTACTTTGGTGAAGAAAGCTCTGGCCTATCAAATTTTGTGTTGGTAAAATCTGTTTGAGAAAATAAAATATGTATCTGATGTATTTTGTCCAATTACAATCGCGATCTTCGAAAATCCGAAAAAAGGCTTAAAAAACAATTATAATTTATTTATCTCACCAGTAAAATTTAATTTTAAATATTGCATTATTTAATCCGAGCATTTTTCTGTTTCAATTAGGCAAAAATTTCTCTTTGAAATAACAGGTGATAAAAGATTAAAAATTCTGTAAAAGATATGCTAAATTAGATATTATTTAAAAATTTTTACCAGAAATATTGATCCGTTAAGCGGTTAAATTTATGAAAAACAATTTTAAATGGAATAAAATACATATTAATTTACAAAAAATCAAGATATATCAACAAAAATTGTCTAAAAATTCCCTGCCTTATTATTTTGTTCTTGCAATAATTAATCAATTATGAAAACCTATAATTCCCCCCCCCCCAAACTAAAATTTCCTAAGGGGAGTTCCTAAGGATCCTGGAATTTCTAGAATAGGAAATAATTTCAATAAGATTGCAAATCAATTTCATTTCAATAAGAAATACTAACTACGAATATTTTCTTTTTGAAAATCACTTGTTAAAGAAGGCAAAATTACGAGTGTTTATAGAAGCTTTATTTATTTTATAAAGAAAATACTGATATTTCACTTGGAAAATAACGGGTTCCGTAAGTACCACGAATTTACGATACTTCTGATTCCGTTGCACAGTCAGCACAAAAAATGTTTTATAACTTTATTTTTTAATACAGTAGAACCCCGCTAATTCGGACCCCGATAATCCGGATCTCGAGATATTTCGTATCGGTTTGGTCCTTTTTTTTTTCAAGATTGAGAATTTCCATAACTTTAACTTGTTTCATCGTCGTATTCTAAATAAAAAAACTTTTTCTGACATGTTTTTGGAATAATAAAGCAAAGTAAACATTATTACTGTCTGCAAATATTCAATAAGTTTAACATAAAGGTGATTTTCTGTTAGTATGTTATATTTTATTTCATTTTTTTTCTAATTCTCCGGATAAACCGGATTTTCGATAATCTGGATTGGATCCGGTCCCAATTAATCCGAATTATCGGGGTTTTACTGTATTTTGTCCTATATTTTTCTGTAGTAATAATTAAAAAAAACATACACCCACATCAGCGTATTAGTTGATTTTTTTAAAAAACAACAGAATCCATGGAAACGCATAATATACACACATCCCGCCGTCAAATAATGAAAATTATCCTTTTTCTAGGTACATACTTATACGTTAAAAGATCGAAACACGCATGTCAATTTGCCTTACATTTTATTCTACATAGTAGAAATTATTTTAAAAACTCCATGCACGCCCATCCTCCCCACTGAATTAAATGATTAAAAAAAAGAAAAAAGAAAGAAAAAGAAAAGAAGGCAGAACTTATCGAAACGCAAAATATTTACATACCCCGACCCCAAAAACTGAACATATACTTTTTCTATTCGGGAGGGGAGGTTCTTATTTACACATTTAAACATCAAAACAAGTAGGTCGTATTTTAGAAACCATTTACGAGATAAAATAAAAATCCAAATAAAAAACTAAATTAATATATTTCAATGACTTTTCCTAAAGAAAAATATAAAAAACCCTGTACACTAAAAAAATTTGACTCATTTGCTACAGCGTCACTCCACTGCTTTTATAGAAAACGGTTACTTTACTGTGTTATGGAACATTCTCATTGGTCATGAAAGAGATATTCTATAAAAGCTGTGGAGTGACGCTACAGCAAATGGGTCAAATTTTTTACTGTGTAGCACTATCGAAATAATTGGCACGAGTGATTTTCTGGAAATGCTATTACTTCAAAAGACGAGGAATTTGATGTCAAAAATTCTCCCCAATTAGTTTCGATTAGGGAAAATCCCGTTGGAAAAGCCGAAATATGTAACGATTTAATACGCTCGATTACACCGTGATAAACGAGGATTCGAAATAAACATGAAATACAAAATTTACGTATTTTTGTCTGTAGAATCCGAATCTGCAATAAAAAAATGGGGGTTATAATTTAAGATTTCAAAGTTGGACCCCCTCTGACCCCCAGGGGGTCGGTTGCGAAGGTCAAATTTGGTATCAATGAGTAGCTTATTTAAAAATATTTAACAAGTATATTTACGTTTTTCAATCTCATATGTATTTCTCGAGTTATTCGACAGTTTCCAGACTTTTCGGACACCCTGTATATTATTCAAAAAATTTGATTTCACAGAAAATATATTACAAATATTAAATATGGCAGGAGCTTTTAAATTGATAGTGGAATCAATAAGAGGACGATTCAGTAAATCAAGCTTTAAATTAAAATTATGCAAAAAATCAGCTCCTAAAATAGCACATGAAACATCACAAACATAAAATGAATAAGTAAAATTTCTACGCAAACCTAAGTTAATATTAATAGTTTTCCGACCATATACATTAATTTTGGTGCCATTAGCAGCACGAAAAGTTTGGAGAACAGGTTTTTTTATCATTTTTATTCGCGGCCACGTCGGAAGCATCTGAACCACTATCAACGAGAAACACATATACCTGGTATTTCTCTCTCTAACAAAAAGGCGACGTGAAGGTGCTGGGGAGAATTCCGTCGTAGCTATTCTACCCGCTCCCTGTTTTCCGAGTAAGAACAAGGTGAGAGGCACTTTTCTGCTTTTTCACTAAATTTTTGATGATACCAACACATTTCAGAATCTCCATGTCGGGAATGAGACCGATGCCGTTGCTCATGATCACCTCTTGGCACACTTCTTGAACGTCGAAGTTGAGCAACTTCTTGGCGTAACGCTTGGATTTCTTTCAGAAGCATCTCTATCGTTGGTGGTGTTGGCGTATCAGGCGAAGTTGGTCGGCTCGAAACTAAGCTGATGTTTGCTGGTGTTAAGTCCAGAATTCTATCTGAAATCCCAGCTGCTTTATCAGGAGTAATATTTTCAATGGAAGCTAGAATAGTTTGAACACCTGTTGGCATCTGCTGAGTGAAAAGCTCTAACAGAAGCTCATCACTGATATTATGGCTTTCAGCTCGCCGTTTCATTAATTGAAGTAATTCAGTCGGCTTTCTATCACCTAGGCTTTCTCCAGCTAGAAGTTTCCGGATTTCTAAGGTACGGCCTTCACCACAACGTTCAATAACTTTAGATTTTAAAGTTTCATATGGATTAGATGGATCCGGAGTCATAATAATATCACGAACCATAGTAGCTGTAGCAGGCGGTAGATGAGCTACAACATAATTGTACTTAGTTTTCGATTCAGTTATTGGTTTAGGAGTAGCTAATTCAAAAGTAGATTCCAGCATGTGAAACCATAAGCTAGGATCGACAGAAATATACGGTGGAATGACCTCTGCAGATGCTTCAATTGCCAGTTTTCTAGCGAGAAGAAATTTTAGTATTAGCCGTTCGTCGAAAGTTCGATGAAAAAAAATAACAGTTCAAGTGTCCGCAGTCACCAATTTTGCGAAGTTGTATTGTGGCTAAATAATACTGACTCATTAATCAGAAGGATTTCATAAAAAAATAGACTTTAATAACTTCACAACGCAACAATAAATATTCGAGAAAACGTCACTGCGAGAATGAAAGAGCGCTTCGTTAAAAAGTAATTCCATTAATTGAGTTGCCATTCGTTGAAAGTAAAAAGTTCTCCCACGCGTAGAGAATTACAGCCAAGCTCGAGCTGAGCCGCTGCAGGGGCAAAGTGGAGGGAGTTGTATAACATTATAAGTGGTCACAGGCCTTTTCAAAGGTATGTCAGATGAGGGATCTTGGCTAAATTTGTAAAAATATACACAATGGGGTGAAAGTGAGGGGAGGGCCACGAGAGGTGCATAACATGAGTAAATGGTCACAGCCCTTTCCAACAACATGTCACATGCGAGATCCCGTCTAAATGTAGACAATTTTCCCCTCCAAGGGAACAAAGTGGGAGGAGATCATATTTCTTGTTCATAATAAAAATATCTATAACTTTGTTAGCTATTAAAATGAAATAATAATCTAATTTTTCTTTTTTTTCACCTCTACCATAAATATAAAGAAATAAAAAGACTAAAGAAGGAAAAAAATGAAAAAAAATATATTACACAACATTATTTTGAATAATGCAAATTAAATTTCACAGCTAAGTAAAAAGAAAAAGGGATTTTATTTAGTTGGAAAATTAAAACTTGCATGATTTTCTTACCTATTAGAATAGCTGTGTTAACGTTAATGTTCCGTATTTAAGTATCCAACGTTTACTTGTAGCTCCTCTACTGTAATTTATTATGTTCAGCTGTTACAGATAACAGAGGAAATGCTATTATCAAAACTATGTCTAAGTCAATTGTGTCTGCCGGTTTTGTCCAAGATAGAATAGAGAATCTGTCTAAGATATAGTAAATGTTAGTAAATTGGGCAGTTTATACAATGGTTTTAGTTTTAAATTCCACCTGGACCATTTTTTCACCCACTTAAAAAAATACTATATATGTATTCCGATGAATTAAACTATTGCTGAAATGTTAAATATTGAAAAGTGCAAAGTTGCTCTAAATTTTGTTTTTTCTTAAAGCCAATATTATAAATAAATTAAAGTTCACTCGAATTATTTATATGTTGATAGAAATGCTAAGCAGATTTTCATTTTTAAAGATTGGCAACTTGGAGCTACGCTTTCACCCCGCATTTCAATAGACTTTTTCTTAACATAGCATTTCAATGCATGTTTGGGTGATTCTCAAAATAGGGGACAATTTATGTCTTTCGGCATACAAAAAAAATTGAGAGGTTTTCTGTCATGTTTTTATATTTAGATATGTTTGTCTTAATATTATTCATTATTTACACTCAAGAATTACTCACTTTTTAGTTAAAAACACCTTAACCCCTTGAGGGGCAAAGCACTTATGTTCCTAAAATGTTCAAATGATTGATTGACACCGGGATTCACAAACGATTTCATATGATAGAAAGTAAAAGCTGTTTTTCGCGTACATTGTAAAAAGCAAATATTAATACTAAAATTCCGGTGCCAATGTGGTATAAGGAAATTAAAATTAAGTGCTATATATAATATACCGGTGCCCTTCAAGGGGTTAAAATAACAGAATAAATGTTCAAAATGTCATTAGCATGGATGTCCACAGCAACTGTGCCTTGTATATACTAGCTTTTTCAAGAGTTAATATCATGTTTATAAAATGAAACAAATGTTATTCTTTCTTTAAATTAATCAAGGAGAGGATTTATTCAATAAATTTCTTTTTAAAAATAAAATTATAGTATATAAAAAAAGAATTAAAGTTTGTCCTCCATATTCTATTTTCAAAACAAGGTAATACTATAACAGCTGGTTATTAATCAAAATTTCATTTTCACATATGACAATAGTTTGAAAATATAAAGTTTCTCCATGGCAACAAGTAGCCATTTTATCCCAACCTGAAAATAGAAGCATGTATTGTATTTTAAGAATAGAAATTGAATATTAGGGGCGTACATCAATTGTATGTCATTAGAATGGATAATAACTTTCATGTTTATTTTATAATTAAAATTTTTATTTTACTTATTTGCATAGGACTTTTGTGTTTTAAAAAGCCCCATAAAGGACTATTGCATTGTGATTATATTATGGCTCATAATCTTATTTAAATTAAAATTTGTCATTAGCATGGACAAATATCGGTGTCATTAGCATGGTTTTTCTGTCCATGCTAAAGACTCCTATGTGCATAAATGTAACCATTGCTTAAATTGCATCTTTTATAAAGTTTAATTTTACATATAAATTTAGGTATTACATTTATTATCCCTAAAATATGCATTAAATCTGTCAGAAAATCACTAAGACTGTGAGGGAGTGACCTTTGCATAAAGGCACTCTAGTATTTCTGAGATCGTGACGTCAATAATTTAACATGTGTAAGCGTAAAAGCGACATCTATCCTCTCTTTTACTTTAACTTTCTAGAGTGTGTGTGCTCTTTCGGATTCTGCAGTTAGCTCGCGGTTATTAGTAATATGTTAATGTGAAGTATCTCAGTTTGCAGCATATAAAAGCTTGGGTTTGAGTGAATGGAGAGTGTCTCTGGCATTAGCCAGCGAGAGAGCATCTGTGGCGTTAGCCAGTGTGTGAGTATCTGTGGCGTTAGATAGCGAAGTGAGATATTGTTCAGCGAAGTGCTAGCCGATTGAAAGTAGCAGCGGGCCTCCAGTGAAGTGTAAAGGAGTTTCGATAGTTGACTTGAGAGTTGGCCGGGGTAAGCAAATTCATAGTAGTTTCATTTTGATTATTTGTGAATAAAGAATTACACACAGCCACGGGCTGTCTAATTAAGCTTTATCTAGTAGCTCAGCCAAGAGATAGTGAGAAGTGTTAGAAGGTGCCACGATTGAGCTCGTCCGGAGCCTGTGAGTATGCGTTTAGCTTTTTCATAGTATTCTCAGTTGTGTAAAATTAAGACTTGCTCCACTTCCCTTCAGGCCTCATCATTTTAATAAACTTTGTTGTTTTATCTGAATTACTGAGTATGTCTGCATTTAACCTCCACCACGACCAACCAATCGTTACAAATGACACTCAACGTGTATATAACGTTACAAATGGCGCCCAACGAAATGTCGGACATTGTGAGATTGTCCCACGGGTGTATTTCACCGGTGAGGGTGATATTAGTGAATTTTTAGTTAAATTAGATGATTATATTTTGTTCAATAATATACCTGAGAAAAGTAGATACGTAGTGCTTAAGTGCTCATTGAAGGGCGAAGCACTTTTGTGGTTGGAAAATATAGGAAAGTTTTTCATTACTGATGAAGCGAAAAGATTTGAACAAACTGTGATTGAGTTAAAGAAGGCATTTCCTCCCATTAAAGATAAGAGTATTTTGAGAAAAGAGTTCTATTGCAACAGGCAGAATATTTATGAGTCGGCGTCAAAATTTTATCTTCGTAAGCTGGAACTAAAAAATAAATTAGATTTAGATATCACATTTGAGGAATTGTTGGACATTGTTTTTCCTCTTTTTAATCCAAATATACAGGACTTTATTGAAGTTAGAGCACCGAAGAATTTTGCAGAAATGCATCAGATATTATCGAAGTATGAGACTCGGCATAGCTCGGATCAACGGGATTTGCGTAGCCCTCGTCAGAGACCTGTCGCGGATAGTAATTTGAGAAATGAGGGGGAACGTAATTTTGTGAGAGGGGGACAGCGATAATGATTTGCGTAATAGAAATGATGGATTTGGTCGTAATATGTCGAATACTGGTAATAGGAATGGTGGTGGTGCTAATAATTTTAGAAGTGGTGAGAGAAATATGTATGGAAATAGACAGAATAGTGGTTATGATCAGAGAGGGGGAGTACGGGACAGGAATGTTTCTTCGCAAGTAAGGAGATTAACTTCGGATGAGAATTTTGAAGGTAGATCAGTGCAAAGGAGAGGTGTGAGGAGGTCGGGTCAGTTAAACTGGTAAGTGACTGTATTTCGGAAGGTATGCAGTCACAGATTAAATCGGAAAAGCCTTCTGTGAGTTTGAATAAAATTACTATTAATCCGGTTGAGTTACCTGAGGTGTTAATTGTGTTGGATGGTATTGTCGTTAAAAGTGTCTTCGATACAGGGGCAGATAAGTCGTTCATTTCTTTTGATTGTTATCGGAAATATTTTTCGTATAAGAAGTTGAAGAGGTTAAGTCTGGTGGTTCAGTCGGCACAGGGAGTAGCTTGTGATAATAAAGGTTCAGTAGAATTGGAAGTTGAAATTCGTTCATTTAACCCTTTCCGGCGCGGTGTCCCTTAAAAAGGACACCTAATTTTAATTTTACTGGCACCAAGAATATTTAATTAAAATTTTCCTTTGATAAAATGCCTGAAAATAAGCAAGTTCGTATTCTCTAATAAATTCGTTTATAAATTCTGGTGGCAGATAATTATTTCAATTAAACTTACTCCGCGCCGGAAAGGGTTAAGACATGTTGGGAGTTTTGTGTGTTAGATGGATTAACAGTGCATTGTATAGTTGGTGTGGATTATATGAAGGATAGAGGAATTAGTTTGGATTTCTTTAAAAAGTCGTTAATAGTGAATAATGATGAGAATGTGAGTAAGAAAGAGCCTGTTTCAGTTTCAGTTAATTTGGAGGAGTCGGGGTTAAGTGAAATCGAGAAGAAGGAATTTAATAAGTTTTTGAATGAATTTGGAGAGGTTTTTTCTGATAAACCGGGTTTAACGCATGTTGCGTGGCATGAGATTGATACTGGTTTGAAAGCACCTGTTGCTAGTAAACCATATCGTTATGATAAAGTTAAACAAGGTATAATTGATTATCATATTCAAAAAATGCTAGCGGAAGATATTATAATGCCCATTGAGTCTCCTTTTGCATCGCCAGTAGTGTTATGTCGTAAAAATAATGGGAAAAGTTTAGATAATCCAGAGGCATATAGGTTTGCAGTAGATTATAGAAAGTTAAATGCGATAACGCAATACCCTCAGTATCCTATTCCAGTTATTGATGACATTTTGGCTAATATAACGAGTACGAATTATATGTCAACGTTGGATCTTACGTCGGGTTATTTTCAGATTGCAATGAAGCCAGAGGACATACCGAAGACTGCGTTCATTACTCGGGACGGTTGTTTTGCTTTTAAAAGAATGAGTTTTGGTTTATCGGGAGCGCCGGCAACGTTCCAGAAGGCCATGAATAATATCCTTAAACCTTTGATTGGTAAGGGTGTCCTGGTCTACCTGGACGACATAATTATAATGGCAGCTACTTTTGAAGAGCATTTAAGATTATTGAGGGAATTATTTACGTTGTTAAGAGATGCTGGGTTAACAGTTAAGTTAGAAAAATGTAAATTTTTGAGAAAAGAGATAAAGTATTTAGGAGTTAAAATTACGCGTGATGGTATTAATATAGATAATGAGAAAATTGAGGCAATTACGTCAATGAGTCCCCCCAAAAATAGTAAGGAAGTGGCGACATTTTTAGGAATGGTGGCTTGGTTTGCTAAGTTCATCCCACGTTTTTCAGTGTTATGTGAACCGTTGTATATTTTAAAAAGGAAGAGGGTGAAGTTTGTATGGTCATCAGCGGCTCAGAGGTCGTTTGAGTTATTAAAAGGAGCAGTAGTTTCCCCTCCTGTTTTGGCTCACCCCGATTATTCGTCTCAGTTTCAAGTGTATTGCGATGCGAGTGCAGTGGGGGTTGGAGCGATGTTAGCACAGAAAGGTCGACCTATAGCGTTTGCGTCGAGAGAATTTTAAATGCAGCGGAAAGGAATTATTCGATTACGGAAAGGGAGTGTCTTGCAGTAATTTGGGCTTTGAATAAATTTCGTTGTTTTTTCACTAATATACCGGTTAAAGTCATTACGGATCATTCAGCTTTGACAAAGTTAACGAATAGAAAGGGTTTGTCGTCTCGTATGGTCAGATGGTGTTTGAAGTTAGCAGAGTATAATGTTGTTATAGAACATAGGGCTGGCAAGGAAAATGCGGTAGCGGACGCTTTGTCTCGAAACCCGCATGGTGGTTTAGAGGTCACGGAGGAAATTAAGTGTTGTACATTATCTTCGTTGGTGTTAAGGTCACGAGAGCAGTTGATAAGGGAACAGAAACAAGATGAGGAGTTTGGTTGTTTGTATCGTTATTTGGAAAATCCTGATGATGTCCCCAGCGCAGATGTGCCTATGTTTGAGAAATGGACCCAATCTTTTAAGCTTATCGATGGTCTTCTTTTTTATTCTAAAATTGTAAATTCACGTGGTGAATTAAGAGTTTTTATTCCGGCTAGTCTTCGTAAGGCCATCTTGAAAGAATTTCATGATAATCCATTAGCAGGTCACTTAGGAATCAGGAAAACTTATGCTCGAATTTGTGAATCCTGCTACTTCCCTAAAATGCGGGAAGCAGTGCGCGCTTATGTCTCCAGCTGTAGCACATGCCAACGTTATAATTATAAAAATGTAAGTCCAGCTGGCAAATTAATTCCTATTAAAGTAAATTTTCATAATGAATGTGTAGGTGTAGATTTAATCGGTCCTTATCCATTGTCTAATCCTAAAAGATATAGATTTGTACTAGTTACAGTTGATTATTTCAGTAAATGGGTAGAGTTAGTCCCCCTCAGGAAGGCTTCTGCACCTGCAGTTGCCGATGCATTTTTTGAGAATTATATTTCTAAATATGGTGCACCAATTAGGGTAGTTAGCGATCATGGCCCTTGTTTTTTATTTCTGATATATTTAAGACCCTGTGTGAGAAGCTGGAGATCGATCATTCTTTTACTGTTCCTTATCGTCCTCAGTCTAATATGGCTGAACGTGTAAATCGTACATTAATTTAAATGATTTCTTCTTATGTTGGTTCTCATCATGCAAATTGGGACCAGTTTCTTCAGCATTTTGCGTATGCACTTCGTACAGCAGTTCACGAGTCGACGGGGAAAACGCCAGCTGAATTGTTTATGGGTAGAAAAGTCATTACTCCATTCCAAAGGCTAGTTATTGTGTCAGATGCGGAAAGTAAGTACATGTGTCAGGATATTGAGAGGTTTGTTAAGGAAGCTCAAGTTCAGATGGGAAAAGCGCAAGAAAAGCAGGCTCAGTATTATAATATGCGTAGAAGGGAGTTAGAAGTGAAAGTTGGAGATTTTGTGTTAGTAAAAAAGCATTGGTTAAGTTCAAGTCGTCAAAAGAGAGTAGCTAAGTTTGGTCCGAAGTTTGTAGGTCCGTTCGAGGTTTTGGAAGTTCGAAATAATAATTTGATTGTTAATGTCAATGGTGAAAGAATGACTGTTAATCTGGATCAGGTTAGAGTTTATAAGTTTAGAGAAAATGGTAGTGAAGATTCTCATGTGTCGAGTGGTGTTTCGCGAAATTCCCGATCCAATGAGTGTCCCGAGTCCAGCACTTCTTCATCTAATTCTTTTCATCAATATTCAAGAAGAAAATTTGGTCAAACAGCTCCAAAACTGTTATTGAAAGTAGAAAGCCTATCAATCTGAGAGCACAGTATGATAATAAAAATAAGAGAACTGTGTCAAATACATCAGATTCTGTGTGCCATAAAAGACAAAAGATTATAAACTGTCCCGTTCCTCCACTTATTAGACAGCAACCTCAGAAACACAAATTATCTAATAGTTCACCATCTTCGGTACTTAATAGCCGGAAAAAAATTCAGATGGACACTCGCCAAACTGTTAAAAGGACTTTAAAGTCGGGAATTTTTGCCCAATAAGAAACAGCATAGGTCCGGAAAGAAACGTGGTCTAGGATCTTCAGTAACTTCGGGTGCATCTAGAAAGAGGAGACAACGCTCAGATTACCGGCATCAACAGTGTGAATCTCGCCATGGAGTGACCCCAGCGAACCGGCCAGAGCAGAGTCGTCGAGCGGAACCTACAAGTATTCCACGGCATCCATTCAGAACCAGGCTGCAGGCACGACAGTCAACTGTGGCGTCACCGTACAATTCTGATGACGAAAGATCCTTCGTACAAGGTTTCTGGGACAAGAGGAGAAAGCCATCCTGTAGTATGAAGCCGGCTAGCAGCGAATCATCTCTATGATTGGGTGATAATGTTCTTTATTAAATTTCTATTAGAGTGCATATATGTGGTAGCAATGTGAAGAAATAGAAAGCAGAGAGACTGTTTTGTACTTTTGGCCATTTTTGGAATTTTTTGATGGACTCACGATTAGTGCTTAATTGTGTTCAAAATTTGTTTGCAAAATTGTTAGTTTTATGTATGTTTGAAATTTTGGTCTTAACTGCTTTTAAAAATTCTGGATCTATTGTTAAATTGTTATGTTATTTGTTAAAAATGTTACTATATTGTTATATTGTTCATGTGTTATAAAATGTATGTTAATGTATGTTTAAATTTTCAGAAAGTACAGATAGTAATTTGGGTTATTTTGTACACGCGCTGCGGTTCAGGCGCGCACGTGTTTTGCGGTCAAGAAGTCCTTGACACGCGTTTCTATCTCTTGTACTAACATTTAATGAATTAACTTTCTTCTTACCGTTCGTGTTTTATGTGTTACGTTTGTTCTTTAGTTGGGAATGGTTTCCGCAAGTTGCGAAGTTTTAAGCTGCGTTTGAATTTGAAATTGTATTGTATTAAAATTGAATGTTAATGTGATTTTCTTGCAGGGAAGTATACCTGTGTTATGTATTGATTCTGCTATTTTTCTTTTAGTTAATACAGATGAAGAGCATGATGACGTCATTTTGTAAATTTTTGATATTTGATTGTTGCATAAGCACAGCGATGTGACGCTGTACGTATGTGCCCCAATTATTGTTAAAGTGGAGTTAAATTCTGAAGAATTTTGGGAGTTAGTTCATTGGCTAATGGGTATGTAGGTATTACGTAGTAGCAGGGTTATTTTAGTATGAAGTAAATTTAATTTTAGAGGAGTTCGGAATTTGGATGAGGAAAATTTTTGCGCATTGGGTTTTTTGGACTTGGTGCGAATTCTAGTATTAGGAAAGTTATGGAGAGATTTTTTGTAAAATTATAGTTGTATTGCAATATTGAGGAAAATTTCGGAAGTTTAGTGTTTTGAGAAATTTTAGCACTCCCAGTGGAGTGGGCTGTTTTGGAAGAAGAAGTAATCAGTTTTCAAAGTTTTACGAGTTTTTGGAAGTTTTACGGAGGCTATTTGTAAGATAGAAGAATGATTGGATTGAATATGTGAATTTTTGAGGCAAACTGAGGTTTTTTGGTTGTGATGGGTTAAAGTTAATATTTTAAAAGTTATGTTTTGGTTCTAAATTTCACCCATCACTGCGTTTTTTTTACGGCTCGAAATTTATTACAAGAAAAAGTCCTGGTCATGCATTTGGCCCAGTCCTTTTTCTCTGCGGAATCCGAGGGGGGGTTGTGAGGGAGTGACCTTTGCATAAAGGCACTCTAGTATTTCTGAGATCGTGACGTCAATAATTTAACATGTGTAAGCGTAAAAGCGACATCTATCCTCTCTTTTACTTTAACTTTCTAGAGTGTGTGTGCTCTTTCGGATTCTGCAGTTAGCTCGCGGTTATTAGTAATATGTTAATGTGAAGTATATCAGTTTGCAGCTTATAAAAGCTTGGGTTTGAGTGAATGGAGAGTGTCTCTGGCATTAGCCAGCAAGAGAGCATCTGTGGCGTTAGCCAGTGTGTGAGTATCTGTGGCGTTAGATAGCGAAGTGAGATATTGTTCAGCGAAGTGCTAGCCGATTGAAAGTAGCAGCGGGCCTCCAGTGAAGTGTAAAGGAGTTTCGATAGTTGACTTGAGAGTTGGCCGGGGTAAGCAACTTCATAGTAGTTTCATTTTGATTATTTGTGAATAAAGAATTACACACAGCCACGGGCTGTCTAATTAAGCTTTATCTAGTAGCTCAGCCAAGAGATAGTGAGAAGTGTTAGAAGGTGCCACGATTGAGCTCGTCCGGAGCCTGTGAGTATGCGTTTAGCTTTTTCATAGTATTCTCAGTTGTGTAAAATTAAGACTTGCTCCACTTCCCTTCAGCCCTCATCATTTTAATAAACTTTGTTGTTTTATCTGAATTACTGAGTATGTCTGCATTTAACCTCCACCAAGACCAACCAATCGTTACAAATGACACTCAACGTGTATATAACGTTACAAGACAGCTTCTTACATTGTTAGTGTCAGAATGTTGCTCATGTAAACAAAGTTTGCTCTTTGGTAATGTTTTTATCCTCCTTATATGTATATATGTAAAACTCGAAGCCATTTGCTGAAAAGGAAGGCTAATAAATATAGAAAAAAATATTTAAACAGGAAGAAAATAAAAATTTCTTAATATATTTATTCCATGCAATTTGTTTTGTCATTAGCATGGCTCAAAAAATACTAATTATTTTTTTAATTTAACTTTTAAATATTTAGCTCTGCTGACTACATGTAAAGTATACCTAATACTACATTGACAACACCTATTTTTTTCAGAAATTTTGCTAAAAGTTTTTTTTTTAAGATTTCATTTTTGAAATTGTCCCCTATTTTGAGAATCAACCGTTTATGAAATATTTGTTATTATCCAAACTTATATCGATTATATCCTAAATTTTTAAAGTGTTTTTTTTCTATCTTTCAATTTAATGCTTCTTTCTATTTTATAACCATGCCTCTATTTAGCATCTGCGCTGGAAGATTAAAAAGTTGTTGATTGGGCGTATGTTAGTGCATGTGTTTGAAGGGGTGGGGTGTGTGAAAGAGATAAACCAGTGCCTTATTCTAGTTTATATAATACTTTCACCATCAGTTCCTTGTATTTTTTGGTTATTTTAAGCCGTGGAAAATTTATTTTAATTATCAAGAAGAAAAAAATTTAGTTAATGTCCAGACGCATATCATGTTCTTTTTTCTCTGAGCCCGTATTGGCTTATTAAATTATTATAGAAACATTTAAAAGCTATAGGAAAATTGTATATTGAAAATTTTCAGTATACAGGGTGTATCTAAACTACTGGGCAAAACTTTAAGGGGTGATAGTATACATCAAGACAAATAATAGTAAATGGGAAACTAAGGTTCCCAAACGTCTTCCGAAGGAGATAGGCGCCATCAAAGTTTAGGGTCCAAAAATTGAAATGATTATAAAAAACGGAAAATTTGGTAGATTCGTTTGCGGTTTTTACGAAAACTATTCTTTATGTCAGTATTATCTTCAAAATAAATTATAAAGAAAAATTTAAAAAAATGCCGATAGAGGGCGCTTTAGATTTTTGAGTAACGAACAACTATTTTTTACCGTCATTTTTTGAATCTCATTAAATTTTTTTAGCAGTTTAGACATAAACTTAAATTTTGAGCTCAAAATCTGTGGTTAAGTAGCGCAAACTGAAATGTGTGGAATGGGAGTCGGTAGGCTCAAATTTCAAATTATTATAAAAAACAGAAAAATTGGTCAATTGATTTGCGGTTTTCACTAAAATTATTCTTTATGTCAGTATTGTCTTGAAAATAAATTGCAAACATAAATTTAAAAAATGTCGATAGAGGGCGCTTTAGACTTTGGAGTAACATACAACTATTTTTTACCTTTTTTTTTACATCTCATAAATTTTACAAATAGACATAAACGTAAATTTTGATTTGAAAATCTGAATCATTGAGAGTGGTTAAGTAGCGCAAACTGAACTGTGTTCAATGGGAGTGGGGAGGTTCAAATTTTAAATGATTCTAAAAAACGGAAAAATTGGTCGATTCGTTTGCGGTTTTCTCTAAAACCATTCTTTATGTCAGTATTTCCTTGAAAATAAATTTCAAAGATAAATTAAAAAAAATTCCGTTAAAGGGCGCCTTAAATTTTAGAGTAACCAACAACTATTTTTAACCGTTATTATTATTTTTTTTTTATCTAAATGAATGTTTTAAAAGCTTAGACTTAAAATTTGAGCTCAAAATCTGAATCGTTGTGAGTAATTAAGTAGCGAAAAATTGAACTGTGTTCGTGGGGTGGGCAGGGTAACTTTTCAACTCCTGAACACAGTTCAGTTTGCGCTTCTTACCCCTCTCAGCGATTCAGAAATTGAGCTTAAAATTTAAGTCTAAGCTTTTGCAAGCATTTAATTAGGTTTAAAAAAAATAACAGTTAAAAATTGTTGTTGGTTACTCTAAAGTTTAAGGCGCCTGTAACGGAATTTTTTTAAATTTATCTTTGAAATTTATTTTCAACGAAATACTGACATAAAGAATGGTTTTAGAGAAAACCGCAAACGAATCGACCATTTTTTTCGTTTTGTATCGTCATTTGAAATTTGAACCTTCCCACCCCCATTGAACACAATTCAGTTAGCGCTACTTAAGCACTATCAATGATTCAGATTTTCAGCGCAAAATTGAAGTTTATGTCTAAGCTTAAAAAAAATTAATGACATGCAAAAAATAACGGTAAAAAATAGTTGTACGTTACTCCAAAGTCTAAAACGCCCTCTATCGACATTTTTTGAAATTTATGTTTATAATTTATTTTCAAGACAATACTGACATAAAGAATAGTTTTAGTAAAAACTGCAAATCAATTGACGAATTATTTTGTTTTTTATAATCATTTGAAATTTGAACCTACCCACTCCCATTGAACACAGTTCCGTTTGCGCTATTTAACCACAGATTTTGAGCTCAAAATTTAAGTTTATGTCTAAACTTCTAAAAAATTTAATGAGATGCAAAAAATAACGGTAAAAAATAATTGTTCGTTACTCCAAAGTCTAAAGCACCCACTATCGGCATTTTTTGAAATTTATCTTTATAATTTATTTTGAAGATAATACTGACATAAAGAATAGTTTTCGTAAAAACCGCAAACGAATCTACCAAATTTTCCGTTTTTTATAACCATTTCAATTTTTGGACCCTAAACTTTGATGGCGCCTATCTCCTTCGGAAGACGTTTGGGACCCTTAGTTTTCCATTTAATATTATTTGTCTTGATGTGTACTATCACCCTTTAAAGTTTTGCCCAGTAGTTTAGATACACCCTGTATTTTTTAAATCATTGTGAAAATGATATAAAAATATTTAAACATTTTTGAGATTAGTTTATTAGCCTCTCTTCAACATTATCTACTCGTATTAAATATTTTTATATATATTTAAAATCTAATCTTTTGGAGAGGAAATAGATATATAACCCGTATCTATATATGTACATCATTTTCTTCTTCTTTTTTTTGTAGAAAAAAGATTTACCGAGATTATAATATGTTAAACATTTAACAGGAAATACAGATGATAATTTCATGGTTAATTACCTACCTTAGTTTTATATTAATTAAATTTTGAGGAAAAGAACTCCCACATCATTTCTATTTAAACATATTCCCATCTCCTTTCATTCTAAATATATTAAATATAATTTAAACAAGCGGTTACTTAGGTAATATACATCAAAACTACTTTCTTAAAATTGAGTAAATTGATATAATTTTTCCCTTTTTGCGATTAATTCTTAAGCATTTTGAATTAATGGTTTCCAATGTTTATGTAATACTATACGACATGTTTTATAAAAACACGAAGATCTTACATAAGTCTTTAAATATTTTTTAATATAATAGAAATCATATTTTTAATGTTTGATATTAAAAGTATGATATTGGCTGTATGTGTGTATGCATACATTTATATTTGCATATATGTATGTATACATGTATATATATGTACATATATGTATGACATGGGTTCAAAGAAAGAGGGGTTGGGCACCGATTTCCCTTCTGGACATTTAATTTACTATCTTCGCTAACAGGTGAAATAAATTTACTTTTGACTGGTAGACAAAAATAAATAAACGTTAACATAAATTATTATTAAGCTATTGCATAGGTTTTATCGTGGGCTTTGAGCGCGGCGACCGAATATAGAAATACCGTAACGAGAAAAATGTAGAAATTCCGTAACGAAAAAAAAACCTAACACTCGGCTGACGTCGTTTCAGTTCAGCAGACTTCGACATGGTATTCTTCGAAAAACTTCGGCAGACATTGACGCGGTATTTTTCAGATATTTAGAGGATATCAAGTCTCAAACTTATATTTCTTATTTCAGTTACTATAAATCTATAGTTTCAATAATAAAAATTTTTGATGGAATGTGTATAGAAAAGAATCGTCTTAAGATAAAACAAGGTAGGATAATGTAGCTTATGGTGATTGGAGACCGCCCAATGGTGAGAATCGAAAAATTTAAAATACTTATAACTCGCGATCGAATTTTCGAAGCGCGGCCAAATTTTGTTTGGTAATTTATTATGCGACAGTGTTAATTTTTGATGACAGGAGTACCCCCACGGTGAGGATCGAAAAATTTAAAATGCTTATAAATCGCGATCTAATTTTCGAAGCGCGGCCAAATTTTGTTTGGTAATTTATTATGAGACAGTGTTAAATTTTGATGACAGGAGACCCCCCCCCCATGGAAAGGGTAGAAAAATTTAAAATGCTTATAACTCGCTATCTAATTTTCGTAACGCGGCCAAATTTTGTTTGGTAATTTATTATGAGAGAGTGTTAATTTTTGGTGACAGGAGACTCCCCCCACGGTGAGGGTAGAAAAATTTTGAATGTATATAACTCGCGATCAATTTTTGTAGCGCGGCCAAATTTTGTTTGGTAATTTATTATGAGACTGTTACTTTTGGTGACAGGTGACCGCCGAAGATGAGGGTCGAAAAATTTAAAATGCTTATAACTCGTGATCTAATTTTCGTAGTGCGGCCAAATTTTGTTTGGTAATTTGTTATGTAACAGTGTTACATTTCGTGACAGGAGACCACCCCCCCCCCCACGGTGAAGATTGGAAAAGTTAAAATGCTTATAACTCGCGATCTAATGTTCGTAGCGCGGCCAAATTTTGTTTGATAATTTATTATGAGACACTGTCAATTTTTGGTGACAGAAGTACCCCCACGGTGAGGGTCGAAAAATTTAAAATGCTTATAACTCGCGATCTAATGTCCGTAGTGCGGCCAAATTTTGTTTGGTTATTTATTATGAGACACTGTTAGTTTTTGGTGACAGGAGTACCCCCACGGTGAGGGTCGAAAAATTTTAAAATGCTTATAACAAGCGGTCTAACTTTCGTAGCGCGGCCATATTTTGTTTGGTAATTTATTATGAGACAGTTTTAATTTTTGGTGACAGGAGAACCCCCCCCCCCAAGGTGAGCGTCGAAAAATTTAAAATGATTATAACAAGCGGTCTAATTTTCGTAGTGCGACCAAATTTTGTTTGGTAATTTATTATGAGACAGTGTTACTTTTGGTGACAGGAGACCCCCCACGGTGAGGGTCGAAAAATTTTAAATGCTTATAACAAGCGGTCTAAATTTCGTAGCGCGGCCATATTTTGTTTGGTAATTTATTATGAGCCAGTGTTAATTTTTGGTGACAGGAGACCCCCCACGGTGAGGGTCGAAAAAATTAAAATGCTTATAACAAGCGGTCTAATTTTCGTAGCGTGGTCATATTTTGTTTGGTAATTTATTATGAGCCAGTGTTAATTTTTGGTGACAGGAGAACCCCCCCCCCACGGTGAGCGTCGAAAAATTTAAAATGCTTATAACTCTCGTTCTACTTTTGTATCGTGGCCAAATTTCGTTTGATAATTTATTATGAGAGAGTGTTAATTTTTGGTGACAGGAGACCCCCACGGTGAGTGTCGAAATATTTAAAATGCTTATAACTCGCGGTCTAACTTTCGTAGCGTGGCCATATTTTGTTTGGTAATTTATTATGAGCCAGTGTTAATTTTTGGTGACAGGAGACCCCCCACGGTGAGGGTCGAAAAAATTAAAATGCTTATAACAAGCGGTCTAATTTTCGTAGCGTGGTCATATTTTGTTTGGTAATTTATTATGAGCCAGTGTTAATTTTTGGTGACAGGAGAACCCCCCCCCCACGGTGAGCGTCGAAAAATTTAAAATGCTTATAACTCTCGTTCTACTTTTGTATCGTGGCCAAATTTCGTTTGGTAATTTATTATGAGACAGTGTTACTTTTGGTGTCAGGAGACCCCCACGGTGAGGGTCGAAATACTTAAAATGCTTATAACTCGCGGTCTAAATTTCGTAGCGTGGCCATATTTTGTTTGGTAATTTATTATGAGCCAGTGTTAATTTTTGGTGACAGGAGAACCCCCCCCCCCCCCCACGGTGAGCGTCGAAAAATTTAAAATGATTATAACAAGCGGTCTAATTTTCGTAGTGCGACCAAATTTTGTTTGGTAATTTATTATGAGACAGTGTTACTTTTGGTGACAGGAGACCCCCCACGGTGAGGGTCGAAAAAATTAAAATGCTTATAACAAGCGGTCTAATTTTCGTAGCGTGGTCATATTTTGTTTGGTAATTTATTATGAGCCAGTGTTAATTTTTGGTGACAGGAGAAACCCCCCCCCCCCACGGTGAGGATC
The DNA here is from genome assembly GCA_964019185.1 of Maratus speculifer. Classification (NCBI taxonomy): domain Eukaryota; kingdom Metazoa; phylum Arthropoda; class Arachnida; order Araneae; family Salticidae; genus Maratus; species Maratus speculifer. Next base: position 63,992 of record CAXHSM010000964.1, on the reverse strand, counting down.
GAAAAATTTAAAATGCTTATAACTCTCGTTCTACTTTTGTATCGTGGCCAAATTTCGTTTGGTAATTTATTATGAGAGAGTGTTAATTTTTGGTGACAGGAGAACCCCACGGTGAGGGTCGAAATATTTAAAATGCTTATAACTCGCGGTCAAACTTTCGTAGCGTGGCCATACTTTGTTTGGTAATTTATTATGAGCCAGTGTTAATTTTTGGTGACAGGAGAAACCCCCCCCACGGTGAGGGTCGAAAAATTTAAAATGCTTATAACAAGAGGTCTAATTTTCGTAGTGCGACCAAATTTTGTTTTGTAATTTATTATGAGACAGTGTTGCTTTTGATGACAGGAGACCCCTCACGCTGAGGGTCGAAAAATTTAAAATGCTTATAACTCGCGATCTGATTTTCGTAGCACGGCCAAATTTTGTTTGGTAATTTACTATGAGGCAGTGTTAATTTTTGGTGACAGGAGACTCCCCCCCACACGGTGAGGGTCGAAAAATTTAAAATGCTTATAACACGCGATCTAATTTTCGTAGTGCGGCCAAATATTGTTTGGGAATTTATTATGAGACAGAGTTAATTTTTGGTGACCGGAAACCCCCCACGGTGAGGGTCGAAAAATTTAAAATGCTTATAACTCGCGATCTAATTTTCGTAGCGCGGACAAATTTTGTTTGGCAATTTATTATGAGACAGTGTTACTTTTGGGGACAGGGGACCGCCCCACGTTGAGGGTCGAAAAATTTAAAATGTTTAAAACTCGCGGTCTAACTTTCGTAGCGTGGCCATATTTTGTTTGATAATTTATTATGGGACAGTTTTAATTTTTCGGGAGAGAAGACCACCCCCCCCTCACGGTAAGGGTCGAAATATTTAAAATGCTTATAACTCGCGATCTAATTTTCATAGCGTGGCCAATTTTGTTTGGTAATTTTTTATAAGACAGTGTTACTTTTGGTAACAGGAGATCCCCCATGGTGTGGGTCGAAAAATTTAAAATGCTTATAACTCGCGGTCTAATTTTCGTAGCGTGGCCATATTTTGTTTGGTAATTTATTATGAGCCAGTGCTAATTTATGGTGACAGGTGAACACCCCCCCCCCAAGGTGAGGGTCGAACAATTTAAAATGCTTATAACTTGCGATCTTATTGTCGTAGTGCGGCCAAATTTTGTTTGGAAATTTATTATGAGGCAGTGTTAATTTTTGGTGACAGGTGACTCCCCCCCCCACGGTGAGGGTCCAAAAATTTAAAATGCTTATAACTTGCGATCTAATTTTCGTAGTGCGGCCAAATTTTGTTTGGAAATTTATTATGAGACAGAGTTAATTTTATGCGACAGGACACCCCCCACGGTGAGGGTCGAAATGTTTAAAATGCTTATAACTCGCGATCTAATTTTTGTAGCGCATCCAAATTTTGTTTGGCAATTTCTTATGAGACAGTGTTACTTTTGGTGCCAGGAGATCCCCCATGGTGAGGGTCGAAAAAGTTAAAATTCTTATAACTCTCGATGTAATGTTCGTAGCGCGTCGAAATTTTGTTTGATGATTTATCATGAGACAGTGTTAATTTTTGGTGACAAGAGAACCCCCCCCACGGTGAGGGTCGAAAAATTTCAAATGCTTATTACTCGCGATCTAATTTTCGTAGCGCGTCCAAATTTTGTTTGATGATTTATCATGAGACAGTGTTAATTTTTGGTGACATTAGACCCCCACGGTGAGTGTCGAAATATTTAAAATGCTTATAACTCGCGATATAATTTTCGTAGCGCGGCCAAATTTTGTTTGATAACTTATTATGAGACAGTGTTACTTTTGGTGACAGGTGACCCCCCACGTTGAGGGTCGAAAAATTTAAAATGCTTATAACTCGCGATCTAATTTTCTTAGCGCGTCCAAATTTTGTTTGATGATTTATCATGAGACAGTGTTAATTTTTGGTGACAGGAGACCCCCACGGTGAGTGTCGAAATATTTAAAATGCTTATAACTCGCGATATAATTTTCGTAGCGCGGCCAAATTTTGTTTGATAACTTATTATGAGACAGTGTTACTTTTGGTGACAGGAGACCCCCACGGGAAGGGTCGAAAATTTTAAAATGCTTATAAGTCGCGCTCTAAGTTTCGTAGCGTGGCCACATTTTGTTTGGTAATTTATTATGAGCCAGTGTTAATTTTTGGTGACAGGAGAACCCCCCCCCCCACGGTGAGGGTCGAAAAAATTAAAATGCTTATAACAAGCGGTCTAATTTTCGTAGTGCGACCAAATTTTGTTCAGTAATTTATTATGAGACAGTGTTACATTTGGTGACAGGAGACCCCTCACGCTGAGGGTCGAAAAATTTAAAATGCTTATAACAAGCGGTCTAAATTTCGTTGCGTGGAAATATTTTGTTTGGTAATTTATTATGGGATATTTTTAATTTTTTATGACAGGAGAACCCCCCCCCCCACGGTGAGGGTTGAAAAATTTAAAATGCTTATAACAAGCGGTCTAATTTTAGTAGGGCGACCAAATTTTGTTTGGTAATTTATTATGAGACAGTGTTACTTTTGGTGACAGGAGACCCCTCACGCTGAGGGTCGAAAAATTTAAAATGCTTATAACTCGCGATCTGATTTTCGTAGCGCGGCCAAATTTTGTTTGGCAATTTATTATGAGACAGTGTTACTTTTGGTGACAGGTGACCGCCCCATGTTGAGGGTCGAAAAATTTAAAATGTTTATAACTCGCGGTCTAACTTTCGTAGCGTGGCTATATTTTGTTTGGTAATTTATTATGGGACAGTTTTAATTTTTGGGGACAGGAGACCCCCCCCTCACGGTGAGGGTCGAAAATTTTAAAATGCATATAACTCGCGATCTAATTTTCATAGCGTGGCCAATTTTGTTTGGTAATTTCTAATGTAACAGTGTTACATTTCGTGGCAGGAGACCCCCCTCGGTGAAGATTGAAAAAGTTAAAATGCTTATAACTCGCGATCTAATGTTCGTAGAGCTGCCAAATTTTGTTTGGTAATTTATTATGAGACAGTGTTAATTTTTGGTGACAGGAATACCCCCACGGTGAGGGTCGAAAAATTTAAAATGCTTATAACAAGCGGTCTAACTTTCGTAGCGCGGCCATATTTTGTTTGCTAATTTATTATGAGACATTTTTAATTTTTGGTGACAGGGGACCCCCCCTCACGGTCAGGTTCGAAAAACTTAAAATGCTTATAACTCGCGATCTAATTTTCGTATCGCGGCCAAATTTTGTTTGATGATTTATCATCAGACAGTGTTAATTTTTGGTGACAGGAGACCCCCCACGGTGAGGATCGAAATATTTAAAATGCTTATAACTCGCGGTCTAACTTTCGTAGCTCGGCCATATTTTGTTTGATGATTTATCATCAGACAGTGTTAATTTTTGGTGACAGGAGACAACCCACGGTGAGGATCGAAAAATTTAAAATGCTTATAACTCGCTATCAATTTTCGTAGCGCGGCCAAACTTTGTATGATAAATTATTATTAGACAGTGTTAATTTTTGGTGACAGGAGAACCACCCCCCACGGTGAAGGTCGAAAAAATTAAAATGCTTATAACTCGCGATCTAATATTCGTAGCGCGGCCAAATTTTGTTTGGCAATTTATTATGAGACAGTGTTAATTTTTGGTGACAGGAGTACCCCCACGGTAAGGGTCGAAAAATTTTAAAATGCTCAAAACAAGCGGTCTAACTTTCGTAGCGCGGCCATATTTAGTTTGGTATTTTATTATGAGACAGTTTTAATTTTTGGTGACAGGAGACACCCCCCTCACGGTGAGGGTCGAAAAATTTAAAATGCTTATAACTCGCGATCTAAATTTCGTAGCGCGGCCAAATTTTGTTTGATGATTTATCATGAGAAAGTGTTACTTTTGGTGACAGGAGACCCCCCACGGTGAGGGTCGAAATATTTAAAATGCTTATAACTCGCGATCTATTTTTGTATCGTGGCCAAATTTCCTTTGGTAATTTATTATGAGAGGGTGTTAATTTTTGGTGACAGGAGAACCCCACGGTGAGGGTCGAAATATTTAAAATGCTTATAACTCGCGGTCTAATTTTCGTAGTGCGACCAAATTTTGTTTAGTAATTTATTATGAGACAGTGTTAATTTTTGGTGACAGGAGTACCCCCACGATGAATGTCGAAAAATTTAAAATGCTTATAACAATCGGTCTAACTTTCGTAGCGCGGCCATATTTTGTTTGGTAATTTATTATGAGACAGTTTTAATTTTTGGTGACAGTAGACCCCCCCTCACGGGGAGGGTCGAAAAATTTAAAATGCTTATAACTCGCGATCTAATTTTCGTAGCGCGGCCAATTTTTGTTTGGTAATTTATTATGGGACAGTTTTAATTTTTGGTGACAAGAGACCCCCTCACGGTGAGGGTCGAAAAATTTAAAATGCTTATAACTTGCGATCTAATTTTCGTAGCGCGGCCAAATTTTGTTTGATGATTTATCATCAGACAGTGTTAATTTTTGGTGACAGGAGACCCCCCACGGTGAGGATCGAAAAATTTAAAATGCTTATAACTCGCGATCTACTTTTTGTATCGCGGCAAAATTTTGTTTGGTAATTTATTATGAGAGAGTGTTAATTTTTCGTGACAGGAAACCCCCACGGTGAGGGTCGAAATAGTTAAAATGCTTATAACTCGCGGTCTAACTTTCGTAGCGTGGCCAAATTTTGTTTGGTAATTTATTATGAGAGAGTGTTAATTTTTCGTGACAGGAGACCCCCCACGGTGAGGGTAGAAAAATTTAAAATGCTTATAACAAGCGGTCTAAATTTCGTAACGCGGCCTTGTTTTGTTGTGTAATTTATTATGGGACATTTTTATTTTTTATGACAGTAGAACCCCCCTCACGCTGAGGGTCCAAAAATTTAAAATGCTTATAACTCGCGATCTGATTTTCGTAGCGCGGCAAAATTTTGTTTGGTAATTTATTATGAGGCAGTGTTAATTTTTGGCGACAGGAGACTCCCCCCCCCAAGGTGAGGGACGAAAAATTTCAAATGCTTATAACTCGCGATCTAATTTTCGAAGTGCGGCCAAATTTTGTTTGGTAATTTATTATGAGACAGAGTTAATTTTTGGTGGCAGGACACCTCCCACGTAATTGTCGAAAAATTTAAAATGCTTATAACTCGCGATCTAATTTTCGTAGCGCGGCCAAATTTTGTTTGACAATTTATTATGAGACAGTGTTACTTTTGGTGACAGGTGGCCGCCCTACGTTGAGGGTCGAAAAATTTAAAATGTTTATAAATCGCGGTCTAACTTTCGTAGCGTGGCCATATTTTGTTTGGTAATTTATTATGGGACAGTTTTAATTTTTGGTTACAGGAGATCCCTCCCCTTCACGGTGAGGGTCGAAATATTTAAAATGCTTATAACTCGCGATCTAATTTTCATAGCGTGGCCAATTTTGTTTGGTAATTTATTATAAGACAGTGTTACTTTTGGTGACAGGAGATCCCCCATGGTTTGGGTCGAAAAATTTAAAATGCTTATAACTCGCGATATAATTTTCGTAGTGCGGCCAAATTTTGTTTGGTAATTTATTATGTAACAGTGTTATATTTCGTGACCGGAGACCCCCCCCCCCACGGTGAAGATTGAAAAATTTAAAATGCTTATAACTCGCGATTTAATGTTCGTAGCGTGACCATATTTTGTTTGGTAATTTATTATGAGCCAGTGTTAATTTTTGGTGACAGGAGAACCCCCCCCCCCTACGGTGAGGGTCGAAAAAATTAAAATGCTTATAACAAGCCGTCTAAATTTCGTAGCTCGGCCATATTTTGTTTGGTAATTTATTATGGGACATTTTTAATTTCTGATGACAGGAGAACCCCCCTCGCGCTGAGGGTCGAAAAATTTAAAATGCTTATAACTCGCGATCTGATTTTCGTAGCGCGGCCAAATTTTGTTTGGTAATTTATTATGAGACAGTGTTAATTTTTGGTGACAAGAGACCCCCTCTCGGTGAGGGTCGAAAAATTTAAAATGCTTATAATTCGCGATCTAAATTTCGTATCGCGACCAAATTTTGTTTGGTAATTTATTATGAGCCAGTGTTAATTTTTGGTGACTGGAAAATCCCCCCCCCCCCCACGGTGAGGGTCGAAAAATTAAAAATGCTTATAACAAGCGGTCTAATTTTCGTAGTGCGACCAAATTTTGTTTGTTAATTTATTATGAGACAGTGTTACTTTTTGTGACAGGAGACCCCCCCATGGTGAGGGTCGAAAAATTTAAAATGCTTATAACAAGCGGTCTAAATTTCGTAGCGCGGCCATGTTTTGTTTGGTAATTTATTATGGGACATTTTTATTTTTTATGACAGTAGAATCCCCTCGCGCTGAGGGTCGAAAAATTTAAAATGCTTATAACTCGCGATCTGATTTTCGTAGCGCGGCCAAATTATGTTTGGCAATTTATTATGAGACAGTGTTAATTTTTGGTGACAAGAGACCCCCATGGTGAGGGTCGAAATATTTAAAATGCTTATAACTCGCGATCAATTTTCGTAGCGCGGCCAAATTTTGTATCGTAATTTATTATGATACAGTGTTAATTTTTGGTGACAGGAGTACCCCCACGGTGAGGGTCGAAAATTTTTAAAATGCTTATAACAAGCGGTCTAACTTTCGTAGCGCGGCCAAATTTTGTTTGATGATTTATCACGAGACAGTGTTAATTTTTGGTGACAGGAGACCCCCCACAGTGAGGGTCGAAAAATTTAAAATGCTTATAACTCGCGATCTATTTTTTGTATCGTGGCCAAATTTCGTTTGGTAATTTATTATGGGACAGTTTTAATTTTTGGGGACAGGAGACCCCCCCCCTCACGGTGAGGGTCGAAATATTTAAAATGCTTATAACTCGCGATCTAATGTTCGTAGCGCGTCCAAATTTTGTTTGGGAATTTATTATGAGACAGAGTTAATTTTTGGTGACAGATGACCGCCCCACGTTGAGGGACGAAAAATTTAAAATGCTTATAACTCGCGATCTAATGTTCGTAGCGCGGCCAAATTTTGTTTGGTAATTTATTATGAGAGAGTGTTAATTTTTGGTGACAGGAGTACCCCCACGGTGAGGGTCGAAAAATTTAAAATGCTTATAACTCGCAATCTAATTTTCGTATCGCGGCCAAATTTTGTTTGGTAATTTATTTTGAGCCACTGTTATTTTTGGTGACAGGAGAACCCCCCCCCCCCACGGTATGGGTCGAAAAATTTAAAATGCTTATAACTCGCGATCTAATGTTCGTAGCGCGGCCAAATTTTGTTTGGTAATTTACTATGAGGCAGTGTTAATTTTTGGTGACAGGAGACTCCCCCCCACACGGTGAGGGTCGAACAATTTAAAATGCTTATAACTTGCGATCTTATTGTCGTAGTGCGGCCAAATTTTGTTTGGAAATTTATTATGAGGCAGTGTTAATTTTTGGTGACAGGTGACTCCCCCCCACGGTGAGGGTCCAAAAATTTAAAATGCTTATAACTTGCGATCTAATTTTCGTAGTGCGGCCAAATTTTGTTTGGAAATTTATTATGAGACAGAGTTAATTTTATGCGACAGGACACCCCCCACGGTGAGGGTCGAAATGTTTAAAATGCTTATAACTCGCGATCTAATTTTTGTAGCTCATCCAAATTTTGTTTGGCAATTTCTTATGAGACAGTGTTACTTTTGGTGCCAGGAGATCCCCCATGGTGAGGGTCGAAAAAGTTAAAATTCTTATAACTCTCGATGTAATGTTCGTAGCGCGTCGAAATTTTGTTTGATGATTTATCATGAGACAGTGTTAATTTTTGGTGACAAGAGAACCCCCCCCACGGTGAGGGTCGAAAAATTTCAAATGCTTATTACTCGCGATCTAATTTTCGTAGCGCGTCCAAATTTTGTTTGATGATTTATCATGAGACAGTGTTAATTTTTGGTGACAGGAGACCCCCACGGGAAGGGTCGAAAATTTTAAAATGCTTATAACTCGCGATATAATTTTCGTAGCGCGGCCAAATTTTGTTTGATAACTTATTATGAGACAGTGTTACTTTTGGTGACAGGAGACCCCCACGGGAAGGGTCGAAAATTTTAAAATGCTTATAAGTCGCGCTCTAAGTTTCGTAGCGTGGCCACATTTTGTTTGGTAATTTATTATGAGCCAGTGTTAATTTTTGGTGACAGGAGAACCCCCCCCCCCACGGTGAGGGTCGAAAAAATTAAAATGCTTATAACAAGCGGTCTAATTTTCGTAGTGCGACCAAATTTTGTTCAGTAATTTATTATGAGACAGTGTTACATTTGGTGACAGGAGACCCCTCACGCTGAGGGTCGAAAAATTTAAAATGCTTATAACAAGCGGTCTAAATTTCGTTGCGTGGAAATATTTTGTTTGGTAATTTATTATGGGATATTTTTAATTTTTTATGACAGGAGAACCCCCCCCCCCACGGTGAGGGTCGAAAAATTTAAAATGCTTATAACAAGCGGTCTAATTTTAGTAGGGCGACCAAATTTTGTTTGGTAATTTATTATGAGACAGTGTTACTTTTGGTGACAGGAGACCCCTCACGCTGAGGGTCGAAAAATTTAAAATGCTTATAACTCGCGATCTGATTTTCGTAGCGCGGCCAAATTTTGTTTGGCAATTTATTATGAGACAGTGTTACTTTTGGTGACAGGTGACCGCCCCATGTTGAGGGTCGAAAAATTTAAAATGTTTATAACTCGCGGTCTAACTTTCGTAGCGTGGCTATATTTTGTTTGGTAATTTATTATGGGACAGTTTTAATTTTTGGGGACAGGAGACCCCCCCCTCACGGTGAGGGTCGAAAATTTTAAAATGCATATAACTCGCGATCTAATTTTCATAGCGTGGCCAATTTTGTTTGGTAATTTCTAATGTAACAGTGTTACATTTCGTGGCAGGAGACCCCCCTCGGTGAAGATTGAAAAAGTTAAAATGCTTATAACTCGCGATCTAATGTTCGTAGAGCTGCCAAATTTTGTTTGGTAATTTATTATGAGACAGTGTTAATTTTTGGTGACAGGAATACCCCCACGGTGAGGGTCGAAAAATTTAAAATGCTTATAACAAGCGGTCTAACTTTCGTAGCGCGGCCATATTTTGTTTGGTAATTTATTATGAGACATTTTTAATTTTTGGTGACAGGGGACCCCCCCTCACGGTCAGGTTCGAAAAACTTAAAATGCTTATAACTCGCGATCTAATTTTCGTATCGCGGCCAAATTTTGTTTGATGATTTATCATCAGACAGTGTTAATTTTTGGTGACAGGAGACCCCCCACGGTGAGGATCGAAATATTTAAAATGCTTATAACTCGCGGTCTAACTTTCGTAGCTCGGCCATATTTTGTTTGATGATTTATCATCAGACAGTGTTAATTTTTGGTGACAGGAGACAACCCACGGTGAGGATCGAAAAATTTAAAATGCTTATAACTCGCTATCAATTTTCGTAGCGCGGCCAAACTTTGTATGATAAATTATTATTAGACAGTGTTAATTTTTGGTGACAGGAGAACCACCCCCCACGGTGAAGGTCGAAAAAATTAAAATGCTTATAACTCGCGATCTAATATTCGTAGCGCGGCCAAATTTTGTTTGGCAATTTATTATGAGACAGTGTTAATTTTTGGTGACAGGAGTACCCCCACGGTAAGGGTCGAAAATTTTAAAATGCTCAAAACAAGCGGTCTAACTTTCGTAGCGCGGCCATATTTAGTTTGGTATTTTATTATGAGACAGTTTTAATTTTTGGTGACAGGAGACACCCCCCTCACGGTGAGGGTCGAAAAATTTAAAATGCTTATAACTCGCGATCTAAATTTCGTAGCGCGGCCAAATTTTGTTTGATGATTTATCATGAGAAAGTGTTACTTTTGGTGACAGGAGACCCCCCACGGTGAGGGTCGAAATATTTAAAATGCTTATAACTCGCGATCTATTTTTGTATCGTGGCCAAATTTCCTTTGGTAATTTATTATGAGAGGGTGTTAATTTTTGGTGACAGGAGAACCCCACGGTGAGGGTCGAAATATTTAAAATGCTTATAACTCGCGGTCTAATTTTCGTAGTGCGACCAAATTTTGTTTAGTAATTTATTATGAGACAGTGTTAATTTTTGGTGACAGGAGTACCCCCACGATGAATGTCGAAAAATTTAAAATGCTTATAACAATCGGTCTAACTTTCGTAGCTCGGCCATATTTTGTTTGGTAATTTATTATGAGACAGTTTTAATTTTTGGTGACAGTAGACCCCCCCTCACGGGGAGGGTCGAAAAATTTAAAATGCTTATAACTCGCGATCTAATTTTCGTAGCGCGGCCAATTTTTGTTTGGTAATTTATTATGAGACAGTGTTAATTTTTGGTGACAGGAGTACCCCCACGGTGAGGGTCGAAAAATTTAAAATGCTTATAACAAGCGGTCTAACTTTCGTAGCGCGGCCATATTTTGTTTGGTAATTTATTATGGGACAGTTTTAATTTTTGGTGACAAGAGACCCCCTCACGGTGAGGGTCGAAAAATTTAAAATGCTTATAACTCGCGATCTAATTTTCGTAGCGCGGCCAAATTTTGTTTGATGATTTATCATCAGACAGTGTTAATTTTTGGTGACAGGAGACCCCCCACGGTGAGGATCGAAAAATTTAAAATGCTTATAACTCGCGATCTACTTTTTGTATCGCGGCAAAATTTTGTTTGGTAATTTATTATGAGAGAGTGTTAATTTTTCGTGACAGGAAACCCCCACGGTGAGGGTCGAAATAGTTAAAATGCTTATAACTCGCGGTCTAACTTTCGTAGCGTGGCCAAATTTTGTTTGGTAATTTATTATGAGAGAGTGTTAATTTTTCGTGACAGGAGACCCCCCACGGTGAGGGTAGAAAAATTTAAAATGCTTATAACAAGCGGTCTAAATTTCGTAACGCGGCCTTGTTTTGTTGTGTAATTTATTATGGGACATTTTTATTTTTTATGACAGTAGAACCCCCCTCACGCTGAGGGTCCAAAAATTTAAAATGCTTATAACTCGCGATCTGATTTTCGTAGCGCGGCAAAATTTTGTTTGGTAATTTATTATGAGGCAGTGTTAATTTTTGGCGACAGGAGACTCCCCCCCCCCCCAAGGTGAGGGACGAAAAATTTCAAATGCTTATAACTCGCGATCTAATTTTCGAAGTGCGGCCAAATTTTGTTTGGTAATTTATTATGAGACAGAGTTAATTTTTGGTGGCAGGACACCTCCCACGTAATTGTCGAAAAATTTAAAATGCTTATAACTCGCGATCTAATTTTCGTAGCGCGGCCAAATTTTGTTTGACAATTTATTATGAGACAGTGTTACTTTTGGTGACAGGTGGCCGCCCTACGTTGAGGGTCGAAAAATTTAAAATGTTTATAAATCGCGGTCTAACTTTCGTAGCGTGGCCATATTTTGTTTGGTAATTTATTATGGGACAGTTTTAATTTTTGGTTACAGGAGATCCCTCCCCCTCACGCTGAGGGTCCAAAAATTTAAAATGCTTATAACTCGCGATCTGATTTTCGTAGCGCGGCAAAATTTTGTTTGGTAATTTATTATGAGCCAGTGTTAATTTTTGGTGACAGGAGAACCCCCCCCCCTACGGTGAGGGTCGAAAAAATTAAAATGCTTATAACAAGCCGTCTAAATTTCGTAGCTCGGCCATATTTTGTTTGGTAATTTATTATGGGACATTTTTAATTTCTGATGACAGGAGAACCCCCCTCGCGCTGAGGGTCGAAAAATTTAAAATGCTTATAACTCGCGATCTGATTTTCGTAGCGCGGCCAAATTTTGTTTGGTAATTTATTATGAGACAGTGTTAATTTTTGGTGACAAGAGACCCCCTCTCGGTGAGGGTCGAAAAATTTAAAATGCTTATAATTCGCGATCTAAATTTCGTATCGCGGCCAAATTTTGTTTGGTAATTTATTATGAGCCAGTGTTAATTTTTGGTGACTGGAAAATCCCCCCCCCACGGTGAGGGTCGAAAAATTAAAAATGCTTATAACAAGCGGTCTAATTTTCGTAGTGCGACCAAATTTTGTTTGTTAATTTATTATGAGACAGTGTTACTTTTTGTGACAGGAGACCCCCCCATGGTGAGGGTCGAAAAATTTAAAATGCTTATAACAAGCGGTCTAAATTTCGTAGCGCGGCCATGTTTTGTTTGGTAATTTATTATGGGACATTTTTATTTTTTATGACAGTAGAATCCCCTCGCGCTGAGGGTCGAAAAATTTAAAATGCTTATAACTCGCGATCTGATTTTCGTAGCGCGGCCAAATTATGTTTGGCAATTTATTATGAGACAGTGTTAATTTTTGGTGACAAGAGACCCCCATGGTGAGGGTCGAAATATTTAAAATGCTTATAACTCGCGATCAATTTTCGTAGCGCGGCCAAATTTTGTATCGTAATTTATTATGATACAGTGTTAATTTTTGGTGACAGGAGTACCCCCACGGTGAGGGTCGAAAATTTTTAAAATGCTTATAACAAGCGGTCTAACTTTCGTAGCGCGGCCAAATTTTGTTTGATGATTTATCACGAGACAGTGTTAATTTTTGGTGACAGGAGACCCCCCACAGTGAGGGTCGAAAAATTTAAAATGCTTATAACTCGCGATCTATTTTTTGTATCGTGGCCAAATTTCGTTTGGTAATTTATTATGGGACAGTTTTAATTTTTGGGGACAGGAGACCCCCCCCCTCACGGTGAGGGTCGAAATATTTAAAATGCTTATAACTCGCGATCTAATGTTCGTAGCGCGTCCAAATTTTGTTTGGGAATTTATTATGAGACAGAGTTAATTTTTGGTGACAGATGACCGCCCCACGTTGAGGGACGAAAAATTTAAAATGCTTATAACTCGCGATCTAATGTTCGAAGCGCGGCCAAATTTTGTTTGGTAATTTATTATGAGAGAGTGTTAATTTTTGGTGACAGGAGTACCCCCACGGTGAGGGTCGAAAAATTTAAAATGCTTATAACTCGCAATCTAATTTTCGTATCGCGGCCAAATTTTGTTTGGTAATTTATTTTGAGCCACTGTTATTTTTGGTGACAGGAGAACCCCCCCCCCACGGTATGGGTCGAAAATTTTAAAATGCTTATAACAAGCGGTCTAAATTACGTAGCGCGGCCATATTTTGTTTGGTAATTTATTATGGGACATTTTTAATTTTTGATGACAGGAGAACCCCCCTCACGCTGAGGGTCGAAAAATTTAAAATGCTTATAACTCGCGATCTAATTTTCGTAGTGCGGCCAAATTTTGTTTGGGAATTTATTATGAGACAGAGTTAATTTTTGGTGACAGGAGACCGCCCCCACTCACGGTGAGGGTCGAAAAATTTAAAATGCTTATAACTCGCAATCTAATTTTCGTATAGCGGCCAAATTTTGTTTGGTAATTTATTATGAGAGAGTGTTAATTTTTGGTGACAGGAGACCCCCCATGGTGAGGGTCGAAATATTTAAAATGTTTATAACTCGCGATCAATTTTCGTAGCGCGGCCATATTTTCTCTGGTAATTTATTATGAGACAGTGTTAATTTTTGGTGACAGGAGATCCCCCATTGCCAGGGTCGAAAAACTTAAAATGCTTATAACAAGCGATCTAACTTTCGTAGCGCGGCAAATTTTGTTTGATGATTTATCATGAGACAGCGTTAATTTTTGGTGACAGGAGATCCCCCATGAGGAGGATCGAAAAACTTAAAATGCTTATAACAAGCGGTCTAACTTTAGTAGCGAGGCTATATTTTGTTTGGTAATTTATTATGAGACAGTTATAATTTTTGGTGACAGGCGACCCGCCCCTCCACGGTGAGGGTCGAAAAATTTAAAATGCTTATATCTCGCGATCTAATTTTCGTAGCGCGGCCAAATTTTGTTTGGTAATTTATTATGAGACAGTGTTACTTTTGGTGACAGGTGCCCCCCCCAGGTTGAGGGTCGAAAAATTAAAAATGTTTATAACTCGCGAACTAACTTTCTTAGCTCGGCCATATTTTGTTTGGTAATTTATTATGAGACAGTGTTAATTTTTGGTGACAGGAGACTCCCCCCCCTACCGTGAGGGTCGAAAAATTTAAAATGCTTATAACTTGCGATCTAATTTTCGTAGTGCGACCAAATTTTGTTTAGGAATTTATTATGAGACAGAGTTAATTTTTGTTGACAGGAGACCGCCCCCCCCTCACGGTGAGGGTCGAACAATTTAAAATGCTTATAACTCGCAATCTAATTTTCGTATAGCGGCCAAATTTTGTTTGGTAATTTATTATGAGAGAGTGTTAATTTTTGGTGACAGGCGACCCCCCCTCACCGAGAGGGTCGAAAAATTTAAAATGCTTATAAATCGCGATCTAATTTTCGAAGCGCGGCCAAATTTTGTTTGATGATTAACCATGAGACAGTGTTAATTTTTGGTGACAGGAGACCCCCCACGGTGAGGGTCGAAAAAGTTAAAATGTTTATAACTCGCGATCTACTTTTTGTATCGCGGCCAAATTTTGTTTGGTAATTTATATTAGAGAGTGTTATTTTTTGGTGACAGGAGACCCCCCACGGTGAGGGTTGAAATATTTAAAATGCTTATAACTCGCGATCAATTTTCGTAGAACGGCCAAATTTTGTATGGTAAATTATTATTAGACACTGTTAATTTTTGGTGACAGGAGATCCCCCATGAGGAGGGACGAAAAATTTAAAATGCTTATAACAAGCGGTCTAATTTTCTTAGCGCGGCCATATTTTGTTTGGCAATTTATTATGAGACAATTTTAATTTTTGGTGACAGGAGACCCTCCCCTCACGGTTAGGGTCGAAAAATTTAAAATGCCTATAACAAGCGGTCTAACTTTAGTAGCGCGGCTATATTTTGTTTGGTAATTTATTATGAGACAGTTTTAATTTTTGGTGACAGGCGACCCGCCCCCCCAAGCTGAGGGTGGAAAAATTTAAAATGCTGATATCTCGCGATCTAATTTTCTTAGCGCGGCCAAATTTTGTTTGGTAATTTATTATGAGACAGTGTTACTTTTGGTGAAAGGTGACCCCCCCCAGGTTGAGGGTCGAAAAATTTAAAATGCTTTTAACTCGCGGTCTAACTTTTGTAGCGAGGCCATATTTTGTTTGGTAATTAATTATGAGCAAGTGTTAATTTTTGGTGACAGGAGAACCCCCCGCAGGGTGAAGGTCGAAAAAATTAAAATGCTTATAACTCGCGATCTAATGTTCGTAGCGCGGCCAAATTTTGTTTGGTAATTTATTATGAGATAGTGTTTATTTTTGGTGACAGGAGTACCCCCACGGTGAGGGTCGAAAAATTTAAAAATGCTTATAACAAGCGGTCTAAATTTCGTAGCGCGCCCATATTTTGTTTGGTAATTTATTATGGGACATTTTTAACTTTTGATGACAGGAGAACCCCCCCCTCACGCTGAGGGTTGAAAAATTTAAAATGCTTATAATGTGCGATCTGATTTTCGTAGCGCGGCCAAATTTTGTTTGATAATTTATTATGAGGCAGTGTTAATTTTTGGTGAGAGGAGACTCCCCCCCCCCACCGTGAGGGTCGTAAAATTTAAAATGCTTATAACTTGCGATCTAATGTTCGTAGCGCGGCCAAATTTTGTTTGGTAATTTATTATGAGACAGTGTTAATTTTTGGTGACAGGAGTACCCCCACGGTGAGGGTCGAAAAATTTAAAAATGCTTATAACAAGCGGTCTAAATTTCGTAGCGCGGCCATATTTTGTTTGGTAATTTATTATGAGACATTTTTAATTTTTGATGACAGGAGACCCCCCCCCCTCACGCTGAGGGTCGAAAAATTTAAAATGCTTATAACTCGCGATCTGATTTTCGTAGCGCTGCCAAATTTTGTTTGGTAATTTATTATGAGACAGTGTTAATTTTTGGTGACAGGGGACCCCCACCCTCACGGTCAGGGTCGAAAAATTTAAAATGATTATAACTCGCGATCTAATTTTCGTATAGTGGCGAAATTTTGTTTGGTAATTTATTATAAGACAGTGTTACTTTTGGTGCCAGGAGATCCCCCATTTAGAGGGTCGAAAAATTTAAAATGCTTATAAATCGCGATCTAATTTTCGTAGTGCGGCAAAATTATGTTTGGGAATTTATTATGAGACAGAGTTAATTTTTGGTGACAGGAGACCGCCCCCCCTCACGGTGAGGGTCGAAAAATTTAAAATGCTTATAACTCGCAATCTAATTTTCGTATAGCGGCCAAATTTTGTTTGGTAATTTATTATGAGACAGTGTTAGTTTTTGGTGACAGGAGACCCCCCACGGTATGGGTCGAAAATTTTAAAATGCTTATAACAAGCGGTCTAAATTTCGTAGCGCGGACATATTTTGTTTGGTAATTTATTATGGGACATTTTTAATTTTTGATGACAGGAGAACCCCCCTCACGCTGAGGGTCGAAAAATTTAAAATGCTTATAAATCGCGATCTAATTTTCGTAGTGCGGCCAAATTTTGTTTGGTAATTTATTATGAGAGAGTGTTAATTTTTGGTGACAGGAGACACCCCATGGTGAGAGTCGTAATATTTAAAATGTTTATAACTCGCGATCAATTTTCGTAGCGCGGCCATATTTTGTCTGGTAATTTATTATGAGACAGTGTTAATTTTTGGTGACAGGAGATCCCCCATTGGGAGGGTCGAAAAACTTAAAATGCTTATAACAAGCGATCTAAATTTCGTAGCGCGGCCATATTTTGTCTGGTAATTTATTATGAGACAGTTTTAATTTTTGGTGACAGGAGACCCCCCCCCCCCTCACTGTAAGCGTCGAAAACTTTAAAATGCTTATAACTCGCGATCTAATTTTCGTAGCGCGGCCAATTTTTGTTTGGTAATATATTATGAGATAGTGTTTATTTTTGGTGACAGGAGTACCCCCACGGTGAGGGTCGAAAAATTTAAAATGCTTACAAGAAGCGGTCTAACTTTCGTAGCGCGGCCATATTTTGTTTGGTAATTTATTATGAGACAGTTTTAATTTTTGGTGACAGGCGACCTCCCCCTCACGGTGAGGGTCGAAAAATTTAAAATGCTTATAACTCGCGATCTAATTTTCGTAGCGTGGCAAATTTTGTTTGATGATTTATCATGAGAGAGTGTTAAGTTTTGGTGACAGAAGACCCCCACGGTGAGGGTCGAAATATTTAAAATGCTTATAACTCGCGATCAATTTTCGTAGAACGGCCAAATTTTGTATGGTAAATTATTATGAGACAGTGTTAATTTTTGGTGACAGGAGATCCCCCCATGAGGAGGGTCGAAAAACTTAAAATGCTTATAACAAGCGGTCTAACTTTCTTAGCTCGGCCATATTTTGTTTGGTAGTTTATTATGAGACAGTTTTAATTTTTGGTGACAGGAGCCCCGCCCCCCCACGGTGAGGGTCGAAAAATTTAAAATGCTTATATCTCGCGATCTAATTTTCGTAGCGCGGCCAAATTTTGTTTCGTAATTTATTATGAGACAGTGTTACTTTTGGTGACAGGTGCCCCCCCCAGGTTGAGGGTAGAAAAATTAAAAATGTTTATAACTCGCGGTCTAACTTTTGTAGCGAGGCCATATTTTGTTTGGTAATTTATTATGAGCATGTGTTAATTTTTGGTGACAGGAGAACACCCCCCACGGTGAAGGTCGAAAAAATTAATATGCTTATAACTCGCGATCTAATGTTCGTAGAGCGGCCAAATTTTGGTTGGTAATTTATTATGTAACAGTGTTACATTTAGTGACATGAGACCCCCCCCCCCACGGTGAAGATTGAAAAAGTTAAAATGTTTATAACTCGCGATCTAATGCTCGTAGCGCGGCCAAATTTTGTTTGGTAATTTATTATGAGACAGTGTTAATTTTTGGTGACAGGAGACCGCCCCCCCTCACGGTGAGGGTCGAAAAATTTAAAATGCTTATAACTCGCGATTTAATTTTCGTAGCGCGGACAAATTTTGTTTGGCAATTTATTATGAGACAGTGTTACTTTTGGTGACAGGTGACCGCCCCACGTTGAGGGACGAAAAATTTAAAATGCTTATAACTCGCGATCTAATGTTCGTAGCGCGGCCAAATTTTGTTTGGTAATTTATTATGAGAGAGTGTTAATTTTTGGTGACAGGAGAACCCCACCCCCCACGGTATGGGTCGAAAATTTTAAAATGCTTATAACAAGCGGTCTAAATTTCGTAGCGCGGCCATATTTTGTTTGGTAATTTATTATGGGACATTTTTAATTTTTGATGACAGGAGAACCCCCCTCACGCTGAGGGTCGAAAAATTTAAAATGCTTATAACTCGCGATCTAATTTTCGTAGTGCGGCCAAATTTTGTTTGGGAATTTATTATGAGACAGAGTTAATTTTTGGTGACAGGAGACCGCCCCCCCTCACGGTGAGGGTCGAAAAATTTAAAATGCTTATAACTCGCAATCTAATTTTCGTATAGCGGCCAAATTTTGTTTGGTAATTTATTATGAGAGAGTGTTAATTTTTGATGACAGGAGACCCCCCATGGTGAGGGTCGAAATATTTAAAATGTTTATAACTCGCGATCAATTTTCGTATAGCGGCCATATTTTGTCTGGTAATTTATTATGAGACAGTGTTAATTTTTGGTGACAGGAGATCCCCCATTGGGAGGGTCGAAAAACTTAAAATGCTTATAACAAGCGATCTAACTTTCTCAGCGCGGCAATATTTTGTTTGGTAATTTATTTTGAGACAGTTTTAATTTTTGGTGACAGGCGACCTCCCCCTCACGGTGAGGGTCGAAAAATTTAAAATGCTTATAACAAGCGGTCTAACTTTAGTAGCGCGGCTATATTTTGTTTGGTAATTTATTATGAGACAGTGTTAATTTTTGGTGACAGGAGACTCCCCCCCCCTACCGTGAGGGTCGAAAAATTTAAAATGCTTATAACTTGCGATCTAATTTTCGTAGTGCGACCAAATTTTGTTTAGGAATTTATTATGAGACAGAGTTAATTTTTGTTGACAGGAGACCGCCCCCCCCTCACGGTGAGGGTCGAACAATTTAAAATGCTTATAACTCGCAATCTAATTTTCGTGTAGCGGCCAAATTTTGTTTGGTAATTTATTATGAGAGAGTGTTAATTTTTGGTGACAGGCGACCCCCCCTCACCGAGAGGGTCGAAAAATTTAAAATGCTTATAAATCGCGATCTAATTTTCGAAGCGCGGCCAAATTTTGTTTGATGATTAACCATGAGACAGTGTTAATTTTTGGTGACAGGAGACCCCCCACGGTGAGGGTCGAAAAAGTTAAAATGTTTATAACTCGCGATCTACTTTTTGTATCGCGGCCAAATTTTATTTGGTAATTTATATTAGAGAGTGTTATTTTTTGGTGACAGGAGACCCCCCACGGTGAGGGTTGAAATATTTAAAATGCTTATAACTCGCGATCAATTTTCGTAGAACGGCCAAATTTTGTATGGTAAATTATTATTAGACACTGTTAATTTTTGGTGACAGGAGATCCCCCATGAGGAGGGACGAAAAATTTAAAATGCCTATAACAAGCGGTCTAACTTTAGTAGCGCGGCTATATTTTGTTTGGTAATTTATTATGAGACAGTTTTAATTTTTGGTGACAGGCGACCCGCCCCCCCAAGCTGAGGGTGGAAAAATTTAAAATGCTGATATCTCGCGATCTAATTTTCTTAGCGCGGCCAAATTTTGTTTGGTAATTTATTATGAGACAGTGTTACTTTTGGTGAAAGGTGACTCCCCCCCCCCACCGTGAGGGTCGTAAAATTTAAAATGCTTATAACTCGCGGTCTAACTTTTGTAGCGAGGCCATATTTTGTTTGGTAATTAATTATGAGCAAGTGTTAATTTTTGGTGACAGGAGAACCCCCCGCAGGGTGAAGGTCGAAAAAATTAAAATGCTTATAACTCGCGATCTAATGTTCGTAGCGCGGCCAAATTTTGTTTGGTAATTTATTATGAGACAGTGTTAATTTTTGGTGACAGGAGTACCCCCACGGTGAGGGTCGAAAAATTTAAAAATGCTTATAACAAGCGGTCTAAATTTCGTAGCGCGGCCATATTTTGTTTGGTAATTTATTATGAGACATTTTTAATTTTTGATGACAGGAGACCCCCCCCCCCTCACGCTGAGGGTCGAAAAATTTAAAATGCTTATAACTCGCGATCTGATTTTCGTAGCGCGGCCAAATTTTGTTTGGTAATTTATTATGAGACAGTGTTAATTTTTGGTGACAGGGGACCCCCTCCCTCACGGTCAGGGTCGAAAAATTTAAAATGATTATAACTCGCTATCTAATTTTCGTATAGTGGCGAAATTTTGTTTGGTAATTTATTATAAGACAGTGTTACTTTTGGTGCCTGGAGATCCCCCATTTAGAGGGTCGAAAAATTTAAAATGCTTATAAATCGCGATCTAATTTTCGTATAGCGGCCAAATTTTGTTTGGTAATTTATTATGAGACAGTGTTAGTTTTTGGTGACAGGAGACCCCCACGGTATGGGTCGAAAATTTTAAAATGCTTATAACAAGCGGTCTAAATTTCGTAGCGCGGCCATATTTTGTTTGGTAATTTATTATGGGACATTTTTAATTTTTGATGACAGGAGAACCCCCCTCACGCTGAGGGTCGAAAAATTTAAAATGCTTATAAATCGCGATCTAATTTTCGTAGTGCGGCCAAATTTTGTTTGGTAATTTATTATGAGAGAGTGTTAATTTTTGGTGACAGGAGACCTCCCATGGTGAGAGTCGTAATATTTAAAATGTTTATAACTCGCGATCAATTTTCGTAGCGCGGCCATATTTTGTCTGGTAATTTATTATGAGACAGTGTTAATTTTTGGTGACAGGAGATCCCCCATTGGGAGGGTCGAAAAACTTAAAATGCTTATAACAAGCGATCTAAATTTCGTAGCGCGGCCATATTTTGTCTGGTAATTTATTATGAGACAGTTTTAATTTTTGGTGACAGGAGACCCCCCCCTCACTGTAAGCGTCGAAAACTTTAAAATGCTTATAACTCGCGATCTAATTTTCGTAGCGCGGCCAATTTTTGTTTGGTAATATATTGTGAGATAGTGTTTATTTTTGGTGACAGGAGTACCCCCACGGTGAGGGTCGAAAAATTTAAAATGCTTACAAGAAGCGGTCTAACTTTCGTAGCGCGGCCATATTTTGTTTGGTAATTTATTATGAGACAGTTTTAATTTTTGGTGACAGGCGACCTCCCCCTCACGGTGAGGGTCGAAAAATTTAAAATGCTTATAACTCGCGATCTAATTTTCGTAGCGCGGCAAATTTTGTTTGATGATTTATCATGAGACAGCGTTAATTTTCGGTGACAGGAGACCCCCCACGGTGAGGGTCGAAAAATTTAAAAAGTTTATAACTCGCGATCTACTTTTGTATCGCGGCCAAATTTTGTTTGGTAATTTATTATGAGAGAGTGTTAAGTTTTGGTGACAGAAGACCCCCACGGTGAGGGTCGAAATATTTAAAATGCTTATAACTCGCGATCAATTTTCGTAGAACGGCCAAATTTTGTATGGTAAATTATTATGAGACAGTGTTAATTTTTGGTGACAGGAGATCCCCCCATGAGGAGGGTCGAAAAACTTAAAATGCTTATAACAAGCGGTCTAACTTTCTTAGCTCGGCCATATTTTGTTTGGTAGTTTATTATGAGACAGTTTTAATTTTTGGTGACAGGAGCCCCGCCCCCCCACGGTGAGGGTCGAAAAATTTAAAATGTTTATAACTCGCGGTCTAACTTTTGTAGCGAGGCCATATTTTGTTTGGTAATTTATTATGAGCATGTGTTAATTTTTGGTGACAGGAGAACACCCCCCACGGTGAAGGTCGAAAAAATTAATATGCTTATAACTCGTTATCTAATGTTCGTAGAGCGGCCAAATATTGGTTGGAAATTTATTATGTAACAGTGTTACATTTAGTGACATGAGACCCCCCCCCCACGGTGAAGATTGAAAAAGTTAAAATGTTTATAACTCGCGATCTAATGCTCGTAGCGCGGCCAAATTTTGTTTGGTAATTTATTATGAGACAGTGTTAATTTTTGGTGACAGGAGACCGCCCCCCCCTCACGGTGAGGGTCGAAAAATTTAAAATGCTTATAACTCGCGATTTAATTTTCGTAGCGCGGACAAATTTTGTTTGGCAATTTATTATGAGACAGTGTTACTTTTGGTGACAGGTGACCGCCCCACGTTGAGGGACGAAAAATTTAAAATGCTTATAACTCGCGATCTAATGTTCGTATAGCGGCCAAATTTTGTTTGGTAATTTATTATGAGAGAGTGTTAATTTTTGGTGACAGGAGACCCCCCATGGTGAGGGTCGAAATATTTAAAATGTTTATAACTCGCGATCAATTTTCGTAGCGCGGCCATATTTTGTCTGGTAATTTATTATGAGACAGTGTTAATTTTTGGTGACAGGAGATCCCCCATTGGGAGGGTCGAAAAACTTAAAATGCTTATAACAAGCGATCTAACTTTCTCAGCGCGGCAATATTTTGTTTGGTAATTTATTATGAGACAGTTTTAATTTTTGGTGACAGGCGACCTCCCCCTCACGGTGAGGGTCGAAAAATTTAAAATGCTTATAACTCGCGATCTAATTTTCGTAGCTCGGCAAATTTTGTTTGATGATTTATCATGAGACAGCGTTAATTTTTGGTGACAGGAGACCCCCCACGGTGATGGTCGAAAAATTAAAAAAGTTTATAACTCGCGATCTACTTTTGTATCGCGGCCAAATTTTGTTTGGTAACTTATTATGAGAGAGTGTTAAGTTTTGGTGACAGAAGACCCCCACGGTGAGGGTCGAAATATTTAAAATGCTTATAACTCGCGATCAATTTTCGTAGAACGGCCAAATTTTGTATGGTAAATTATTATGAGACAGTGTTAATTTTTGGTGACAGGAGATTCCCCATGAGGAGGATCGAAAAACTTAAAATGCTTATAACAAGCGGTCTAACTTTCTTAGCTCGGCCATATTTTCTTTGGTAGTTTATTATGAGACAGTTTAAATTTTTGGTGATAGGAGACCCCCCTCTCACGGTTAGGGTCGAAAAATTTAAAATGCCTATAACAAGCGGTCTAACTTTAGTAGCGCGGCTATATTTTGTTTGGTAATTTATTATGAGACAGTTTTAATTTTTGGTGACAGGCGACCCGCCCCCCCACGGTGAGGGTCGAAAAATTTAAAATGCTTATATCTCGCGATCTAATTTTCGTAGCGCGGCCAAATTTTGTTTGGTAATTTATTATGAGACAGTGTTACTTTTGGTGACAGGTGCCCCCCCCAGGTTGAGGGTCGAAAAATTAAAAATGTTTATAACTCGCGGTCTAACTTTCTTAGCTCGGCCATATTTTGTTTGGTAATTTATTATGAGACAGTGTTAATTTTTGGTGACAGGAGACTCCCCCCCCCCTACAGTGAGGGTCGAGAAATTTAAAATGCTTATAACTTGCGATCTAATTTTCGTAGTGCGACCAAATTTTGTTTAGGAATTTATTATGAGACAGAGTTAATTTTTGTTGACAGGAGACCGCCCCCCCCTCACGGTGAGGGTCGAAAAATTTAAAATGCTTATAACTCGCAATCTAATTTTCGTATAGCGGCCAAATTTTGTTTGGTAATTTATTATGAGAGAGTGTTAATTTTTGGTGACAGGAGACCCCCCATGGTGAGGGTCGAAATATTTAAAATGTTTATAACTCGCGATCAATTTTCGTAGCGCGGCCATATTTTCTCTGGTAATTTATTATGAGACAGTGTTAATTTTTGGTGACAGGAGATCCCCCATTGCCAGGGTCGAAAAACTTAAAATGCTTATAACAAGCGATCTAACTTTCGTAGCGCGGCAATATTTTGTTTGGTAATTTATTATGAGACAGTTTTAATTTTTGGTGACAGGCGACCTCCCCCTCACGGTGAGGGTCGAAAAATTTAAAATGCTTATAACTCGCGATCTAATTTTCGTAGCGCGGCAAATTTTGTTTGATGATTTATCATGAGACAGCGTTAATTTTTGGTGACAGGAGATCCCCCATGAGGAGGATCGAAAAACTTAAAATGCTTATAACAAGCGGTCTAACTTTAGTAGCGCGGCTATATTTTGTTTGGTAATTTATTATGAGACAGTTTTAATTTTTGGTGACAGGCCACCCGCCCCCCCCACGGTGAGGGTCGAAAAATTTAAAATGCTTATATCTCGCGATCTAATTTTCGTAGCGCGGCCAAATTTTGTTTGGTAATTTATTATGAGACAGTGTTACTTTTGGTGACAGGTGCCCCCCCCAGGTTGAGGGTCGAAAAATTAAAAATGTTTATAGCTCGCGATCTAACTTTCTTAGCTCGGCCATATTTTGTTTGGTAATTTATTATGAGACAGTGTTAATTTTTGGTGACAGGAGACTCCCCCCCCTACCGTGAGGGTCGAAAAATTTAAAATGCTTATAACTTGCGATCTAATTTTCGTAGTGCGACCAAATTTTGTTTAGGAATTTATTATGAGACAGAGTTAATTTTTGTTGACAGGAGACCGCCCCCCCCTCACGGTGAGGGTCGAACAATTTAAAATGCTTATAACTCGCAATCTAATTTTCGTATAGCGGCCAAATTTTGTTTGGTAATTTATTATGAGAGAGTGTTAATTTTTGGTGACAGGCGACCCCCCCCTCACCGAGAGGGTCGAAAAATTTAAAATGCTTATAAATCGCGATCTAATTTTCGAAGCGCGGCCAAATTTTGTTTGATGATTAACCATGAGCAAGTGTTAATTTTTGGTGACAGGAGAACCCCCCGCAGGGTGAAGGTCGAAAAAATTAAAATGCTTATAACTCGCGATCTAATGTTCGTAGCGCGGCCAAATTTTGTTTGGTAATTTATTATGAGATAGTGTTTATTTTTGGTGACAGGAGTACCCCCACGGTGAGGGTCGAAAAAT
The DNA here is from genome assembly GCA_964019185.1 of Maratus speculifer. Lineage (NCBI taxonomy): Eukaryota > Metazoa > Arthropoda > Arachnida > Araneae > Salticidae > Maratus > Maratus speculifer. The sequence goes on along the minus strand of CAXHSM010000964.1, from coordinate 38,834 downwards.
TTAAAAATGCTTATAACAAGCGGTCTACATTTTGTAGCGCGGCCATATTTTGTTTGGTAATTTATTATGAGACATTTTTAATTTTTGATGACAGGAGACCCCCCCCCCTCACGCTGAGGGTCGAAAAATTTAAAATGCTTATAACTCGCGATCTGATTTTCGTAGCGCGGCCAAATTTTGTTTGGTAATTTATTATGAGACAGTGTTAATTTTTGGTGACAGGGGACCCCCTCCCTCACGGTCAGGGTCGAAAAATTTAAAATGATTATAACTCGCGATCTAATTTTCGTATAGTGGCGAAATTTTGTTTGGTAATTTATTATAAGACAGTGTTACTTTTGGTGCCAGGAGATCCCCCATTTAGAGGGTCGAAAAATTTAAAATGCTTATAAATCGCGATCTAATTTTCGTAGTGCGGCAAAATTATGTTTGGGAATTTATTATGAGACAGAGTTAATTTTTGGTGACAGGAGACCGCCCCCCCTCACGGTGAGGGTCGAAAAATTTAAAATGCTTATAACTCGCAATCTAATTTTCGTATAGCGGCCAAATTTTGTTTGGTAATTTATTATGAGACAGTGTTAGTTTTTGGTGACAGGAGACCCCCCACGGTATGGGTCGAAAATTTTAAAATGCTTATAACAAGCGGTCTAAATTTCGTAGCGCGGCCATATTTTGTTTGGTAATTTATTATGGGACATTTTTAATTTTTGATGACAGGAGAACCCCCCTCACGCTGAGGGTCGAAAAATTTAAAATGCTTATAAATCGCGATCTAATTTTCGTAGTGCGGCCAAATTTTGTTTGGTAATTTATTATGAGAGAGTGTTAATTTTTGGTGACAGGAGACCCCCCATGGTGAGAGTCGTAATATTTAAAATGTTTATAACTCGCGATCAATTTTCGTAGCGCGGCCATATTTTGTCTGGTAATTTATTATGAGACAGTGTTAATTTTTGGTGACAGGAGATCCCCCATTGGGAGGGTCGAAAAACTTAAAATGCTTATAACAAGCGATCTAAATTTCGTAGCGCGGCCATATTTTGTCTGGTAATTTATTATGAGACAGTTTTAATTTTTGGTGACAGGAGACCCCCCCCCCCCTCACTGTAAGCGTCGAAAACTTTAAAATGCTTATAACTCGCGATCTAATTTTCGTAGCGCGGCCAATTTTTGTTTGGTAATATATTATGAGATAGTGTTTATTTTTGGTGACAGGAGTACCCCCACGGTGAGGGTCGAAAAATTTAAAATGCTTACAAGAAGCGGTCTAACTTTCGTAGCGCGGCCATATTTTGTTTGGTAATTTATTATGAGACAGTTTTAATTTTTGGTGACAGGAGATCCCCCCATGAGGAGGGTCGAAAAACTTAAAATGCTTATAACAAGCGGTCTAACTTTCTTAGCTCGGCCATATTTTGTTTGGTAGTTTATTATGAGACAGTTTTAATTTTTGGTGACAGGAGCCCCGCCCCCCCACGGTGAGGGTCGAAAAATTTAAAATGCTTATATCTCGCGATCTATATTTCGTAGCGCGGCCAAATTTTGTTTGGTAATTTATTATGAGACAGTGTTACTTTTGGTGACAGGTCCCCCCCCCCAGGTTGAGGGTAGAAAAATTAAAAATGTTTATAACTCGCGGTCTAACTTTTGTAGCGAGGCCATATTTTGTTTGGTAATTTATTATGAGCATGTGTTAATTTTTGGTGACAGGAGAACACCCCCCACGGTGAAGGTCGAAAAAATTAATATGCTTATAACTCGCGATCTAATGTTCGTAGAGCGGCCAAATTTTGGTTGGTAATTTATTATGTAACAGTGTTACTTTTAGTGACATGAGACCCCCCCCCACGCTGAAGATTGAAAAAGTTAAAATGTTTATAACTCGCGATCTAATGCTCGTAGCGCGGCCAAATTTTGTTTGGTAATTTATTATGAGACAGTGTTAATTTTTGGTGACAGGAGACCGCCCCCCCTCACGGTGAGGGTCGAAAAATTTAAAATGCTTATAACTCGCGATTTAATTTTCGTAGCGCGGACAAATTTTGTTTGGCAATTTATTATGAGACAGTGTTACTTTTGGTGACAGGTGACCGCCCCACGTTGAGGGACGAAAAATTTAAAATGCTTATAACTCGCGATCTAATGTTCGTAGCGCGGCCAAATTTTGTTTGGTAATTTATTATGAGAGAGTGTTAATTTTTGGTGACAGGAGAACCCCACCCCCCCACGGTATGGGTCGAAAATTTTAAAATGCTTATAACAAGCGGTCTAAATTTCGTAGCGCTGCCATATTTTGTTTGGTAATTTATTATGGGACATTTTTAATTTTTGATGACAGGAGAACCCCCCTCACGCTGAGGGTCGATAAATTTAAAATGCTTATAACTCGCGATCTAATTTTCGTAGTGCGGCCAAATTTTGTTTGGGAATTTATTATGAGAGAGTGTTAATTTTTGGTGACAGGCGACCTCCCCCTCACGGTGAGGGTCGAAAAATTTAAAATGCTTATAACTCGCGATCAATTTTCGTAGAACGGCCAAATTTTGTATGGTAAATTATTATGAGACAGTGTTAATTTTTGGTGACAGGAGATTCCCCATGAGGAGGATCGAAAAACTTAAAATGCTTATAACAAGCGGTCTAACTTTCTTAGCTCGGCCATATTTTCTTTGGTAGTTTATTATGAGACAGTTTTAATTTTTGGTGACAGGAGACCCCCCTCTCACGGTTAGGGTCGAAAAATTTAAAATGCCTATAACAAGCGGTCTAACTTTAGTAGCGCGGCTATATTTTGTTTGGTAATTTATTATGAGACAGTTTTAATTTTTGGTGACAGGCGACCCGCCCCCCCACGGTGAGGGTCGAAAAATTTAAAATGCTTATATCTCGCGATCTAATTTTCGTAGCGCGGCCAAATTTTGTTTGGTAATTTATTATGAGACAGTGTTACTTTTGGTGACAGGTGCCCCCCCCAGGTTGAGGGTCGAAAAATTAAAAATGTTTATAACTCGCGGTCTAACTTTCTTAGCTCGGCCATATTTTGTTTGGTAATTTATTATGAGACAGTGTTAATTTTTGGTGACAGGAGACTCCCCCCCCCTACAGTGAGGGTCGAAAAATTTAAAATGCTTATAACTTGCGATCTAATTTTCGTAGTGCGACCAAATTTTGTTTAGGAATTTATTATGAGACAGAGTTAATTTTTGTTGACAGGAGACCGCCCCCCCTCACGGTGAGGGTCGAAAATTTTAAAATGCTTATAACTCGCAATCTAATTTTCGTATAGCGGCCAAATTTTGTTTGGTAATTTATTATGAGAGAGTGTTAATTTTTGCTGACAGGAGACCCCCCATGGTGAGGGTCGAAATATTTAAAATGTTTATAACACGCGATCAATTTTCGTAGCGCGGCCAAATTTTGTTTGGTAATTTATTATGAGACAGTGTTAATTTTTGGTGACAGGAGATCCCCCATTGGGAGGGTTGAAAAACTTAAAATGCTTATAACAAGCGATCTAACTTACGTAGAGCGGCCATATTTTTTTTGGTAATTTATTATGAGACAGTTTTAATTTTTGGTGACAGGAGACCCCCCCCCCTCACTGTAAGGGCCGAAAAATTTAAAATGCTTACAACTCGCGATCTAATTTTCGTAGAGCGGCCAATTTTTGTTTGGTAATATATTATGAGATAGTGTTAATTTTTGTTGACAGCAGTACCCCCACGGTGAGGGTCGAAAAATGTAAAATGCTTAAAACAAGCGGTCTATCTTTCGTAGCGCGGCCATATTTTGTTTGGTAATTTATTATGAGACAGTTTTAATTTTTGATGACAGACGACCCCCCCTCACCGTGAGGGTCGAAAAATTTAAAATGCTTATAAATCGCGATCTAATTTTCGAAGCGCGGCCAAATTTTGTTTGATGATTAACCATGAGACAGTGTTAATTTTTGGTGACAGGAGACCCCCCACGGTGAGGGTCGAAAAAGTTAAAATGTTTATAACTCGCGATCTACTTTTTGTATCGCGGCCAAATTTTGTTTGGTAATTTATATTAGAGAGTGTTATTTTTTGGTGACAGGAGACCCCCACGGTGAGGGTTGAAATATTTAAAATGCTTATAACTCGCGATCAATTTTCGTAGAACGGCCAAATTTTGTATGGTAAATTATTATGATACACCTTTAATTTTTGGTGACAGGAGATCCCCCATGAGGAGGGACGAAAAATTTAAAATGCTTATAACAAGCGGTCTAACTTTCTTAGCGCGGCCATATTTTGTTTGGTAGTTTATTATGAGACAGTTTTAATTTTTGGTGACAGGAGACCCCCCTCTCACGGTTAGGGTCGAAAAATTTAAAATGCCTATAACAAGCGGTCTAACTTTAGTAGCGCGGCTATATTTTGTTTGGTAATTTATTATGAGACAGTTTTAATTTTTGGTGACAGGCGACCCGCCCCCCCACTGTGAGGGTCGAAAAATTTAAAATGCTTATATCTCGCGATCTAATTTTCGTAGCGCGGCCAAATTTTGTTTGGTAATTTATTATGAGACAGTGTTACTTTTGGTGACAGGTGCCCCCCCCAGGTTGAGGGTCGAAAAATTAAAAATGTTTATAACTCGCGGTCTAACTTTCTTAGCTCGGCCATATTTTGTTTGGTAATTTATTATGAGACAGTGTTAATTTTTGGTGACAGGAGACTCCCCCCCCCTACAGTGAGGGTCGAAAAATTTAAAATGCTTATAACTTGCGATCTAATTTTCGTAGTGCGACCAAATTTTGTTTAGGAATTTATTATGAGACAGAGTTAATTTTTGTTGACAGGAGACCGCCCCCCCCTCACGGTGAGGGTCGAAAAATTTAAAATGCTTATAACTCGCAATCTAATTTTCGTATAGCGGCCAAATTTTGTTTGGTAATTTATTATGAGAGAGTGTTAATTTTTGCTGACAGGAGACCCCCCATGGTGAGGGTCGAAATATTTAAAATGTTTATAACACGCGATCAATTTTCGTAGCGCGGCCAAATTTTGTTTGGTAATTTATTATGAGACAGTGTTAATTTTTGGTGACAGGAGATCCCCCATTGGGAGGGTTGAAAAACTTAAAATGCTTATAACAAGCGATCTAACTTACGTAGAGCGGCCATATTTTTTTTGGTAATTTATTATGAGACAGTTTTAATTTTTGGTGACAGGAGACCCCCCCCCCTCACTGTAAGGGCCGAAAAATTTAAAATGCTTACAACTCGCGATCTAATTTTCGTAGAGCGGCCAATTTTTGTTTGGTAATATATTATGAGATAGTGTTAATTTTTGGTGACAGCAGTACCCCCACGGTGAGGGTCGAAAAATGTAAAATGCTTAAAACAAGCGGTCTATCTTTCGTAGCGCGGCCATATTTTGTTTGGTAATTTATTATGAGACAGTTTTAATTTTTGGTGACAGACGACCCCCCCTCACCGTGAGGGTCGAAAAATTTAAAATGCTTATAAATCGCGATCTAATTTTCGAAGCGCGGCCAAATTTTGTTTGATGATTAACCATGAGACAGTGTTAATTTTTGGTGACAGGAGACCCCCCACGGTGAGGGTCGAAAAAGTTAAAATGTTTATAACTCGCGATCTACTTTTTGTATCGCGGCCAAATTTTGTTTGGTAATTTATATTAGAGAGTGTTATTTTTTGGTGACAGGAGACCCCCACGGTGAGGGTTGAAATATTTAAAATGCTTATAACTCGCGATCAATTTTCGTAGAACGGCCAAATTTTGTATGGTAAATTATTATGATACACCTTTAATTTTTGGTGACAGGAGATCCCCCATGAGGAGGGACGAAAAATTTAAAATGCTTATAACAAGCGGTCTAACTTTCTTAGCGCGGCCATATTTTGTTTGGTAATTTATTATGAGACAGTTTTAATTTTTGGTGACAGGAGACCCCCCCCTCACGGTTAGGGTCGAAAAATTTAAAATGCCTATAACAAGCGGTCTAACTTTAGAAGCGCGGCTACATTTTGTTTGGTAATTTATTATGAGACAGTTTTAATTTTTGGTGACAGGCGACCCGCCCCCCAGGTTGAGGGTCGAAAAATTTAAAATGCTTTTAACTCGCGGTCTAACTTTTGTAGCGAGGCCATATTTTGTTTGGTAATTAATTATGAGCAAGTGTTAATTTTTGGTGACAGGAGAACCCCCCGCAGGGTGAAGGTCGAAAAAATTAAAATGCTTATAACTCGCGATCTAATGTTCGTAGCGCGGCCAAATTTTGTTTGATGATTTATCATGAGACAGTGTTAATTTTTGGTGACAGGAGACCCCCCCACGGTGAGGGTCGAAATATTTAAAATGTTTATAACTCGCGATCAATTTTCGTAGCGCGGCCATATTTTGTCTGGTAATTTATTATGAGACAGTGTTAATTTTTGGTGACAGGAGACCCCCCCCCTCACTGTAAGCGTCGAAAAATTTAAAAATGCTTATAACAAGCGGTCTAAATTTCGTAGCGCGCCCATATTTTGTTTGGTAATTTATTATGGGACATTTTTAACTTTTGATGACAGGAGAACCCCCCCCCCCTCACGCTGAGGGTTGAAAAATTTAAAATGCTTATAATGAGCGATCTGATTTTCGTAGCGCGGCCAAATTTTGTTTGATAATTTATTATGAGGCAGTGTTAATTTTTGGTGAGAGGAGACTCCCCCACCCCACCGTGAGGGTCGTAAAATTTAAAATGCTTATAACTTGCGATCTAATGTTCGTAGCGCGGCCAAATTTTGTTTGGTAATTTATTATGAGACAGTGTTAATTTTTGGTGACAGGAGTACCCCCACGGTGAGGGTCGAAAAATTTAAAAATGCTTATAACAAGCGGTCTACATTTTGTAGCGCGGCCATATTTTGTTTGGTAATTTATTATGAGACATTTTTAATTTTTGATGACAGGAGACCCCCCCCCCTCACGCTGAGGGTCGAAAAATTTAAAATGCTTATAACTCGCGATCTGATTTTCGTAGCGCGGCCAAATTTTGTTTGGTAATTTATTATGAGACAGTGTTAATTTTTGGTGACAGGGGACCCCCTCCCTCACGGTCAGGGTCGAAAAATTTAAAATGATTATAACTCGCGATCTAATTTTCGTATAGTGGCGAAATTTTGTTTGGTAATTTATTATAAAACAGTGTTACTTTTGGTGCCAGGAGATCCCCCATTTAGAGGGTCGAAAAATTTAAAATGCTTATAAATCGCGATCTAATTTTCGTAGTGCGGCAAAATTATGTTTGGGAATTTATTATGAGACAGAGTTAATTTTTGGTGACAGGAGACCGCCCCCCCTTCACGGTGAGGGTCGAAAAATTTAAAATGCTTATAACTCGCAATCTAATTTTCGTATAGCGGCCAAATTTTGTTTGGTAATTTATTATGAGACAGTGTTAGTTTTTGGTGACAGGAGACCCCCCACGGTATGGGTCGAAAATTTTAAAATGCTTATAACAAGCGGTCTAAATTTCGTAGCGCGGCCATATTTTGTTTGGTAATTTATTATGGGACATTTTTAATTTTTGATGACAGGAGAACCCCCCTCACGCTGAGGGTCGAAAAATTTAAAATGCTTATAAATCGCGATCTAATTTTCGTAGTGCGGCCAAATTTTGTTTGGTAATTTATTATGAGAGAGTGTTAATTTTTGGTGACAGGAGACCCCCCCATGGTGAGAGTCGTAATATTTAAAATGTTTATAACTCGCGATCAATTTTCGTAGCGCGGCCATATTTTGTCTGGTAATTTATTATGAGACAGTGTTAATTTTTGGTGACAGGAGATCCCCCATTGGGAGGGTCGAAAAACTTAAAATGCTTATAACAAGCGATCTAAATTTCGTAGCGCGGCCATATTTAGTCTGGTAATTTATTATGAGACAGTTTTAATTTTTGGTGACAGGAGACCCCCCCCCCTCACTGTAAGCGTCGAAAACTTTAAAATGCTTATAACTCGCGATCTAATTTTCGTAGCGCGGCCAATTTTTGTTTGGTAATATATTATGAGATAGTGTTTATTTTTGGTGACAGGAGTACCCCCACGGTGAGGGTCGAAAAATTTAAAATGCTTACAAGAAGCGGTCTAACTTTCGTAGCGCGGCCATATTTTGTTTGGTAATTTATTATGAGACAGTTTTAATTTTTGGTGACAGGAGATCCCCCCATGAGGAGGGTCGAAAAACTTAAAATGCTTATAACAAGCGGTCTAACTTTCTTAGCTCGGCCATATTTTGTTTGGTAGTTTATTATGAGACATTTTTAATTTTTGGTGACAGGAGCCCGGCCCCCCCACGGTGAGGGTCGAAAAATTTAAAATGCTTATATCTCGCGATCTAATTTTCGTAGCGCGGCCAAATTTTGTTTGGTAATTTATTATGAGACAGTGTTACTTTTGGTGACAGGTCCCCCCCCCCAGGTTGAGGGTAGAAAAATTAAAAATGTTTATAACTCGCGGTCTAACTTTTGTAGCGAGGCCATATTTTGTTTGGTAATTTATTATGAGCATGTGTTAATTTTTGGTGACAGGAGAACACCCCCCACGGTGAAGGTCGAAAAAATTAATATGCTTATAACTCGCGATCTAATGTTCGTAGAGCGGCCAAATTTTGGTTGGTAATTTATTATGTAACAGTGTTACTTTTAGTGACATGAGACCCCCCCCCCACGGTGAAGATTGAAAAAGTTAAAATGTTTATAACTCGCGATCTAATGCTCGTAGCGCGGCCAAATTTTGTTTGGTAATTTATTATGAGAGAGTGTTAATTTTTGGTGACAGGAGAACCCCAACCCCCCACGGTATGGGTCGAAAATTTTAAAATGCTTATAACAAGCGGTCTAAATTTCGTAGCGCGGCCATATTTTGTTTGGTAATTTATTATGGGACATTTTTAATTTTTGATGACAGGAGAACCCCCCTCACGCTGAGGGTCGAAAAATTTAAAATGCTTATAACTCGCGATCTAATTTTCGTAGTGCGGCCAAATTTTGTTTGGGAATTTATTATGAGAGAGTGTTAATTTTTGGTGACAGGCGACCTCCCCCTCACGGTGAGGGTCGAAAAATTTAAAATTCTTATAACTCGCGATCAATTTTCGTAGAACGGCCAAATTTTGTATGGTAAATTATTATGAGACAGTGTTAATTTTTGGTGACAGGAGATTCCCCATGAGGAGGATCGAAAAACTTAAAATGCTTATAACAAGCGGTCTAACTTTCTTAGCTCGGCCATATTTTCTTTGGTAGTTTATTATGAGACAGTTTTAATTTTTGGTGACAGGAGACCCCCCTCTCACGGTTAGGGTCGAAAAATTTTAAATGCTTATAACTCGCGATTTAATTTTCGTAGCGCGGACAAATTTTGTTTGGCAATTTATTATGAGACAGTGTTACTTTTGGTGACAGGTGACCGCCCCACGTTGAGGGACGAAAAATTTAAAATGCTTATAACTCGCGATCTAATGTTCGTAGCGCGGCCAAATTTTGTTTGGTAATTTATTATGAGAGAGTGTTAATTTTTGGTGACAGGAGAACCCCACCCCCCCAGGTTGAGGGTCGAAAAATTAAAAATGTTTATAACTCGCGGTCTAACTTTCTTAGCTCGGCCATATTTTGTTTGGTAATTTATTATGAGACAGTGTTAATTTTTGGTGACAGGAGACTCCCCCCCCTACAGTGAGGGTCGAAAAATTTAAAATGCTTATAACTCGCGATCTAATTTTCGTAGTGCGACCAAATTTTGTTTAGGAATTTATTATGAGACAGAGTTAATTTTTGTTGACAGGAGACCGCCCCCCCCTCACGGTGAGGGTCGAAAAATTTAAAATGCTTATAACTCGCAATCTAATTTTCGTATAGCGGCCAAATTTTGTTTGGTAATTTATTATGAGAGAGTGTTAATTTTTGCTGACAGGAGACCCCCCATGGTGAGGGTCGAAATATTTAAAATGTTTATAACACGCGATCAATTTTCGTAGCGCGGCCAAATTTTGTTTGGTAATTTATTATGAGACAGTGTTAATTTTTGGTGACAGGAGATCCCCCATTGGGAGGGTTGAAAAACTTAAAATGCTTATAACAAGCGATCTAACTTACGTAGAGCGGCCATATTTTTTTTGGTAATTTATTATGAGACAGTTTTGATTTTTGGTGACAGGAGACCCCCCCCCCTCACTGTAAGGGCCGAAAAATTTAAAATGCTTACAACTCGCGATCTAATTTTCGTAGAGCGGCCAATTTTTGTTTGGTAATATATTATGAGATAGTGTTAGTTTTTGGTGACAGCAGTACCTCCACGGTGAGGGTCGAAAAATGTAAAATGCTTAAAACAAGCGGTCTATCTTTCGTAGCGCGGCCATATTTTGTTTGGTAATTTATTATGAGACAGTTTTAATTTTTGGTGACAGACGACCCCCCCTCACCGTGAGGGTCGAAAAATTTAAAATGCTTATAAATCGCGATCTAATTTTCGAAGCGCGGCCAAATTTTGTTTGATGATTAACCATGAGACAGTGTTAATTTTTGGTGACAGGAGACCCCCCACGGTGAGGGTCGAAAAAGTTAAAATGTTTATAACTCGCGATCTACTTTTTGTATCGCGGCCAAATTTTGTTTGGTAATTTATATTAGAGAGTGTTATTTTTTGGTGACAGGAGACCCCCACGGTGAGGGTTGAAATATTTAAAATGCTTATAACTCGCGATCAATTTTCGTAGAACGGCCAAATTTTGTATGGTAAATTATTATGATACACCTTTAATTTTTGGTGACAGGAGATCCCCCATGAGGAGGGACGAAAAATTTAAAATGCTTATAACAAGCGGTCTAACTTTCTTAGCGCGGCCATATTTTGTTTGGTAATTTATTATGAGACAGTTTTAATTTTTGGTGACAGGAGACCCCCCCCCTCACGGTTAGGGTCGAAAAATTTAAAATGCTGATATCTCGCGATCTAATTTTCTTAGCGCGGCCAAATTTTGTTTGGTAATTTATTATGAGACAGTGTTACTTTTGGTGACAGGTGACCCCCCCCCCAGGTTGAGGGTCGAAAAATTTAAAATGCTTTTAACTCGCGGTCTAACTTTTGTAGCGAGGCCATATTTTGTTTGGTAATTAATTATGAGCAAGTGTTAATTTTTGGTGACAGGAGAACCCCCCGCAGGGTGAAGGTCGAAAAAATTAAAATGCTTATAACTCGCGATCTAATGTTCGTAGCGCGGCCAAATTTTGTTTGATGATTTATCATGAGACAGTGTTAATTTTTGGTGACAGGAGACCCCCCCACGGTGAGGGTCGAAATATTTAAAATGTTTATAACTCGCGATCAATTTTCGTAGCGCGGCCATATTTTGTCTGGTAATTTATTATGAGACAGTGTTAATTTTTGGTGACAGGAGACCCCCCCCCTCACTGTAAGCGTCGAAAACTTTAAAATGCTTATAACTCGCGATCTGATTTTCGTAGCGCGGCCAAATTTTGTTTGGTAATTTATTCTGAGACAGTGTTACTTTTGGTGACAGGTGACCCCCCCCCCCAGGTTGAGGGTCGAAAAATTTAAAATGCTTATAACTCGCGGTCTAACTTTTGTAGCGAGGCGATATTTTGTTTGGTAATTAATTATGAGCAAGTGTTAATTTTTGGAGACAGGAGATCCCCACGGTGAGGGTCGAAAAATTTTAAAATGCTTATAACAAGCGGTCTAAATTTCGTAGCGAGGCCATATTTTGTTTGGTAATTTATTATGAGACATTTTTAATTTTTGTTGACAGGAGACCCCCCCCTCACGCTAAGGGTCGAAAAATTTAAAATGCTTATAACTCGCGATCTGATTTTCGTAGCGCGGCCAAATTTTGTTTGGTAATTTATTATGAGACAGTGTTAATTTTTGGTGACAGGGACCCCCCCCTCACGGTCAGGGTCGAAAAATTTAAAATGATTATAACTCGCGATCTAATTTTCGTTGTGCGGCCAAATTTTGTTTGGTAATTTAATATGTAACAGTGTTACATTTAGTGACAGGAGACCCCCCCACGGTGAAGATTGAAAAAGTTAAAATGTTTATAACTCGCGATCTAATGTTCGTAGCGCGGCCAAATTTTGTTTGGTAATTTATTATGAGACAGTGTTAATTTTTGGTGAAAGGAGATCCCCCATGAGGAGGGTCGAAAAATTTAAAATGTTTATATCTCGCGATCTAATTTTCGTAGCGCGGCCAAATTTTGTTTGGTAATTTATTCTGAGACAGTGCTAATTTTTGGTGAGAGGAGAACCCCCCCCCCACGGTGAGGGTCGAAAAATTTAAAATGATTATAACAACCGGTCTAAATTTCGTAGCGCGCCCATATTTTGTTTGGTAATTTATTCTGAGACAGTGTTACTTTTGGTGACAGGTGACCCCCCCCCAGGTTGAGGGTCGAAAAATTTAAAATGCTTATAACTCGCGGTCTAACTTTTGTAGCGAGGCGATATTTTGTTTGGTAATTAATTATGAGCAAGTGTTAATTTTTGGTGACAGGAGATCCCCCACGGTGAGGGTCGAAAAATTTTAAAATGCTTATAACAAGCGGTCTAAATTTCGTAGCGAGGCCATATTTTGTTTGGTAATTTATTATGAGACAGTTTTAATTTTTGGTGACAGGAGACCCCCCACCTCACTGTAAGGGTCGAAAAATTTAAAATGCTTATAACTCGCGATCTAATTTTCGTAGCACGGCCAATTTTTGTTTGGTAATATATTATGAGATAGTGTTAATTTTTGGTGACAGGCGACCCCCCCTCACGGTGAGGGTCGAAAAATTAAAAATGCTTATAACTCGCGATCTAATTTTCGTAGCGCGTCCAAATTTTGTTTGATGATTTATCATGAGACAGTGTTAATTTTTGGTGACAGGAGATCCCCCATGAGGAGGGTCGAAAAATTTAAAATGTTTATATCTCGCGATCTAATTTTCGTAGCGCGGCCAAATTTTGTTTGGTAATTTATTCTGAGACAGTGTTACTTTTGGTGACAGGTGACCCCCCCCAGGTTGAGTGTCGAAAAATTTAAAATGCTTATAACTCGCGGTCTAACTTTTGTAGCGAGGCGATATTTTGTTTGGTAATTAATTATGAGCAAGTGTTAATTTTTGGTGACAGGAGATCCCCCACGGTGAGGGTCGAAAAATTTTAAAATGCTTATAACAAGCGGTCTAAATTTCGTCGCACGGCCATATTTTGTTTGGTAATTTATTATGAGACATTTTTAATTTTTGTTGACAGGAGACCCCCCCCCCTCACGCTAAGGGTCGAAAAATTTAAAATGCTTATAACTCGCGATCTGATTTTCGTAGCGCGGCCAAATTTTGTTTGGTAATTTATTATTAGACAGTGTTAATTTTTGGTGACAGGGAACCCCCCCCCCTCACGGTCATTGTCGAAAAATTTAAAATGATTATAACTCGCGATCTAATTTTCGTAGCGCGACCAATTTTGTTTGGTAATTTATTATAAGACAGTGTTACTTTTGGTGCCAGGAGATCCCCCGTGGTGAGGGTCGAAAAATTTAAAATGCTTATAAATCGCGATCTAATTTTCGTAGTGCGGCCAAATTTTGTTTGGCAATTTAATATGTAACAGTGTTACATTTAGTGACAGGAGACCCCCCCGCCACGGTGAAGATTGAAAAAGTTAAAATGTTTATAACTCGCGATCTAATGTTCGTAGCGCGGCCAAATTTTGTTTGGTAATTTATTATGAGACAGTGTTAATTTTTGGTGACAGGAGAACCCCCCCACGGTGAGGGTCGAAAAATTTTAAAATGCTTATAGCAAGCTGTCTAACTTTTGTAGCGCGGCCATATTTTGTTTGGTAATTTATTATGAGACAGTTTTAATTTTTGGTGACAGGAGAACCCCCCCCCCCACGGTCAGGGTCGAAAAATTTAAAATGATTATAACTCGCGATCTAATTTTCGTATAGCGGCGAAATTTTGTTTGGTAATTTATTATAAGACAGTGTTACTTTTGGTGCCAGGAGATCCCCCATTTAGAGGGTCGAAAAATTTAAAATGCTTATAAATCGCGATCTAATTTTCGTAGTGCGGCAAAATTTTGTTTGGGAATTTATTATTAGACAGAGTTAATTTTTGGTGACAGGAGACCGCCCCCCCTCACGGTGAGGGTCGAAAAATTTAAAATGCTTATAACTCGCAATCTAATTTTCGTATAGCGGCCAAATTTTGTTTGGTAATTTATTATGAGACAGTGTTAATTTTTGGTGACAGGAGACCCCCCTCACTGTAAGGGTCGAAAAATTTAAAATGCTTATAACTCGCGATCTAATTTTCGTAGCGCGGCCAATTTTTGTTTGGTAATATATTATGAGACAGTGTTAATTTTTGGTGACAGGAGACCCCCCCACGGTGAGGGTCGAAAAATTTAAAATGCTTAAAACAAGCGGTCTAACTTTCGTAGCGCGGCCATATTTTGTTTGGTAATTTATTATGAGACAGTTTTAATTTTTGGTGACAGGCGACCCCCCTCAAAGTGAGGGTCGAAAAATTAAAAATGCTTATAACTCGCGATCTAATTTTCGTAGAGCGTCCAAATTTTGTTTGATGATTTATCATGAGACAGTGTTAATTTTTGGTGACAGGAGACCCCTCCCACGGTGAGGGTCGAAAAATTTAAAATGTTTATAACTCGCGATCTACTTTTTGTATCGCGGCCAAATTTTGTATGGTAAATTATTATGAGACAGTGTTAATTTTTGGCGACAGGAGATCCCCCATGAGGAAGGTCGAAAAATTTAAAATGCTTATATCTCGCGATCTAATTTTCGTAGCGCGGCCAAATTTTGTTTGGTAATTTATTCTGAGACAGTGTTACTTTTGTTGACAGGTGACCCCCCCAGGTTGAGGGTCGAAAAATTTAAAATGCTTATAACTCGCGGTCTAACTTTTGTAGCGAGGCGATATTTTGTTTGGTAATTAATTATGAGCAAGTGTTAATTTTTGGTGACAGGAGATCCCCCACGGTGAGGGTCGAACAATTTTAAAATGCTTATAACAAGCGGTCTAAATTTCGTAGCGAGGCCATATTTTGTTTGGTAATTTATTATGATACATTTTTAATTTTTGTTGACAGGAGACCCCCCCCCTCACGCTAAGGGTCGAAAAATTTAAAATGCTTATAACTCGCGATCTGATTTTCGTAGCGCGGCCAAATTTTGTTTGGTAATTTATTATGAGACAGTGTTAATTTTTGGTGACAGGGACCCCCCCTCACGGTCAGGGTCGAAAAATTTAAAATGATTATAACTCGCGATCTAATTTTCGTAGTGCGGCCAAATTTTGTTTGGTAATTTAATATGTAACAATGTTACATTTAGTGACAGGAGACCCCCCCCACGGTGAAGATTGAAAAAGTTAAAATGTTTATAACTCGCGATCTAATGTTCGTAGCGCGGCCAAATTTTGTTTGGTAATTTATTATGAGACAGTGTTAATTTTTGGTGAAAGGAGATCCCCCATGAGGAGGGTCGAAAAATTTAAAATGTTTTTATCTCGCGATCTAATTTTCGTAGCGCGGCCAAATTTTGTTTGATAATTTATTATGAGGCAGTGTTAATTTTTGGTGACAGGAGACTCCCCCCCCACCGTGAGGGTCGTAAAATTTAAAATGCTTATAACTTGCGATCTAATGTTCGTAGCGCGGCCAAATTTTGTTTGGTAATTTATTATGAGACAGTGTTAATTTTTGGTGACAGGAGTACCCCCACGGTGAGGGTCGAAAAATTTAAAAATGCTTATAACAAGCGGTCTAAATTTCGTAGCGCGGCCATATTTTGTTTGGTAATTTATTATGAGACATTTTTAATTTTTGTTGACAGGAGACCCCCCCCCTCACGCTAAGGGTCGAAAAATTTAAAATGCTTATAACTCGCGATCTAATTTTCGTAGCGCGGCCAAATTTTGTTTGGTAATTTATTATTAGACAGTGTTAATTTTTGGTGACAGGGACCCCTCCCCTCACGGTCAGGGTCGAAAAATTTAAAATGATTATAACTCGCGATCTAATTTTCGTAGCGCGACCAATTTTGTTTGGTAATTTATTATAAGACAGTGTTACTTTTGGTGCCAGGAGATCCCCCGTGGTGAGGGTCGAAAAATTTAAAATGCTTATAAATCGCGATCTAATTTTCGTAGTGCGGCCAAATTTTGTTTGGTAATTTAATATGTAACAGTGTTACATTTAGTGAGAGGAGACCCCCCCGCCACGGTGAAGATTGAAAAAGTTAAAATGTTTATAACTCGCGATCTAATGTTCGTAGCGCGGCCAAATTTTGTTTGATAATTTATTATGAGACAGTGTTAATTTTTGGTGACAGGAGTACCCCCACGGTGAGGGTCGAAAAATTTAAAAATGCTTATAACAAGCGGTCTAAATTTCGTAGCGCGGCCATATTTTGTTTGGTAATTTATTATGAGACATTTTTAATTTTTGATGACAGGAGACCCCCCCCTCACGCTGAGGGTCGAAAAATTTAAAATGCTTATAACTCGCGATCTAATTTTCGTAGCGCGGCCAATTTTTGTTTGGTAATATATTATGAGATAGTGTTAATTTTTGGTGACAGGCGACCCCCCCTCACGGTGAGGGTCGAAAAATTAAAAATGCTTATAACTCGCGATCTAATTTTCGTAGCGCGTCCAAATTTTGTTTGATGATTTATCATGAGACAGTGTTAATTTTTGGTGACAGGAGACCCCCCCCCCCACGGTGAGGGTCGAAAAATTTAAAATGTTTATAACTCGCGATCTAACTTTTGTAGCGAGGCGATATTTTGTTTGGTAATTAATTATGAACAAGTGTTAATTTTTGGTGACAGGAGATCCCCCACGGTGAGGGTCGAAAAATTTTAAAATGCTTATAACAAGCGGTCTAAACTTCGTAGCACGGCCATATTTTGTTTGGTAATTTATTATGAGACATTTTTAATTTTTGTTGACAGGAGACCCCCCCCCTCACGCTAAGGGTCGAAAAATTTAAAATGCTTATAACTCGCGATCTGATTTTCGTAGCGCGGCCAAATTTTGTTTGGTAATTTATTATTAGACAGTGTTAATTTTTGGTGACAGGGACCCCTCCCCTCACGGTCAGGGTCGAAAAATTTAAAATGATTATAACTCGCGATCTAATTTTCGTAGCGCGACCAATTTTGTTTGGTAATTTATTATAAGACAGTGTTACTTTTGGTGCCAGGAGATCCCCCGTGGTGAGGGTCGAAAAATTTAAAATGCTTATAAATCGCGATCTAATTTTCGTAGTGCGGCCAAATTTTGTTTGGTAATTTAATATGTAACAGTGTTACATTTAGTGAGAGGAGGCCCCCCCGCCACGGTGAAGATTGAAAAAGTTAAAATGTTTATAACTCGCGATCTAATGTTCGTAGCGCGGCCAAATTTTGTTTGATAATTTATTATGAGACAGTGTTAATTTTTGGTGACAGGAGTACCCCCACGGTGAGGGTCGAAAAATTTAAAAATGCTTATAACAAGCGGTCTAAATTTCGTAGCGCGGCCATATTTTGTTTGGTAATTTATTATGAGACATTTTTAATTTTTGATGACAGGAGACCCACCCCTCACGGTCAGGGTCGAAAAATTTAAAATGATTATAACTCGCGATCTAATTTTCGTATAGCGGCGAAATTTTGTTTGGTAATTTATTATAAGACAGTGTTACTTTTGGTGCCAGGAGATCCCCCATTTAGAGCGTCGAAAAATTTAAAATGCTTATAAATCGCGATCTAATTTTCGTAGTGCGGCAAAATTTTGTTTGGGAATTTATTATGAGACAGAGTTAATTTTTGGTGACAGGAGACCGCCCCCCCTCACGGTCAGGGTCGAAAAATTTAAAATGATTATAACTCGCGATCTAATTTTCGTATAGCGGCGAAATTTTGTTTGGTAATTTATTATAAGACAGTGTTATTTTTGGTGCTAGGAGATCCCCCATTTAGAGCGTCGAAAAATTTAAAATGCTTATAAATCGCGATATAATTTTCGTAGTGCGGCAAAATTTTGTTTGGGAATTTATTATGAGACAGAGTTAATTTTTGGTGACAGGAGACCGCCCCCCCTCACGGTGAGGGTCGAAATATTTAAAATGTTTATAACTCGCGATCAATTTTCGTAGCGCGGCCAATTTTTGTTTGGTAATATATTATGAGATAGTGTTAATTTTTGGTGACAGGAGTACCCCCACGGTGAGGGTCGAAAAATTTAAAATGCTTAAAACAAGCGGTCTAGCTTTCGTAGCGCGGCCATATTTTGTTTGGTAATTTATTATGAGACAGTTTTAATTTTTGGTGACAGGAGACCCCCCCACGGTGAGGGTCGAAAAATTAAAAATGTTTATAACTCGCGATCTACTTTTTGTATCGCGGCCAAATTTTGTATGGTAAATTATTATGAGACAGTGTTAATTTTTGGTGAAAGGAGATCCCCCATGAGGAGGGTCGAAAAATTTAAAATGCTTATATCTCGCGATCTAATTTTCGTAGCGCGGCCAAATTTTGTTTGGTAATTTATTCTGAGACAGTGTTACTTTAGGTGACAGGTGACCCCCCCCCAGGTTGAGGGTCGAAAAATTTAAAATGCTTATAACTCGCGGTCTAACTTTTGTAGTGAGGCGATATTTTGTTTGGTAATTAATTATGAGCAAGTCTTAATTTTTGGTGACACGAGATCCCCCACGGTGAGGGTCGAAAAATTTTAAAATGCTTATAACAAGCGGTCTAAATTTCGTAGCGCGGCCATATTTTGTTTGGTAATTTATTATGAGACATTTTTAATTTTTGATGACAGGAGACCCCCCACGGTGAGGGTTGAAATATTTAAAATGCTTATAACTCGCGATCAATTTTCGTAGAACGGCCAAATTTTGTATGGTAAATTATTATGATACACCTTTAATTTTTGGTGACAGGAGATCCCCCATGAGGAGGGACGAAAAATTTAAAATGCTTATAACAAGCGGTCTAAATTTCTTAGCGCGGCCATATTTTGTTTGGTAATTTATTATGAGACAGTTTTAATTTTTGGTGACAGGAGACCCCCCCCCCTCACGGTTAGGGTCGAAAAATTTAAAATGCCTATAACAAGCGGTCTAAATTTCGTAGCGCGGCCATATTTTGTTTGGTAATTTATTATGAGACATTTTTAATTTTTGTTGACAGGAGACCCCCCCCCCTCACGCTAAGGGTCGAAAAAATTAAAATGCTTATAACTCGCGATCTAATGTTCGTAGCGCGGCCAAATTTTGTTTGATGATTTATCATGAGACAGTGTTAATTTTTGGTGACAGGAGACCCCCCCACGGTGAGGGTCGAAATATTTAAAATGTTTATAACTCGCGATCAATTTTCGTAGCGCGGCCATATTTTGTCTGGTAATTTATTATGAGACAGTGTTAATTTTTGGTGACAGGAGACCCCCCCCCTCACTGTAAGCGTCGAAAACTTTAAAATGCTTATAACTCGCGATCTGATTTTCGTAGCGCGGCCAAATTTTGTTTGGTAATTTATTCTGAGACAGTGTTACTTTTGGTGACAGGTGACCCCCCCCCCAGGTTGAGGGTCGAAAAATTTAAAATGCTTATAACTCGCGGTCTAACTTTTGTAGCGCGGCCAAATTTTGTTTGATGATTTATCATGAGACAGTGTTAATTTTTGGTGACAGGAGACCCCCCCACGGTGAGGGTCGAAATATTTAAAATGTTTATAACTCGCGATCAATTTTCGTAGCGAGGCCATATTTTGTTTGGTAATTTATTATGAGACATTTTTAATTTTTGTTGACAGGAGACCCCCCCCTCACGCTAAGGGTCAAAAAATTTAAAATGCTTATAACTCGCGATCTGATTTTCGTAGCGCGGCCAAATTTTGTTTGGTAATTTATTATGAGACAGTGTTAATTTTTGGTGACAGGGACCCCCCCTCACGGTCAGGGTCGAAAAATTTAAAATGATTATAACTCGCGATCTAATTTTCGTTGTGCGGCCAAATTTTGTTTGGTAATTTAATATGTAACAGTGTTACATTTAGTGACAGGAGACCCCCCCACGGTGAAGATTGAAAAAGTTAAAATGTTTATAACTCGCGATCTAATGTTCGTAGCGCGGCCAAATTTTGTTTGGTAATTTATTATGAGACAGTGTTAATTTTTGGTGAAAGGAGATCCCCCATGAGGAGGGTCGAAAAATTTAAAATGTTTATATCTCGCGATCTAATTTTCGTAGCGCGGCCAAATTTTGTTTGGTAATTTATTCTGAGACAGTGCTAATTTTTGGTGAGAGGAGAACCCCCCCCCCACGGTGAGGGTCGAAAAATTTAAAATGATTATAACAACCGGTCTAAATTTCGTAGCGCGCCCATATTTTGTTTGGTAATTTATTCTGAGACAGTGTTACTTTTGGTGACAGGTGACCCCCCCCCAGGTTGAGGGTCGAAAAATTTAAAATGCTTATAACTCGCGGTCTAACTTTTGTAGCGAGGCGATATTTTGTTTGGTAATTAATTATGAGCAAGTGTTAATTTTTGGTGACAGGAGATCCCCCACGGTGAGGGTCGAAAAATTTTAAAATGCTTATAACAAGCGGTCTAAATTTCGTAGCGAGGCCATATTTTGTTTGGTAATTTATTATGAGACAGTTTTAATTTTTGGTGACAGGAGACCCCCCACCTCACTGTAAGGGTCGAAAAATTTAAAATGCTTATAACTCGCGATCTAATTTTCGTAGCACGGCCAATTTTTGTTTGGTAATATATTATGAGATAGTGTTAATTTTTGGTGACAGGCGACCCCCCCTCACGGTGAGGGTCGAAAAATTAAAAATGCTTATAACTCGCGATCTAATTTTCGTAGCGCGTCCAAATTTTGTTTGATGATTTATCATGAGACAGTGTTAATTTTTGGTGACAGGAGATCCCCCATGAGGAGGGTCGAAAAATTTAAAATGTTTATATCTCGCGATCTAATTTTCGTAGCGCGGCCAAATTTTGTTTGGTAATTTATTCTGAGACAGTGTTACTTTTGGTGACAGGTGACCCCCCCCAGGTTGAGTGTCGAAAAATTTAAAATGCTTATAACTCGCGGTCTAACTTTTGTAGCGAGGCGATATTTTGTTTGGTAATTAATTATGAGCAAGTGTTAATTTTTGGTGACAGGAGATCCCCCACGGTGAGGGTCGAAAAATTTTAAAATGCTTATAACAAGCGGTCTAAATTTCGTCGCACGGCCATATTTTGTTTGGTAATTTATTATGAGACATTTTTAATTTTTGTTGACAGGAGACCCCCCCCCCTCACGCTAAGGGTCGAAAAATTTAAAATGCTTATAACTCGCGATCTAATGTTCGTAGCGCGGCGAAATTTTGTTTGGTAATTTATTATGAGACAGTGTTAATTTTTGGTGACAGGAGACCCCCCCCACGGTGAGGGTCGAAAAATTTTAAAATGCTTATAGCAAGCTGTCTAACTTTTGTAGCGCGGCCATATTTTGTTTGGTAATTTATTATGAGACAGTTTTAATTTTTGGTGACAGGAGAACCCCCCCCCCCCACGGTCAGGGTCGAAAAATTTAAAATGATTATAACTCGCGATCTAATTTTCGTATAGCGGCGAAATTTTGTTTGGTAATTTATTATAAGACAGTGTTACTTTTGGTGCCAGGAGATCCCCCATTTAGAGGGTCGAAAAATTTAAAATGCTTATAAATCGCGATCTAATTTTCGTAGTGCGGCAAAATTTTGTTTGGGAATTTATTATTAGACAGAGTTAATTTTTGGTGACAGGAGACCGCCCCCCCTCACGGTGAGGGTCGAAAAATTTAAAATGCTTATAACTCGCAATCTAATTTTCGTATAGCGGCCAAATTTTGTTTGGTAATTTATTATGAGACAGTGTTAATTTTTGGTGACAGGAGACCCCCCTCACTGTAAGGGTCGAAAAATTTAAAATGCTTATAACTCGCGATCTAATTTTCGTAGCGCGGCCAATTTTTGTTTGGTAATATATTATGAGACAGTGTTAATTTTTCGTGACAGGAGACCCCCCCACGGTGAGGGTCGAAAAATTTAAAATGCTTAAAACAAGCGGTCTAACTTTCGTAGCGCGGCCATATTTTGTTTGGTAATTTATTATGAGACAGTTTTAATTTTTGGTGACAGGCGACCCCCCTCAAAGTGAGGGTCGAAAAATTAAAAATGCTTATAACTCGCGATCTAATTTTCGTAGAGCGTCCAAATTTTGTTTGATGATTTATCATGAGACAGTGTTAATTTTTGGTGACAGGAGACCCCTCCCACGGTGAGGGTCGAAAAATTTAAAATGTTTATAACTCGCGATCTACTTTTTGTATCGCGGCCAAATTTTGTATGGTAAATTATTATGAGACAGTGTTAATTTTTGGCGACAGGAGATCCCCCATGAGGAAGGTCGAAAAATTTAAAATGCTTATATCTCGCGATCTAATTTTCGTAGCGCGGCCAAATTTTGTTTGGTAATTTATTCTGAGACAGTGTTACTTTTGTTGACAGGTGACCCCCCCAGGTTGAGGGTCGAAAAATTTAAAATGCTTATAACTCGCGGTCTAACTTTTGTAGCGAGGCGATATTTTGTTTGGTAATTAATTATGAGCAAGTGTTAATTTTTGGTGACAGGAGATCCCCCACGGTGAGGGTCGAACAATTTTAAAATGCTTATAACAAGCGGTCTAAATTTCGTAGCGAGGCCATATTTTGTTTGGTAATTTATTATGATACATTTTTAATTTTTGTTGACAGGAGACCCCCCCCCCCCCTCACGCTAAGGGTCGAAAAATTTAAAATGCTTATAACTCGCGATCTGATTTTCGTAGCGCGGCCAAATTTTGTTTGGTAATTTATTATGAGACAGTGTTAATTTTTGGTGACAGGGACCCCCCCTCACGGTCAGGGTCGAAAAATTTAAAATGATTATAACTCGCGATCTAATTTTCGTAGTGCGGCCAAATTTTGTTTGGTAATTTAATATGTAACAATGTTACATTTAGTGACAGGAGACCCCCCCCACGGTGAAGATTGAAAAAGTTAAAATGTTTATAACTCGCGATCTAATGTTCGTAGCGCGGCCAAATTTTGTTTGGTAATTTATTATGAGACAGTGTTAATTTTTGGTGAAAGGAGATCCCCCATGAGGAGGGTCGAAAAATTTAAAATGTTTTTATCTCGCGATCTAATTTTCGTAGCGCGGCCAAATTTTGTTTGGTAATTTATTCTGAGACAGTGCTAATTTTTGGTGACAGGAGAACCCCCCCCCACGGTGAGGGTCGAAAAATTTTAAAATGCTTATAGCAAGCTGTCTAACTTTCGTAGCGCGGCCATATTTTGTGTGGTAATTTATTATGAGACAGTTTTAATTTTTGGTGACAGGAGACCCCCCCCCTCACGCTAAGGGTCGAAAAATTTAAAATGCTTATAACTCGCGATCTGATTTTCGTAGCGCGGCCAAATTTTGTTTGGTAATTTATTATTAGACAGTGTTAATTTTTGGTGACAGGGACCCCCCCCCTCACGGTCAGGGTCGAAAAATTTAAAATGATTATAACTCGCGATCTAATTTTCGTAGCGCGACCAATTTTGTTTGGTAATTTATTATAAGACAGTGTTACTTTTGGTGCCAGGAGATCCCCCGTGGTGAGGGTCGAAAAATTTAAAATGCTTATAAATCGCGATCTAATTTTCGTAGTGCGGCCAAATTTTGTTTGGTAATTTAATATGTAACAGTGTTACATTTAGTGACAGGAGACCCCCCCGCCACGGTGAAGATTGAAAAAGTTAAAATGTTTATAACTCGCGATCTAATGTTCGTAGCGCGGCCAAATTTTGTTTGATAATTTATTATGAGGCAGTGTTAATTTTTGGTGACAGGAGACTCCCCCCCCACCGTGAGGGTCGTAAAATTTAAAATGCTTATAACTTGCGATCTAATGTTCGTAGCGCGGCCAAATTTTGTTTGGTAATTTATTATGAGACAGTGTTAATTTTTGGTGACAGGAGTACCCCCACGGTGAAGGTCGAAAAATTTAAAAATGCTTATAACAAGCGGTCTAAATTTCGTAGCGCGGCCATATTTTGTTTGGTAATTTATTATGAGACATTTTTAATTTTTGTTGACAGGAGACCCCCCCCCTCACGCTAAGGGTCGAAAAATTTAAAATGCTTATAACTCGCGATCTAATTTTCGTAGCGCGGCCAAATTTTGTTTGGTAATTTATTATTAGACAGTGTTAATTTTTGGTGACAGGGACCCCTCCCCTCACGGTCAGGGTCGAAAAATTTAAAATGATTATAACTCGCGATCTAATTTTCGTAGCGCGACCAATTTTGTTTGGTAATTTATTATAAGACAGTGTTACTTTTGGTGCCAGGAGATCCCCCGTGGTGAGGGTCGAAAAATTTAAAATGCTTATAAATCGCGATCTAATTTTCGTAGTGCGGCCAAATTTTGTTTGGTAATTTAATATGTAACAGTGTTACATTTAGTGAGAGGAGACCCCCCCGCCACGGTGAAGATTGAAAAAGTTAAAATGTTTATAACTCGCGATCTAATGTTCGTAGCGCGGCCAAATTTTGTTTGATAATTTATTATGAGACAGTGTTAATTTTTGGTGACAGGAGTACCCCCACGGTGAGGGTCGAAAAATTTAAAAATGCTTATAACAAGCGGTCTAAATTTCGTAGCGCGGCCATATTTTGTTTGGTAATTTATTATGAGACATTTTTAATTTTTGATGACAGGAGACCCCGCCCTCACGCTGAGGGTCGAAAAATTTAAAATGCTTATAACTCGCGATCTAATTTTCGTAGCGCGGCCAATTTTTGTTTGGTAATATATTATGAGATAGTGTTAATTTTTGGTGACAGGCGACCCCCCCTCACGGTGAGGGTCGAAAAATTAAAAATGCTTATAACTCGCGATCTAATTTTCGTAGCGCGTCCAAATTTTGTTTGATGATTTATCATGAGACAGTGTTAATTTTTGGTGACAGGAGACCCCCCCCCACGGTGAGGGTCGAAAAATTTAAAATGTTTATAACTCGCGATCTAACTTTTGTAGCGAGGCGATATTTTGTTTGGTAATTAATTATGAACAAGTGTTAATTTTTGGTGACAGGAGATCCCCCACGGTGAGGGTCGAAAAATTTTAAAATGCTTATAACAAGCGGTCTAAACTTCGTAGCACGGCCATATTTTGTTTGGTAATTTATTATGAGACATTTTTAATTTTTGTTGACAGGAGACCCACCCCTCACGGTCAGGGTCGAAAAATTTAAAATGATTATAACTCGCGATCTAATTTTCGTATAGCGGCGAAATTTTGTTTGGTAATTTATTATAAGACAGTGTTACTTTTGGTGCCAGGAGATCCCCCATTTAGAGCGTCGAAAAATTTAAAATGCTTATAAATCGCGATCTAATTTTCGTAGTGCGGCAAAATTTTGTTTGGGAATTTATTATGAGACAGAGTTAATTTTTGGTGACAGGAGACCGCCCCCCCTCACGGTCAGGGTCGAAAAATTTAAAATGATTATAACTCGCGATCTAATTTTCGTATAGCGGCGAAATTTTGTTTGGTAATTTATTATAAGACAGTGTTACTTTTGGTGCCAGGAGATCCCCCATTTAGAGCGTCGAAAAATTTAAAATGCTTATAAATCGCGATCTAATTTTCGTAGTGCGGCAAAATTTTGTTTGGGAATTTATTATGAGACAGAGTTAATTTTTGGTGACAGGAGACCGCCCCCCCTCACGGTCAGGGTCGAAAAATTTAAAATGATTATAACTCGCGATCTAATTTTCGTATAGCGGCGAAATTTTGTTTGGTAATTTATTATAAGACAGTGTTACTTTTGGTGCTAGGAGATCCCCCATTTAGAGCGTCGAAAAATTTAAAATGCTTATAAATCGCGATATAATTTTCGTAGTGCGGCAAAATTTTGTTTGGGAATTTATTATGAGACAGAGTTAATTTTTGGTGACAGGAGACCGCCCCCCCTCACGGTGAGGGTCGAAATATTTAAAATGTTTATAACTCGCGATCAATTTTCGTAGCGCGGCCAATTTTTGTTTGGTAATATATTATGAGATAGTGTTAATTTTTGGTGACAGGAGTACCCCCACGGTGAGGGTCGAAAAATTTAAAATGCTTAAAACAAGCGGTCTAGCTTTCGTAGCGCGGCCATATTTTGTTTGGTAATTTATTATGAGACAGTTTTAATTTTTGGTGACAGGAGACCCCCCCACGGTGAGGGTCGAAAAATTAAAAATGCTTATAACTCGCGATCTAATTTTCGTAGCGCGTCCAAATTTTGTTTGATGATTTATCATGAGACAGTGTTAATTTTTGGTGACAGGAGACCCCCCCCACGGTGAGGTTCGAAAAATTTAAAATGTTTATAACTCGCGATCTACTTTTTGTATCGCGGCCAAATTTTGTATGGTAAATTATTATGAGACAGTGTTAATTTTTGGTGAAAGGAGATCCCCCATGAGGAGGGTCGAAAAATTTAAAATGCTTATATCTCGCGATCTAATTTTCGTAGCGCGGCCAAATTTTGTTTGGTAATTTATTCTGAGACAGTGTTACTTTAGGTGACAGGTGACCCCCCCCCCAGGTTGAGGGTCGAAAAATTTAAAATGCTTATAACTCGCGGTCTAACTTTTGTAGTGAGGCGATATTTTGTTTGGTAATTAATTATGAGCAATTCTTAATTTTTGGTGACACGAGATCCCCCACGGTGAGGGTCGAAAAATTTTAAAATGCTTATAACAAGCGGTCTAAATTTCGTAGCGCGGCCATATTTTGTTTGGTAATTTATTATGAGACATTTTTAATTTTTGATGACAGGAGACCCCCCACGGTGAGGGTCGAAAAATTTAAAATGCTTATAACTCGCGATCTGATTTTCGTATCTCGGCCAAATTTTGTTTGGTAATTTATTATGAGACAGTGTTAATTTTTGGTGACAGGGGACCACCCCCTCACGGTCAGGGTCGAAAAATTTAAAATGATTATAACTCGCGATCAAATTTTCGTATAGCGGCCAAATTTTGTATGGTAAATTATTATGAGACAGTGATAATTTTTGGTGACAGGAGATTCCCCATGAGGAGGATTGAAAAACTTAAAATGCTTATAACAAGCGGTCTAACTTTCTTAGCTCGGCCATATTTTCTTTGGTAGTTTATTATGAGACAGTTTTAATTTTTGGTGACAGGAGACCCCCCTCTCACGGTTAGGGTCGAAAAATTTAAAATGCCTATAACAAGCGGTCTAACTTTAGTAGCGCGGCTATATTTTGTTTGGTAATTTATTATGAGACAGTTTTAATTTTTGGTGACAGGCGACCCGCCCCCCCACGGTGAGGGTCGAAAAATTTAAAATGCTTATATCTCGCGATCTAATTTTCGTAGCGCGGCCAAATTTTGTTTGGTAATTTATTATGAGACAGTGTTACTTTTGGTGACAGGTGCCCCCCCCAGGTTGAGGGTCGAAAAATTAAAAATGTTTATAACTCGCGGTCTAACTTTCTTAGCTCGGCCATATTTTGTTTGGTAATTTATTATGAGACAGTGTTAATTTTTGGTGACAGGAGACTCCCCCCCCCTCACGGTGAGGGTCGAAAAATTTAAAATGCTTATAACTCGCAATCTAATTTTCGTATAGCGGCCAAATTTTGTTTGGTAATTTATTATGAGAGAGTGTTAATTTTTGCTGACAGGAGACCCCCCATCGTGAGGGTCGAAATATTTAAAATGTTTATAACACGCGATCAATTTTCGTAGCGCGGCCAAATTTTGTTTGGTAATTTATTATGAGACAGTGTTAATTTTTGGTGACAGGAGATCCCCCATTGGGAGGGTTGAAAAACTTAAAATGCTTATAACAAGCGATCTAACTTACGTAGAGCGGCCATATTTTTTTTGGTAATTTATTATGAGACAGTTTTAATTTTTGGTGACAGGAGACCCCCCCCCTCACTGTAAGGGCCGAAAAATTTAAAATGCTTACAACTCGCGATCTAATTTTCGTAGAGCGGCCAATTTTTGTTTGGTAATATATTATGAGATAGTGTTAATTTGTGGTGACAGCAGTACCCCCACGGTGAGGGTCGAAAAATGTAAAATGCTTAAAACAAGCGGTCTATCTTTCGTAGCGCGGCCATATTTTGTTTGGTAATTTATTATGAGACAGTTTTAATTTTTGGTGACAGACGACCCCCCCTCACCGTGAGGGTCGAAAAATTTAAAATGCTTATAAATCGCGATCTAATTTTCGAAGCGCGGCCAAATTTTGTTTGATGATTAACCATGAGACAGTGTTAATTTTTGGTGACAGGAGACCCCCCACGGTGAGGGTCGAAAAAGTTAAAATGTTTATAACTCGCGATCTACTTTTTGTATCGCGGCCAAATTTTGTTTGGTAATTTATATAAGAGAGTGTTATTTTTTGGTGACAGGAGACCCCCACGGTGAGGGTTGAAATATTTAAAATGCTTATAACTCGCGATCAATTTTCGTAGAACGGCCAAATTTTGTATGGTAAATTATTATGAGACACCTTTAATTTTTGGTGACAGGAGATCCCCCATGAGGAGGGACGAAAAATTTAAAATGCTTATAACAAGCGGTCTAACTTTCTTAGCGCGGCCATATTTTGTTTGGTAATTTATTATGAGACAGTTTTAATTTTTGGTGACAGGAGACCCCCCCTCACGGTTAGGGTCGAAAAATTTAAAATGCCTATAACAAGCGGTCTAACTTTAGAAGCGCGGCTACATTTTGTTTGGTAATTTATTATGAGACAGTTTTAATTTTTGGTGACAGGCGACCCGCCCCCCCACGCTGAGGGTGGAAAAATTTAAAATGCTGATATCTCGCGATCTAATTTTCTTAGCGCGGCCAAATTTTGTTTGGTAATTTATTATGAGACAGTGTTACTTTTGGTGACAGGTGACCCCCCCCCAGGTTGAGGGTCGAAAAATTTAAAATGCTTTTAACTCGCGGTCTAACTTTTGTAGCGAGGCCATATTTTGTATGGTAATTAATTATGAGCAAGTGTTAATTTTTGGTGACAGGAGAACCCCCCGCAGGGTGAAGGTCGAAAAAATTAAAATGATTATAACTCGCGATCTAATGTTCGTAGCGCGGCCAAATTTTGTTTGATGATTTATCATGAGACAGTGTTAATTTTTGGTGACAGGAGACCCCCCCACGGTGAGGGTCGAAATATTTAAAATGTTTATAACTCGCGATCAATTTTCGTAGCGCGGCCATATTTTGTCTGGTAATTTATTATGAGACAGTGTTAATTTTTGGTGACAGGAGACCCCCCCCTCACTGTAAGCGTCGAAAACTTTAAAATGCTTATAACTCGCGATCTAATTTTCGTAGCGCGGCCAATTTTTGTTTGGTAATATATTATGAGACAGTGTTAATTTTTGGTGACGGGAGACCCCCCCACGGTGAGGGTCGAAAAATTTAAAATGCTTAAAACAAGCGGTCTAACTTTCGTAGCGCGGCCATATTTTGTTTGGTAATTTATTATGAGACAGTTTTAATTTTTGGTGACAGGCGACCCCCCCTCACGGTGAGGGTCGAAAAATTAAAAATGCTTATAACTCGCGATCTAATTTTCGTAGAGCGTCCAAATTTTGTTTGATGATTTATCATGAGACAGTGTTAATTTTTGGTGACAGGAGACCCCCCCACGGTGAGGGTCGAAAAATTTAAAATGTTTATAACTCGCGATCTACTTTTTGTATCGCGGCCAAATTTTGTATGGTAAATTATTATGAGACAGTGTTAATTTTTGGTGACAGGAGATCCCCCATGAGGAAGGTCGAAAAATTTCAAATGCTTATATCTCGCGATCTAATTTTCGTAGCGCGGCCAAATTTTGTTTGGTAATTTATTCTGAGACAGTGTTACTTTTGGTGACAGGTGACCCCCCCCCAGGTTGAGGGTCGAAAAATTTAAAATGCTTATAACTCGCGGTCTAACTTTTGTAGCGAGGCGATATTTTGTTTGGTAATTAATTATGAGCAAGTGTTAATTTTTGGAGACAGGAGATCCCCCACGGTGAGGGTCGAAAAATTTTAAAATGCTTATAACAAGCGGTCTAAATTTCGTAGCGAGGCCATATTTTGTTTGGTAATTTATTATGAGACATTTTTAATTTTTGTTGACAGGAGACCCCCCCTCACGCTAAGGGTCGAAAAATTTAAAATGCTTATAACTCGCGATCTGATTTTCGTAGCGCGGCCAAATTTTGTTTGGTAATTTATTATGAGACAGTGTTAATTTTTGGTGACAGGGACCCCCCCCCCTCATGGTCAGGGTCGAAAAATTTAAAATGATTATAACTCGCGATCTAATTTTCGTTGTGCGGCCAAATTTTGTTTGGTAATTTAATATGTAACAGTGTTACATTTAGTGACAGGAGACCCCCCCACGGTGAAGATTGAAAAAGTTAAAATGTTTATAACTCGCGATCTAATGTTCGTAGCGCGGCCAAATTTTGTTTGGTAATTTATTATGAGACAGTGTTAATTTTTGGTGAAAGGAGATCCCCCAGGAGGAGGGTCGAAAAATTTAAAATGTTTATATCTCGCGATCTAATTTTCGTAGCGCGGCCAAATTTTGTTTGGTAATTTATTCTGAGACAGTGCTAATTTTTGGTGAGAGGAGAACCCCCCCCCACGGTGAGGGTCGAAAAATTTTAAAATGCTTATAGCAAGCTGTCTAACTTTCGTAGCGCGGCCATATTTTGTGTGGTAATTTATTATGAGACAGTTTTAATTTTTGGTGACAGGAGAACCCCCCCCCACGGTGAGGGTCGAAAAATTTAAAATGCTTATAACAACCGGTCTAAATTTCGTAGCGCGCTCATATTTTGTTTGGTAATTTATTCTGAGACAGTGTTACTTTTGGTGACAGGTGACCCCCCCCAGGTTGAGGGTCGAAAAATTTAAAATGCTTATAACTCGCGGTCTAACTTTTGTAGCGAGGCGATATTTTGTTTGGTAATTAATTATGAGCAAGTGTTAATTTTTGGTGACAGGAGATCCCCCACGGTGAGGGTCGAAAAATTTTAAAATGCTTATAACAAGCGGTCTAAATTTCGTAGCGAGGCCATATTTTGTTTGGTAATTTATTATGAGACAGTTTTAATTTTTGGTGACAGGAGACCCCCCACCTCACTGTAAGGGTCGAAAAATTTAAAATGCTTATAACTCGCGATCTAATTTTCGTAGCGCGGCCAATTTTTGTTTGGTAATATATTATGAGATAGTGTTAATTTTTGGTGACAGGCGACCCCCCCTCACGGTGAGGGTCGAAAAATTAAAAATGCTTATAACTCGCGATCTAATTTTCGTAGCGCGTCCAAATTTTGTTTGATGATTTATCATGAGACAGTGTTAATTTTTGGTGACAGGAGACCCCCCCCCCACGGTGAGGTTCGAAAAATTTAAAATGTTTATAACTCGCGATCTACTTTTTGTATCGCGGTCAAATTTTGTATGGTAAATTATTATGAGACAGTGTTAATTTTTGGTGAAAGGAGATCCCCCATGAGGAGGGTCGAAAAATTTAAAATGCTTATATCTCGCGATCTAATTTTCGTAGCGCGGCCAAATTTTGTTTGGTAATTTATTCTGAGACAGTGTTACTTTAGGTGACAGGTGACCCCCCCCCCAGGTTGAGGGTCGAAAAATTTAAAATGCTTATAACTCGCGGTCTAACTTTTGTAGTGAGGCGATATTTTGTTTGGTAATTAATTATGAGCAAGTCTTAATTTTTGGTGACACGAGATCCCCCACGGTGAGGGTCGAAAAATTTTAAAATGCTTATAACAAGCGGTCTAAATTTCGTAGCGCGGCCATATTTTGTTTGGTAATTTATTATGAGACATTTTTAATTTTTGATGACAGGAGACCCCCCACGGTGAGGGTCGAAAAATTTAAAATGCTTATAACTCGCGATCTGATTTTCGTATCTCGGCCAAATTTTGTTTGGTAATTTATTATGAGACAGTGTTAATTTTTGGTGACAGGGGACCACCCCCTCACGGTCAGGGTCGAAAAATTTAAAATGATTATAACTCGCGATCAAATTTTCGTATAGCGGCCAAATTTTGTATGGTAAATTATTATGAGACAGTGATAATTTTTGGTGACAGGAGATTCCCCATGAGGAGGATCGAAAAACTTAAAATGCTTATAACAAGCGGTCTAACTTTCTTAGCTCGGCCATATTTTCTTTGGTAGTTTATTATGAGACAGTTTTAATTTTTGGTGACAGGAGACCCCCCTCTCACGGTTAGGGTCGAAAAATTTAAAATACCTATAACAAGCGGTCTAACTTTAGTAGCGCGGCTATATTTTGTTTGGTAATTTATTATGAGACAGTTTTAATTTTTGGTGACAGGCGACCCGCCCCCCCACGGTGAGGGTCGAAAAATTTAAAATGCTTATATCTCGCGATCTAATTTTCGTAGCGCGGCCAAATTTTGTTTGGTAATTTATTATGAGACAGTGTTACTTTTGGTGACAGGTGCCCCCCCCAGGTTGAGGGTCGAAAAATTAAAAATGTTTATAACTCGCGGTCTAACTTTCTTAGCTCGGCCATATTTTGTTTGGTAATTTATTATGAGACAGTGTTAATTTTTGGTGACAGGAGACTCCCCCCCCTACAGTGAGGGTCGAAAAATTTAAAATGCTTATAACTTGCGATCTAATTTTCGTAGTGCGACCAAATTTTGTTTAGGAATTTATTATGAGACAGAGTTATTTTTTGTTGACAGGAGACCGCCCCCCCCCCTCACGGTGAGGGTCGAAAAATTTAAAATGCTTATAACTCGCAATCTAATTTTCGTATAGCGGCCAAATTTTGTTTGGTAATTTATTATGAGAGAGTGTTAATTTTTGCTGACAGGAGACCCCCCATCGTGAGGGTCGAAATATTTAAAATGTTTATAACACGCGATCAATTTTCGTAGCGCGGCCAAATTTTGTTTGGTAATTTATTATGAGACAGTGTTAATTTTTGGTGACAGGAGATCCCCCATTGGGAGGGTTGAAAAACTTAAAATGCTTATAACAAGCGATCTAACTTACGTAGAGCGGCCATATTTTTTTTTGGTAATTTATTATGAGACAGTTTTAATTTTTGGTGACAGGAGACCCCCTCCTCACTGTAAGGGCCGAAAAATTTAAAATGCTTACAACTCGCGATCTAATTTTCGTAGAGCGGCCAATTTTTGTTTGGTAATATATTATGAGATAGTGTTAATTTGTGGTGACAGCAGTACCCCCACGGTGAGGGTCGAAAAATGTAAAATGCTTAAAACAAGCGGTCTATCTTTCGTAGCGCGGCCATATTTTGTTTGGTAATTTATTATGAGACAGTTTTAATTTTTGGTGACAGACGACCCCCCCTCACCGTGAGGGTCGAAAAATTTAAAATGCTTATAAATCGCGATCTAATTTTCGAAGCGCGGCCAAATTTTGTTTGATGATTAACCATGAGACAGTGTTAATTTTTGGTGACAGGAGACCCCCCACGGTGAGGGTCGAAAAAGTTAAAATGTTTATAACTCGCGATCTACTTTTTGTATCGCGGCCAAATTTTGTTTGGTAATTTATATAAGAGAGTGTTATTTTTTGGTGACAGGAGACCCCCACGGTGAGGGTTGAAATATTTAAAATGCTTATAACTCGCGATCAATTTTCGTAGAACGGCCAAATTTTGTATGGTAAATTATTATGAGACACCTTTAATTTTTGGTGACAGGAGATCCCTCATGAGGAGGGACGAAAAATTTAAAATGCTTATAACAAGCGGTCTAACTTTCTTAGCGCGGCCATATTTTGTTTGGTAATTTATTATGAGACAGTTTTAATTTTTGGTGACAGGAGACCCCCCCCCTCACGGTTAGGGTCGAAAAATTTAAAATGCCTATAACAAGTGGTCTAACTTTAGAAGCGCGGCTACATTTTGTTTGGTAAGTTATTATGAGACAGTTTTAATTTTTGGTGACAGGAGACCCCCCCCCTCACTGTAAGGGCCGAAAAATTTAAAATGCTTACAACTCGCGATCTAATTTTCGTAGAGCGGCCAATTTTTGTTTGGTAATATATTATGAGATAGTGTTAATTTGTGGTGACAGCAGTACCCCCACGGTGAGGGTCGAAAAATGTAAAATGCTTAAAACAAGCGGTCTATCTTTCGTAGCGCGGCCATATTTTGTTTGGTAATTTATTATGAGACAGTTTTAATTTTTGGTGACAGACGACCCCCCCTCACCGTGAGGGTCGAAAAATTTAAAATGCTTATAAATCGCGATCTAATTTTCGAAGCGCGGCCAAATTTTGTTTGATGATTAACCATGAGACAGTGTTAATTTTTGGTGACAGGAGACCCCCCACGGTGAGGGTCGAAAAAGTTAAAATGTTTATAACTCGCGATCTACTTTTTGTATCGCGGCCAAATTTTGTTTGGTAATTTATATAAGAGAGTGTTATTTTTTGGTGACAGGAGACCCCCACGGTGAGGGTTGAAATATTTAAAATGCTTATAACTCGTAATCAATTTTCGTAGAACGGCCAAATTTTGTATGGTAAATTATTATGAGACACCTTTAATTTTTGGTGACAGGAGATCCCCCATGAGGAGGGACGAAAAATTTAAAATGCTTATAACAAGCGGTCTAACTTTCTTAGCGCGGCCATATTTTGTTTGGTAATTTATTATGAGACAGTTTTAATTTTTGGTGACAGGAGACCCCCCCCCTCACGGTTAGGGTCGAAAAATTTAAAATGCCTATAACAAGCGGTCTAACTTTAGAAGCGCGGCTACATTTTGTTTGGTAATTTACTATGAGACAGTTTTAATTTTTGGTGACAGGCGACCCGCCCCCCCACGCTGAGGGTGGAAAAATTTAAAATGCTGATATCTCGCGATCTAATTTTCTTAGCGCGGCCAAATTTTGTTTGGTAATTTATTATGAGACAGTGTTACTTTTGGTGACAGGTGACCCCCCCCCAGGTTGAGGGTCGAAAAATTTAAAATGCTTTTAACTCGCGGTCTAACTTTTGTAGCGAGGCCATATTTTGTATGGTAATTAATTATGAGCAAGAGTTAATTTTTGGTGACAGGAGAACCCCCCGCAGGGTGAAGGTCGAAAAAATTAAAATGATTATAACTCGCGATCTAATGTTCGTAGCGCGGCCAAATTTTGTTTGATGATTTATCATGAGACAGTGTTAATTTTTGGTGACAGGAGACCCCCCCACGGTGAGGGTCGAAATATTTAAAATGTTTATAACTCGCGATCAATTTTCGTAGCGCGGCCATATTTTGTCTGGTAATTTATTATGAGACAGTGTTAATTTTTGGTGACAGGAGACCCCCCCCTCACTGTAAGCGTCGAAAACTTTAAAATGCTTATAACTCGCGATCTAATTTTCGTAGCGCGGCCAATTTTTGTTTGGTAATATATTATGAGACAGTGTTAATTTTTGGTGACGGAAGACCCCCCCACGGTGAGGGTCGAAAAATTTAAAATGCTTAAAACAAGCGGTCTAACTTTCGTAGCGCGGCCATATTTTGTTTGGTAATTTATTATGAGACAGTTTTAATTTTTGGTGACAGGCGACCCCCCCTCACGGTGAGGGTCGAAAAATTAAAAATGCTTATAACTCGCGATCTAATTTTCGTAGAGCGTCCAAATTTTGTTTGATGATTTATCATGAAACAGTGTTAATTTTTGGTGACAGAAGACCCCCCCACGGTGAGGGTCGAAAAATTTAAAATGTTTATAACTCGCGATCTACTTTTTGTATCGCGGCCAAATTTTGTATGGTAAATTATTATGAGACAGTGTTAATTTTTGGTGACAGGAGATCCCCCATGAGGAAGGTCGAAAAATTTCAAATGCTTATATCTCGCGATCTAATTTTCGTAGCGCGGCCAAATTTTGTTTGGTAATTTATTCTGAGACAGTGTTACTTTTGGTGACAGGTGACCCCCCCCCAGGTTGAGGGTCGAAAAATTTAAAATGCTTATAACTCGCGGTCTAACTTTTGTAGCGAGGCGATATTTTGTTTGGTAATTAATTATGAGCAAGTGTTAATTTTTGGAGACAGGAGATCCCCCACGGTGAGGGTCGAAAAATTTTAAAATGCTTATAACAAGCGGTCTAAATTTCGTAGCGCGCCCATATTTTGTTTGGTAATTTATTCTGAGACAGTGTTACTTTTGGTGACAGGTGACCCCCCCCCAGGTTGAGGGTCGAAAAATTTAAAATGCTTATAACTCGCGGTCTAACTTTTGTAGCGAGGCGATATTTTGTTTGGTAATTAATTATGAGCAAGTGTTAATTTTTGGTGACAGGAGATCCCCCACGGTGAGGGTCGAAAAATTTTAAAATGCTTATAACAAGCGGTCTAAATTTCGTAGCGAGGCCATATTTTGTTTGGTAATTTATTATGAGACAGTTTTAATTTTTGGTGACAGGAGACCCCCCACCTCACTGTAAGGGTCGAAAAATTTAAAATGCTTATAACTCGCGATCTAATTTTCGTAGCGCGGCCAATTTTTGTTTGGTAATATATTATGAGATAGTGTTAATTTTTGGTGACAGGCGACCCCCCCTCACGGTGAGGGTCGAAAAATTAAAAATGCTTATAACTCGCGATCTAATTTTCGTAGCGCGTCCAAATTTTGTTTGATGATTTATCATGAGACAGTGTTAATTTTTGGTGACAGGAGACCCCCCCCCCACGGTGAGGGTCGAAAAATTTAAAATGTTTATAACTCGCGATCTACTTTTTGTATCGCGGCCAAATTTTGTATGGTAAATTATTATGAGACAGTGTTAATTTTTGGTGAAAGTAGATCCCCCATGAGGAGGGTCGAAAAATTTAAAATGTTTATATCTCGCGATCTAATTTTCGTAGCGCGGCCAAATTTTGTTTGGTAATTTATTCTGAGACAGTGTTACTTTTGGTGACAGGTGACCCCCCCAGGTTGAGGGTCGAAATATTTAAAATGCTTATAACTCGCGGTCTAAATTTCGTAGCACGGCCATATTTTGTTTGGTAATTTATTATGAGACATTTTTAATTTTTGTTGACAGGACACCCCCCCCCTCACGCTAAGGGTCGAAAAATTTAAAATGCTTATAACTCGCGATCTGATGTTCGTAGCGCGACCAATTTTGTTTGGTAATTTATTATTAGACAGTGTTAATTTTTGGTGACAGGGACCCCCCCTCACGGTCATTGTCGAAAAATTTAAAATGATTATAACTCGCGATTTAATTTTCGTAGCGCGACCAATTTTGTTTGGTAATTTATTATAAGACAGTGTTACTTTTGGTGCCAGGAGATCCCCCGTGGTGAGGGTCGAAAAATTTAAAATGCTTATAAATCGCGATCTAATTTTCGTAGTGCGGCCAAATTTTGTTTGGCAATTTAATATGTAACAGTGTTACATTTAGTGACAGGAGACCCCCCCGCCACGGTGAAGATTGAAAAAGTTAAAATGTTTATAACTCGCGATCTAATGTTCGTAGCGCGGCCAAATTTTGTTTTGTAATTTATTATGAGACAGTGTTAATTTTTGGTGACAGGAGAACCCCCCCACGGTGAGGGTCGAAAAAGTTTAAAATGCTTATAGCAAGCTGTCTAACTTTTGTAGCGCGGCCATATTTTGTTTGGTAATTTATTATGAGACAGTTTTAATTTTTGGTGACAGGAGAACCCCCCCCCCACGGTCAGGGTCGAAAAATTTAAAATGATTATAACTCGCGATCTAATTTTCGTATAGCGGCGAAATTTTGTTTGGTAATTTATTATAAGACAGTGTTACTTTTGGTGCCAGGAGATCCCCCATTTAGAGGGTCGAAAAATTTAAAATGCTTATAAATTGCGATCTAATTTTCGTAGTGCGGCAAAATTTTGTTTGGGAATTTATTATGAGACAGAGTTAATTTTTGGTGACAGGAGACCGCCCCCCCTCACGGTGAGGGTCGAAAAATTTAAAATGCTTATAACTCGCAATCTAATTTTCGTATAGCGGCCAAATTTTGTTTGGTAATTTATTATGAGACAGTGTTAATTTTTGGTGACAGGAGACCCCCCCACGGTGAGGGTCGAAAAATTTAAAATGCTTAAAACAAGCGGTCTAACTTTCGTAGCGCGGCCAAATTTTGTTTGGTAATTTATTCTGAGACAGTGCTAATTTTTGGTGACAGGAGAACCCCCCCCCCACGGTGAGGGTCGAAAAATTTTAAAATGCTTATAGCAAGCTGTCTAACTTTCGTAGCGCGGCCATATTTTGTGTGGTAATTTATTATGAGACAGTTTTAATTTTTGGTGACAGGAGACCCCCCCACCTCACTGTAAGGGTCGAAAAATTTAAAATGCTTATAACTCGCGATCTAATTTTCGTAGCGCGGCCAATTTTTGTTTGGTAATATATTATGAGATAGTGTTAATTTTTGGTGACAGGCGACCCCCCCTCACGGTGAGGGTCGAAAAATTAAAAATGCTTATAACTCGCGATCTAATTTTCGTAGCGCGTCCAAATTTTGTTTGATGATTTATCATGAGACAGTGTTAATTTTTGGTGACAGGAGACCCCCCCCCCACGGTGAGGGTCGAAAAATTTAAAATGTTTATAACTCGCGATCTAACTTTTGTAGCGAGGCGA